>CM033473.1:206914787-207369666 GCA_019447015.1 Hymenochirus boettgeri | reverse complement strand
TAAGGGGTCATTGCTAGGTATAACTGTAGGGGGTATTGGGTAGGATTGGACAGGTAGTATGGACAAAATATGAGGAATAAAAGGGGTTCAGTTCTGGATATAACAGTGGGGGTATATGGGCATTTGGATAGGTAGTCTATGGCATATATGTGAATGTAAGGGATTCATAACTGGATATAACGTGGGGTATATGGGCATGGTTGGACAGGTATTGATGGGATATAACAGTTGGTGGATATGGGTATGATTGGACGGTAGTTTATGGATAATATGAGGAATATAAAGGGTTCAGTTCTCGGATATCGATATCCAGAACGAACCCTTTAATTCCTCAAATTATCCATAAACTACCGTCCAACATACCCATATCCACCAACTGTTATATCCCATCAATACCTGTCCAACCATGCCCATATACCCCACGTTATATCCAGTTATGAATCCCTTACATTCACATATATGCCATAGACTACCTATCCAAATGCCCATATACCCCCACTGTTATATCCAGAACTGAACCCCTTTTATTCCTCATATTTTGTCCATAAACTAACCTGTCCAATCCTACCCTAATACCCCCTACAGTTATACCTAGCAATGACCCCTTATGGGTATGATTGGACAGGTAGTCTATGGACATAATATAAGGGAATGTAAAGGGGTTCATTGCTAGGATATAACTGTAGGGGGTATATGGGTAGGCAGATTGGACAGGTAGTCTATGGACATAATATGTGAAATGTAAAGGGATTCATAACTAGGATATAACAGTAGGGGGTATATGGGCATGGTTGGACAGGTATTGATGGGATATAACAGTTGGTGGTATATGGGTATGATTGGACAGGTAGTTTATGGACATAATATGAGGAATATAAAGGGGTTCAGTTCTAGGATATAACAGTAGGGGGTTTATGGGTATGATTGGACAGGTAGTCTATGGACATGATATGAGACATATAAAGGTGATCAGTTCTACAATATAACAGTAGGGGATATATGGGTATCATTGGACAGGTAGTCTATGGACATAATATGAGGAATACAAAGGCGTTCAGTTCCAGGATATAAAAGTAGTGGGTATGGGTATGATTGGACAGGTAGTCTATGGACATAATATAAGGGAATGTAAAGGGGTTCATTGCTAGGATATAACTGTAGGGGGTATATGGTAGGATTGGACAGGTAGTTTATGGACAAAATATGAGGAATATAAAGGGGTTCAGTTCTAGGATATAACAGTAGGGGGTATATGGGCATAATTGGATAGGTAGTCTATGGACATAATATGTGAAATGTAAAGGGATTCATAACTAGGATATAACAGTAGGGGGTATATGGGCATGGTTGGACAGGTATTGATGGGATATAACAGTAGGGGGTATATGGGTATGATTGGACAGGTAGTTTATGGACATAATATGAGGAATATAAAGGGGTTCAGTTCTAGGATATAACAGTAGGGGGTATATGGGCATGATTGGACAGGTAGTCTATGGACTATATGTGAAATGTAATGGGGTTCATTACTAGGATATAACAGTAGGGGTATATATGGTATTGTTGGAAGGTAGTCTATGGACATAATATAAGGGAATATAAAGGTTTCATTTCTAGGATATACAGTAGGTTTATGGGTATGATTGGACAGGTAGTCTATGGACATAATATGAAAATATAAAGGGTTTCAGTACTAGTATATATCAGTAGGGGGTATATGGTATGATTGTTCAGGTAGTTTATGGACTTATTAGGGAATATAAAGGGGTTCTAGTAGGATTAACAGTAGTGGGTATGATTGGACGGTAGTCTATGGACATAATATAAGGAATATAAAGGGGTTCAGTTCTAGATATAACAGTAGGGGGTATATGGTTTGATATGTGAAATGTAAAGGGGTTCATTACTAGGATATAACAGTAGTGGGTATGATTGGACAGGTACCCGTATATACCCAAGTATAAAACCGAGGCACCCACTTTTACCTCTAAAAAGGATTATAACCGAGGGTAGAAATTTGATCACAACTGCCTTCTGATTCTGTATTGTTTTGAGGCTTTATTGCCCTTAAATGGACAGCAGAATTCCCATACAGTAGCCCCATACATAATAGCCAAATTTAGTATGGCTATTACTGTATGGACTCAGTATGGGAATTTTGCTGTCCACTTAAAGGGCAAGTAAAGCCTCAAAACAATACAGAATAAGAAGCAGCAATAGAATACATTCTCCTTCTATTCTGTATTGTTTTTAGGCTTTGTTGCCCTTTAAATGAACATCAGAAGTCCCATACAGTAATAGCCATACTGTATTTGGCTATTACTGTTTGGGAATTCTTATGTCCATTTAAAAGGCAATTAAAGCCTCATTCCTTGCACTCCAGATGTTTGGAACTACAACTCCCAGCATGCTTAGTTGCTGGGAGTAGTAGTTTCCAAACATCTGCAGTAGAAAGGAATAGCTACTGCAGGAATTACTGTGCCTCCTCCCCCCCCCTTCTGAATCCCCACAGTTGCCTTCTCTTACCTGCTCCACATTTTCCTCTGCTGGCTGCTCTGGATCCTCGTCTATGCTCCGTGGCCGCATGCACCACTTTCCTCTGCTGGCTGACGTCACTACTTGGTGCCAGCGCCGGTAGTGACCCAGTCAGCAGAGGAGGCAGAGTGTGCGCCGCCGGAGCAGGTAAGTCTTTGACTCGAGTATAAACTGATACTCGATTTTCCGGCTATTTTTTTAGCTTGAAAATCCGGTTTATACTCGAGTATATACGGTAGTCTACGGACATAATAATGGAAGATAAAGGGGTTCATTGCTAGAATATAACAGTAGGGTGTATATGGGTATGATTGGACAGCAGTCTATGGACATAATAAGAGGAATTTAAAGGGGTTCAGTTAGGATATAACAGTAGAGGCATATGAGTATGATCGGATAGGTAGTCTATGGACTTAATAGTTAAATATAAAGGGGTTCAGTCCTAAGTATGGCGATAAGGATAAAGGTATAGCTGGGCAAGTAGTTCTATCTGATGATGTGTCATAGGAGCCACGAAATGCCCAGGGACGCTGACCTCTTCTCCCCCTTGTTACCCCATGTTCTGAGTCACTAATGATACAATAATTCCACGTTCAGCACATTGATCTATGAGTTGTCCTATCCTTCTATGAAGTTACTCAGGTTATAGCTGGAGGTTAGTTACCGTATATACTCGATTATAAGTCGATCCGAGTATAAGCCAATGCACCTATTTTCCTGAAAAATTTTGTAAAAACTGATTGACTCGAGTAAAAGTCAAGGGTAGAAATATGACCACTACTGCCTTCTAATTCTGTATTGTTTTGTGCCTTAAGATGCCCTTTAAATGGACAGCAGAATTCCCATACAGTAGTCCCATACAGTAATAGCCAAATCCAGTTTCAGTTTCTAACATGTGGAGTGGCAAGATTCAGTAAACTTTTAATCAGATTACCATAATTTGCAATTCTCCTGACCCCAATAGTTAAGTGTCAGCTGAGAGTTGTAGTTTTAAGCTGTCTCTTGCATTGAAGACTACAGGAAGCAGGAAGGATTGTAAAGGCAGCTTAGCTCCTGTAACTTTATGCAGATGAAGGATTTTTTAACACAGCGCCACCTACTAGTTACTGCAATTGCAGCATTTGGATCTAAATTAGGACTTGACCTGAGTATAAGCCGAGGTTAGGTTTTCAGACTAATTTTCAATCCTGAAAATCTCAACTTATATTCAAGTATATACAGTACCGTATATACTCGAGTATAAACCGACCCGAGTATAAACCGAGGTAACCAATTTCAAACTAAATCCTAATAAAGTTATTGACCCGAGTATAAACTGAGGGTAGAAACTTGGCATTCAAGATGTTTGGAAACTACAACTCCCAGCTAATAAAGCATGCTGGGAGTTGTAGTTTCCAAACATCTTGAATGCCAGAGGGTGGCATTCAAGATGTTTGGGAACTACAATCCCCAGCATACTTTATTAGCTGGGAGTTGTAGTTTCCAAACATCTTGAATGCCACCCTCACTTGGCTTTCAAGATGTTTGGAAACTACAACTCCCAGCTAATAAAGCATGCTGGGAGTTGTTTCCCAAACATCTTGAATGCCCCCCTCCCCCTCATTTCAGTTTGTACCTGTGGGCTCTTCTCCCTGTGGACTCTTCTCCCTGTGGACTCCTGCGACTCTTCTCCCTGTGGACTCTTCTCCCTGTGGACTCTTCTCCCTGTGGACTCTTCTCCTGGGCCTCTTCTCCCTGGGACTCTTCTCCTGGACTCTTCTCCTGTGGACGACTCTTCACCCTGTGGGCTCTTCCCCCATCCAAGGGCTTCTGGCAGGTACGGTATCGGCATTCCGGCAGCCGCGCGCCCATTCTTTTACCGGCGCGCCGGCTGACGTCACGCCCGGCGCCGGGCTTGGCGCCGGGCAGTGACGTCAGGCCGGCGCGCCAGTGCAGAAAAAGATTGCGGCGCTGCCGGAATGCCCAGGTAAGAGGTTGATTTGAGTATAAACCGAGTTCCGAGTTTTTATAGTCGGTTATACTCGAGTATATACGGTAATTTGTGTTCCTCTGATTCTGTGACATACTGTTACATAGTGTGCTACATTTTTGCTGTAGTTTCCTCCTCTACACGAACAAACTTTGTAAATGAATTGGTTACTAAAGAGCACATTTGATCATACAAAATTATATATAATTTGTCTAAACAGTAAATAATTCAATTTGCTTTTCAGTATGTTCTAGGATATAACAGTAGGGGGTATATGGGCATAATTGGATAGGTAGTCTATGGACATAATATGTGAAATGTAAAGGGATTCATAACTAGGATATAACAGTAGGGGGTATATGGGCATGGTTGGACAGGTATTGATGGGATATAACAGTAGGGGGTATATGGGTATGATTGGACAGGTAGTTTATGGACATAATATGAGGAATATAAAGGGGTTCAGTTCTAGGATATAACAGTAGGGGGTATATGGGCATGATTGGACAGGTAGTCTATGGACATAATATGTGAAATGTAATGGGGTTCATTACTAGGATATAACAGTAGGGGGTATATGGGTATTGTTGGACAGGTAGTCTATGGACATAATATAAGGGAATATAAAGGTGTTCATTTCTAGGATATAACAGTAGGTTTATGGGTATGATTGGACAGGTAGTCTATGGACATAATATGAGAAATATAAAGGGTTTCAGTACTAGTATATATCAGTAGGGGGTATATGGGTATGATTGTTCAGGTAGTTTATGGACATAATATAAGGGAATATAAAGGGGTTCATTAGTAGGATATAACAGTAGTGGGTATGATTGGACAGGTAGTCTATGGACATAATATAAGGAATATAAAGGGGTTCAGTTCTAGGATATAACAGTAGGGGGTATATGGGTTTGATATGTGAAATGTAAAGGGGTTCATTACTAGGATATAACAGTAGTGGGTATGATTGGACAGGTACCCGTATATACCCAAGTATAAACCGAGGCACCCACTTTTACCTCTAAAAAGGAGTATAAACCGAGGGTAGAAATTATGATCACAACTGCCTTCTGATTCTGTATTGTTTTGAGGCTTTAGTTGCCCTTTAAATGGACAGCAGAATTCCCATACAGTAGCCCCATACAGTAATAGCCAAATTTAGTATGGCTATTACTGTATGGGACTGCAGTATGGGAATTTTGCTGTCCACTTAAAGGGCAAGTAAAGCCTCAAAACAATACAGAATAAGAAGGCAGCAATAGATAACATTCTCCTTCTGATTCTGTATTGTTTTTAGGCTTTAGTTGCCCTTTAAATGAACATCAGAAGTCCCATACAGTAATAGCCATACTGTATTTGGCTATTACTGTTTGGGAATTCTTATGTCCATTTAAAAGGCAATTAAAGCCTCATTCCTTGGCACTCCAGATGTTTGGAAACTACAACTCCCAGCATGCTTTAGTTGCTGGGAGTAGTAGTTTCCAAACATCTGCAGTAGAAAGGAATAGCTACTGCAGGAATTACTGTGCCTCCCCCCCCCCTTCTGAATCCCCACAGTTGCCTTCTCTTACCTGCTCCACATTTTCCTCTGCTGGCTGCTCTGGATCCTCGTCTATGCTCCGGTGGCCGCATGCACCACTTTCCTCTGCTGGCTGACGTCACTACTTGGTGCCAGCGCCGAGTAGTGACGCCAGTCAGCAGAGGAGGCAGAGTGTGCGGCCGCCGGAGCAGGTAAGTCTTTGACTCGAGTATAAACTGATACTCGATTTTCCGGCTATTTTTTTAGCTTGAAAATCTCGGTTTATACTCGAGTATATACGGTAGTCTACGGACATAATAATGGAAGATAAAGGGGTTCATTGCTAGAATATAACAGTAGGGTGTATATGGGTATGATTGGACAGGCAGTCTATGGACATAATAAGAGGAATTTAAAGGGGTTCAGTTGTAGGATATAACAGTAGAGGACATATGAGTATGATCGGATAGGTAGTCTATGGACATTAATATGTTAAATATAAAGGGGTTCAGTCCTAAGATACAATGGCAGGATAAGGATAAAGGTATAGCTGGGCAAGTAGTTCTATCTGATGATGTGGCTATAGGAGCCACGAAATGCCCCAGGGACGCTGACCTCTTCTCCCCCTTGTTACCCCATTGTTCTGAGTCACTAATGATACAATAAATTCCACGTTCAGCACATTGATCTATGAGTTGTCCTATCCTTCTATGAAGTTACTCAGGTTATAGCTGGAGGTTGAGTTACCGTATATACTCGATTATAAGTCGATCCGAGTATAAGCCAATGCACCTATTTTTACCTGAAAAATTTGTAAAAACTGATTGACTCGAGTATAAGTCAAGGGTAGAAATTATGACCACTACTGCCTTCTAATTCTGTATTGTTTTGTGCCTTAAGATGCCCTTTAAATGGACAGCAGAATTCCCATACAGTAGTCCCATACAGTAATAGCCAAATCCAGTTTCAGTTTCTAAACATGTGGAGTGGCAAGATTCAGTAAACTTTTAATTCAGATTACCATAATTTGCAATTCTCCTGACCCCAATAGTTAAGTGTCAGCTGAGAGTTGTAGTTTTAAGCTGTCTCTTGCATTGAAGACTACAGGAAGCAGGAAGGAGTGTAAAGGCAGCTTAGCTCCTGTAACTTTATGCAGATGAAGGATTTTTTAACACAGCGCCACCTACTAGTTACTGCAATTGCAGCATTTGGATCTAAATTAGGACTTGACCTGAGTATAAGCCGAGGTTAGGTTTTCAGACTAATTTTCAATCCTGAAAATCTCAACTTATATTCAAGTATATACAGTACCGTATATACTCGAGTATAAACCGACCCGAGTATAAACCGAGGTAACCAATTTCAGCTAAAAATCCTAATAAAGTTATTGACCCGAGTATAAACTGAGGGTAGAAACTTGGCATTCAAGATGTTTGGAAACTACAACTCCCAGCTAATAAAGCATGCTGGGAGTTGTAGTTTCCAAACATCTTGAATGCCAAGTGAGGGTGGCATTCAAGATGTTTGGGAACTACAACTCCCAGCATACTTTATTAGCTGGGAGTTGTAGTTTCCAAACATCTTGAATGCCACCCTCACTTGGCTTTCAAGATGTTTGGAAACTACAACTCCAGTAATAAAGCATGCTGGGAGTTGTAGTTCCCAAACATCTTGAATGCCCCCCTCCCTCCAGTTCAGTTTGTACCTGTGGGCTCTTCTCCTGTGGACTCTTCTCCCTGTGGACTCCTGCGGACTCTTCTCTGTGGACTCTTCTCCCTGTGGACTCTTCTCCCTGTGGACTCTTCTCCTGGACTCTTCTCCCTGTGGAATCTTCTTCCTGGACTCTCTCTGTGGACGACTCTTCACCCTGTGGGCTCTTCCTCCATCCAAGGGCTTCCTGGCAGGTACGGTATCGGCATTCCGGCAGCCGCGCGCCCATTCCTGTAGGCGCGCCGGCTGACGTCATGCCCGGCGCCGGGCTTGCGCCGGCGGCGGGCAGTGACGTCAGGCCGGCGCGCCAGTGCAGAAAAAGATTGCGCGGCTGCCGGAATGCCCAGGTAAGAGGTTGATTTGAGTATAAACCGAGTCCGAGTTTTTATAGTCGGTTTATACTCGAGTATATACGGTAATTTGTGTTCCTCTGATTCTGTGACATACTGTTACATAGTGTGCTACAATTTTTGCTGTAGTTTCCTCCTCTACACGAACAAACTTTGTAAATGAATTGGTTACTAAAGAGCACATTTGATCATACAAATATTATAGATAATAATTTGTCTAAACAGTAAATAATTCAATTTGCTTTTCAGTATTAGCCTATCTTGTGGATCTCAGGATATCCTGGAGTAGTACTTAAGTTTAATAATTGGTAAAGTAGAGTTGATCCAGGGAAATTTCCGATTGCCACTTGGAGTCAGGAAGGATTTTTTCCCCCTTCCTCTGGATCAAGAGTTAGGCAGGAAATGAGGGTGTTGCTAGATGGGTTGGACTGGATGGACATATGTTTTTATTCAACCTATAATACTATACTATAATATACTACTATGCTATCTTGATGTTGACACTGCATCCATTGGGATAAAATAAATTCTTTCACATTCCTTAAATGTTGGCCAATAATTACCATCACATTAAAAAATTGCAAACACAAGACCCTCCATAGTGGTCAGAACACTATCCCCCACAAGACCCTCCCCCCAGGTTCAAGTTCAGCCCTGCAACTGCAGCAAAAACAGAATGGGTACCTAGATCAAAGCCGCCCAAAAAGAGAACATGTATTTTGATTAGTGTCAGCGTTGGACTATCCCACCAGGTTACAGGGGAATTACCCGGAGGGTCCACAGCCCGTTAACCCAAGGAAACAGAAAGAAATTAAATAAAAAGTAAAAGGGAAATGCAATTTAATAAACAATAAGAGTCAGTAGGAGTAAAATAGATATAAAAATGAGTGACAATAGAGATATAATATGTAAGGTTGGCCCCTAAACTCTTCCTGGTAGGCCCCAACACCCCAGTCTGACTGGTTAGTGTAGCTGGTGTGACTTGGTTAGTTAAATTCTGAATAGATGTTGAACGATTTTACCCTTAACTATACAACCAATGCCACAAACAGGCAGGAATTGGATGTTTAGCTACAAGCAGGGGCACTGCACCCATAAAGCCGGACCATAAGTCCTGTCATGGTCCCTTATAATAGGAGTCAAGTGCTACTGGCTACAAACGTTGATGCCAGAGCAAAAGTCATTGCAACAAGACAGAAGACAGAGGAAGGAGATGGGATATTGGAGGTGGATGCTCAGCTATGGATCAGCTATGGATTACTGATAGAAAACTTCAAAACAGAGCAGGAGTAAAATTGGATTACTCAACTAGAGGTCCAAGTAGCAGAAGTCTCTGCCAGATAAAGAGACTAGACAAGACTTAAACACCACAATCTAGTGCAAAGAGTGACCAATTAAATTTATACACATAAATACAAACTCCTAGTGCATATTCAATTTAATTTGAATTGCTTGCAAGATATATTTTGTCCTTAACCGGGACATTGGCCATTGTTATTGAGTATGGACCAAAATATACTGTATATACTCGAGTATAAACCAGATTATTTTACCTTTAAAATCATCTTGAAAGTCTCCCCTCGATTTATACTCTGGTCTGTGCTGATCTGGATGCTGCTGGACAAAATCACATAGTCCTGGGAAAACAAAAGCTGTACCCTGTAACACAGAGAATCCTCTTGATTTCAGTGGATTAGACAATTGTTGTCCTGCTCACTCAGATCAAGCCCAGACTGCAATGGGAAAAAAATAAATTTAATTGTTCAGAAACATACAGAAAGGTATGCAGGGCACATCTGTGTATGGGACTGTGTATGGGGCTGTCTATGGGGCTGCATATGGGACTGCGTATGGGGCTGTGTATGGGGCTGTGTATGGGACTTCCTATGGGGCTGTGTAGGGGACTTTCTATGAGGCTGTGTCTGGGACTTTCTATGGGGCTGTATATGGGACTTTCTATGGGGCTGTGTATGGAACTATCTATGGGGCTGTGTATTGGACTTTCTATGGGGCTGTGTATGGGGCTTTCTATGGGGCTGTGTATTGGACTTTCTATGGGGCTGTGTATAGGGCTTTCTATGGGGCTGTGTATTGGACTTTCTATGGGGCTGTGTATGGGGCTTTCTATGGGGCGGTGTATGGAACTATCTATGGGGATGTGTATAGAACTATCTATGGGGATGTGTATAGGGCTTTCTATGGGGCTGTGTATGGAACTATCTATGGGGCTGTGTATTGGACTTTCTATGGGGCTGTGTATTGGACTTTCTATAGGACTGTCTGTGGGGCTTCCTATGGGAAAAAGTAAACCCTCGGTTTATACTCGAGTCAAGCAGTTTTCCTAGTTTATCAGTTAAAAGTAAGTACCTCGGTTTATATTTGGGATGGTTTATACTCTAGTATATACGGTACCCAAATATCACTAATGTAACTAAAGGAAGGGGGATCTTCTTTGCAAAATGTAACTGTTTCATCAAAACTTTACTCCACATCACTTATTTGTTTTCAGGCACAGATAAATCTTTATTTATTTTTATTTATTTTGATGATTGTTTTCCCATTAGTAATTGGAAACTGCTAAAGTTCTGTCCTAATTTGAAGGATTGTTACACAAGCAATTATTTTTTCTCGCCTACGCTCTCTACCTTTGTATTTCAGCAAATGTTTGTACAGGTGAAGGACAAGTTGCTGTGCACACTTGAACTTCAAAAGATCAAATAATCAGATTTCCTGACAGGCCACAGGTCATCTCTCTGGATGTTTTGTTTAGGTTCCCCTTTATTGCTGTGTACAAATGAGAGAGAGAGAAAGATCCAATATAATTGATGTTGTTTTTATATACGTTTAGTCAAACAATACATATGGAATTCATAATTAGTTCTTCATAGTGAACCCAGACTAAATGATATATGCAGTAACCTTCTACTGTTTCGAAGCTATTTGAACATTGTGGGTGGCACAGACGACACATTTTAGGACAGCATGCACCATATCAATACATGTTAGTAAAATAAATATACAATCTATGTCCACTGCAGATCTGCATTCTTAAATGAATGAATAAAACAAATATGTAGAAGAAATACTGGCCTCTGTTTTACAGTAAGGAGTTCAGTCTCCTCTACACAAACGACTGAGCAGGGGTTCCTCAAGCGGGATGAGCACCAGAAACATTCAATAGAAAGGATAGAACCAGTAAGAAAGGACGGCCAGGAAGTCACATGGCAAATGTCAGGCAGGATGGATGGGTAAAGATAACGATCTTCACCATTACCAGGTGTCTAATAGGAGAACTACAATGAGAATTACAATAAGCTGCCTATACACATGTACCTGCCATTGCATATTGCAGCACAGATTCCATCAGAATCCATCAGCAATATGCATGGACAGTCAAGTATATTTTCTTGACTGTTCAGTTATATTCTATTTGAAAACTTTAGGCCGGGTGAGCTCCCATTACTGATAATCAACAAATTGTTGGGGTATATTAGGTGTTGTAGTCTAGTCAAGTCCCCGAAGAATAGTATGTGCATTCTCCCGATGCTGGATGTCAGGCAGGGCTAACATCAGACGGCTTCAATATCCCAACATCTTTAAAAGCGACCACTATTCTTCTATCCAGGGATGTCACATAGACCATAGGGGAACTAGCAGTATTGCAATTGATTGTGAGACCCAGCAATCACTTACACCTTTGCACTGACATGTCCACTGACATGACTACTCAGATGATGGCCCTGTGACTTTCATGCTGTTGTGAACTATAACTCATTAAACCCTCACTAATCATCAGAGAGTATTCCAACAGTTCCAAAGAGATACTGGTAACAACAGTTGTGTAACATTAGGCTGGATGCAGGTTAAACACGCATTTTACAAATTCACAGTCTTCCGTCTGCAGTCGACAAATATAGATTTCTTAATGGTCACATTTTAATTTCAACTGCAATAAGTGAAATTGTTGGCCCATGCTATTAATTAGCAGATACAAATCAGATGTTAGCATTTTACTGGGTTACTGCAATTAGGTAACTTAGGATAGGTTGCTGCAGATAATAACAATGGCAAACTTTTGTATTTCTTATTGCATCAGCCCCAAATTTGTTTAATTGGACCAACTTAACAGTTAAAATGATAAAACCAGACCAGTCCAGGCGAATAGTATACCCAGCATTATCAAATATGCCAGCTACAAATAAAAGAATTAAATGAGCCATTAAACCGGGGTCTCAGAGAAATTAAGAAGAATTTTCAAAAAACACCGTATCCCTGTATGCTTTAAACCGAACAACACACTGAGGCAGCAATTGGTACATCCGAAAGACCCAATACCGAAACACAAGAAAATCGACATCATATACGCAGTGCAGTGCAGTGAAGAATGCTCTGATTTGTATGTGGGGGAGACCAAACAGCAACTGCATCAACGTATGGCCCAGCACAGAAGAGCCAATTCCTCGGGTCAGGACTCAGCCGTGTACCTGCATCTTAAGGATAAAGGACACACCTTTGAAGATTGTAATGTTAACATATTGGCAATGGAAGGTGACTGGTTCAAGAGAGGTGTTAAGGAGGCCATTTATGTGAAAATAAAGAAACCAAGCCTAAATAGAGGTGGGGGGGGTTCAATGCTGTTTTCACACCTTACTCTGGGAGTTCCTATAACACCTCTTAGCCACTATCCAATCACGCCCTTAACACCTGGCTCTGATATGCTAATTGGGATTTTCCAGGGTACATAATTGCCAACAGATTCTTGTACAAGTCATTCTGAATTGAGAAAGCCAGTCGGATGATTAGCGAAACGTCTTCAAGAACTAAACTTCAAGTCCAGTTGATCTAATTGAATACAACAGATATGAGCCATTAAACCATTAGCAAAGTCCTCAGATCACATACAGTGAGTCAGTTATAACAAACAACACAATGATGATGTGATGGTATACTTACAATGCTTACTTGTAAAATATCGTCAATGTCTATGGAAAGGTCACAACGCCCTTGGGCTACCCCATCACAACCTATTGGGATGAATGGAAAATTTCCGTTGCCTCCCTATTCTAAAGTATCGTGCGCGTGTATGGCCAGAACCAAAGATTGATCCTGTGTATGCCCCCATTGGCAAGCTCAAGATCCGATTCCAGGAGTCGCATGTGTATGATTCTCATTGGCTTTTAATAAAAGTCTGATGGCATAAGAATTTTAACCTAAATGAATATACTGAGAAATAGTTTTTATGAAAAAAATATCAAATCTTGATATCTACCAATAGTCTAAAGCTGGGTACACGCATTAAAAATAAAGGGACAGATAATTGCACTTTACCTGGTAAAGTCTGCAGTGTAAAAGCTATCATAACTTTATGAAAATTTCCTTTGGTCACAGCCTTGTACTGAAGTATAGAGAGTCAATCACAGTTGTAGGTAGTGTGGCAGTCCCAAACGATCTCTCTATAGTTTATATAGGGAGAACGCTTGGTACGTTAAAGACTCCTACTGATTCTCTGTCATCTTTCAAAATGATTGTGTATCCAGCTAAAGAATACATTAAACTATGGGGGGGGAAAGGTGTGAGTTATGTTAGCATCCAACTATGTATAAGAAACAAAAGAAAGAAAGAATAGAAAAAGACAGAAAAAGGAAAATAGGTGCTACACCACAGTGGGAGTTACAATTAATTAGATAAAACTCGACTGATCTGTAACACACACACAAGCGCGTGTGGTTCAGGTGCTAAATGCCCCAAACCTGTCACAAAACATACATGCGGTAATCAGCAATAAAATGTAGGCAGCATGTACAAAGAATAGATAAATATATATAGCGACTCCGAACCCTATGCTTCCTGTAGTAAGATAAATTGGATAATCTGCAGTCTGACTCCATGGATACAACAAAAATATAAAGTAGCACATCAAGAAGTGATACTGGCCTGGGTGCAGAGGAAAACCATACAGCAACCAAACAGAATGGGGTCCACAGCGCACACCAGAAACTATACAGATTCACACAGAAGATCATGTGATTACAAAGCTTTATTACAACAGCACAGCAGACAGTGTTAGCATCCGACATAGATTCCTTTTTTTCACTAGGATAAGTATACACAACAAGTATATAATATAAAAAGAAAAGGAAGAGTGAGAACCCCATTAGCATTAGGCAAACATATTCATTAGCAATAACGTTTCTAATCAACTGAAGATGCTGTGGAACTCTCTTCCATGTAATCATAATGGATATGATCAGAACTAAACACACTGCCCCATACTTAAAGAACAGAAATCTGTGTATCCTATGGACAAGAAGTGCAAAATGTGTAGAATTAACACTCTCTAATTTGCTACTATATATATATATCCGGCATTGCATGTTGTTTGTGTGTGTGTGTTTTATATACTCTTTTGATTAGAGACTTACTCCCTTGAATGCAATAATAGGACTGGGTCCTATTACACCAGTAAGTGACACTAACATTTTAGTGCTGGATAAGGTTTTCAGTTATGTAAAGAAAAATGAAGGATCATAAAAACAAGATGAGCGTTAGTTTCCTGACAGACTAGACCGAGAGGCCAGAAGGAGGAGAAACTGATATTCCCTGTCAAAGTTCAACACTGGAAAAGGGCTGAATAATGTACAAAGGCTGTGAAATGCAGTGAATGAGCTACTGAAGAAGCTATAATGTACAGTATTATATACTATATATTGTTCCTTCTTCCTTGGAGACTATGGGTGAAAATGGAAATATAAAAATGATGTGCAGTACCTGGTATAACTGGAGTGTTCAGCAGTAACCTAGCATTTCCAAAGTCACCCTCCTGTGTGGGCTGGATGTTTACCAATAGAATGACAGGCATAACCCATAGGAGACAGATTGCTAAGGAATATACACAACCAGATAATGTATACATGGCTGAATAGAGAATAAACTTTCCTGTGATGTACACATGTTCCAAATGACATTATTTGCTAGGCAGGGAAACCTCCAGTGATATACTGAAAGTTATACTAATAATGAATACGTAATAGTGGTTTATATGACTAGCATCAGAAAGAAATCATTTCACTACTGGTGGCTCAAAATCTATTCTAATCTATTCTAAAGTAGAATTATACATATGCAGTGACTTCTTTTAGTCGCCTCACATAGTCATTGTCACTGACAAATCTCCAATCTATGACATTGGGCAACATATGTTAATGAAGGAGTGGGGGCGGGGCTTTCAGTTATTGCTAGAAAGCATTGTTACTGCATGAGTGTGTAAGTGTGTATAATTAATCTTTAATGGGAATGTCCACCCCTTCTACAAACATGAAATGTTAAGCACCCCCAAAACCCCAGTTGCATTGTACTGAAATGCTTTAATAATGCTCCCACTTAGCAGCTCTACGATCCACTGCTGTGGCTCCCTTCTACTTTCTGGTAAGGCCATCAGTCACGACCGTGCAGCATCCTCAGCTGCTTCTCCCGAACGTAAAGGGCACATTGCAGCAGCAGAGGAGGCAAAGCAAGTGGCAGTGGATCGTGGAACCTGCAAGGGTAATTCCTCAGCCTGGGAGCATTTTTAAAGCATTTGAGTACAATGCAGCTGGGGTTTTGGGGGGTGCTCCTTAACATACCCGATTTTTGTAGACATGCCCTTTAAAATGTTCATAATGAACAGAGAGAAAAACACAATTGACCACATTTTTTAACAAAACTAAGCAACTAAAACTAGAAGGTCAATAACTTTGTGTAAAGTTTTTACTGGGAACAGCTATTTTCTTGCTAATTTCGTCCGCTCTGCCAAATCAAACACATGCCTCCTGATGTAACTTGTTTTGGGGTTTTTTTCCCATTTTTTTAAATGGAGATACTATAAATGGGGATACTATATATGAAGATACAATAAATGGAGATACTATATATGAAGATACTATAAATAGAGATACTATAAATGGAGATACTATATATTAAGATACTATAAATGAAGATACTGTAAATGGAGATACTATAAATGAAGATACTATAAATGAGAATTAAGGAATACTATAAAGTGAGATACTATATATGAAGATACTATAAATGGAGATACTATAATAAAAATGACTATAAATGAAGATACTGTAAATGGAGATACTATAAATGAAGATACTATAAATAGAGATACTATAAATGGAGATACTATATATGAAGATACTATAAATGGAGATACTATATATAAAAATGCTACAAATGAAGATACTGTAAATGGAGATACTATATATAAAAATGCTACAAATGAAGATACTGTAAATGGAGATACTATATATAAAAATGCTACAAATGAAGATACTGTAAATGGAAGATACATATATAAAAATGTCAAATGAAGATACTGTAAATGGAGATACTATATATGAAGATACTATAAATGGAGATACTATATAAAAATGCTACAAATGAATATACTGTAATGAGAATAATGAAGATACTATAAATGAGATATATAATGGAGAATCTATATATGAAGATACTATAAATGGAGTACTATAAATGGGATATATATATGAAGTACTATAAATGAAGATACTTAATGGAGATACTATATATGAAGATACTATAAATGGAGATACTATATATAAAAATGCTACAAATGAAGATACTGTAAATGGAGATACTATATATGAAGATACTATAAATGGAGATACTATATATAAAAATGCTACAAATGAAGATACTGTAAATGGAGATACTATAAATGAAGATACTATAAATAGAGATACTATAAATGGAGATACTATATATATGAAGATACTATAAATGAGGTACTATAAAGGGGATACTATATATGAAGAGTACTATAAATGGAGATACTATTATGAAGATACTATAAATGAGTACATATGATGAAGTACTATAAATGGAGATACTATATATGAAGATACTATAAATAGAGATACTATATATGAAGATACTATAAATGAAGATACTATAAATGGAGATACTATATATGAAGATACTTTAAATAGAGATACTATAAATGAAGATACTATAAATAGAGATACTATAAATGGAGATAGTATATATATGAAGATACTATAAATGGAGGTACTATAAATGGGGATACTATATATGAAGATACTATAAATGGAGATACTATATATGAAGATACTATAAATAGAGATACTATAAATGGAGATACTATATATGAAGATACTATAAATGAATATATTATAAATGGAGATACTATAAATGAAGATTCTATAAATGGAGATACTATATATGAAGATACTATAAATAGAGATACTATAAATGAAGATACTATATATGGATATACTATAAATAGAGATACCATATATGAAGATACTATAAATGAAGATACTATAAATGGAGATACTATATATGGATATACTATAAATAGAGATACCATATATGAAGATACTATAAATGGAGATACTATAAATGAAGTCCACTGCGCACACTGGTGTTAGCAAAATGTGTTGTTTATTAAACACCTGATATTTCGGTACCACTCTGGTACCTTCTTCAGACAATATAAAACTGAAGAATGTACCAGAGTGGTACCAAACGTCACGTGTTTAAAGGGCAATTATAGTGAAAAAAACACTTTGTCCATATACAATGTACAGATCACTTAGTATAAGCTTGCTGACTTTCATGTTGCTGTGTGGCTTCGTTTCTTCACACTGGTAGAAGTTTGAACCAAGCTGTGTGGCTTCGTTTCTTCACACTGGTAGAAGTTTGAACCAGATGTGTGGGAGAAAGTAGCAATATGCTGAAGGGAGGGGCAGAGGGGGAGAGAGGAGGAAAAGTGGTTACTGAACTCTGCCTGTTCTCTGCTAATTGTTATTTGTTTTTGTACCTAAAGTTCATATCTCTTCCCCTGCTTAGCTGAGATCATAATCACTGAAGAGAGAGTCAGTGTAGCAGCAGCTGCTGTAGTGAGAGACCTTCACAAACACAGTGAAACTGCTTGTTATCCTGATATATTTCAGTTGCTTTAGTCTATATATTTCATAGATTGCACTGTATGTCTTGTATGGTATGTAGTCTGTATTACTGTATTATTACATATATTGTATTAGTGTTTACTTGGTGATGTCCATTTGAGTCACTGGTTTTGTATGTATATAAGATGGGAGGGACTGTTATAGTGTGTTATGCTCATATTGCTGGGTTAATGGTTTATTGATTGTGTTTAGCACTACAGAATTTTACTATGTGTTGATGGTAGATATGGTACTTATGGGTGAGGGAGTGTGTGACAGTACTGCATGGAAGCTTTGGATTGTGTGGGTGTGTGCCTTTGAGTGACAGATGAGGTGTAGCAGCTCCTACAAATTACATCATATTCAAAGGCTTATATCTCGGGGTCTATGAAGAATTTAAAGAACCTAAAGGTTCCCTGGTGGTTGGGATGACTTATAGGATACATTAGAAGGAATTTAAAAAAAAAATTTTCTCACTATAATTGCCCTTTAATAAACAACACATTTTTGCTAAGACCAGTGTGTGCAGTGGACTTCATATTTATTTCTAGAATAGAGACGACTGGCAGTGGTGACCAAGCAGCATACCTACCTTAAAGGGAAGGTATGCAAGGGATTTATTCACAGATTTTGATACTATAAATGAAGATACTTTAAACAGAGATACTACAGTATATGTAAAGATACTATATATGAAGATACCATTAATGGAGATACTATATATGAAGATAGTATAAATGGAGATACTATAAATGGATTTACTATAGATAAGGATACTATAGATGAAGATACTATAAATGAAGATTCTATAGAGATACTATAAATGGAGATAATATAAATGGAGATAATATAAATGGAGATACTATATCTGAAGATTTAGATTTACTTTATAAGAAGATACTATAAATAAAGACACTATTAATGAATATTCTATAAATTAAAGGATAAGTACACCATAAAGCCAAGTTATGGTCATTTGGAAGCTGCAGTGGTAGTGGTAAAAAGTGAGCAGTGAATACATCGATACAATGTAAAAAATGACCAAAGAATACATCGATACAATGTAAAAAAGCTTTCCTTGATACAAGCAGGGTTATTCAATAAAAGTTCTTATCGTTTAAAATGGTGCTAATTTTGCCCCAACCAATCAGATGTTAGCTTTCAAATGTTAAATAAGATCTGATTGGTTGGGGCAAAATTAGCACCATTTTAAACATTAAGAACTTTTATTGAATCTCCCTGTAAGTGTTGCTAATATCTGTGCAACAAAATATAAATGCAGAATGAGTAGGTAATTAAAACCCAGAGCTAGGTAGCACCAGATAAAGTGCAAAAAAAGTGCTATAAATAAAGTGCACTAGTAAAGTGCATATAGATAAAGTGCTATATTATATAAGATCCTAGTGCTAATTTTTTTTTGCTGTAAAGACTGGTGTGCACTGATACCTTGATACTTTTGGATATCTCTAAATCTCATAACTTTTTCATTGTATGTATTTTCATTGTATACATATTTTCAAATGTATGTATTTGTTTCCGTACTACAGTATTACTTTATTATCGCAATGGTTTTAGTCTATAAACTCTTTTAAAAAGTGTGATCCTGGTAGCGGGATATTGTTTTAGGGCAGTTGAGAAGAGCAGGTTTTTGTTTTTTTTTTTAAAAGATGAATGAGAATTACTTGCATTGGCAGCATTAATCTGAGCCATTTTTTTTAATGTGAAATTAATAAGTTTAACTTCCATAGCTGACAGCAGCGCTGTCCCGAACTTGCTCCTATGCTTTGCATTTGCGTGCATGTTCGGAAGATAGGAGCTCAGTCGAGAAACAGCGCCATCTGCTGGGAAGAAGCCGCAAGTGGATCGCCGGTAGGTGTGTCTCACCTCCCTGTGAATAATAGCTACAGATTTCATGTACTTAATGAACAACATAATATTGGTTTAGTGTCCCTTTAAAGCCCCCCAAATACACAACTTGCTCTCAATTTACCTTTACCAAAAATGCCTCTTATTACTTATACAGCCTGATCATTTGCTGGCTGGTGGACACCTCCTCTGCTATTGTGCATGTTAATACTGCACAATAGCACAGGTGGCTTCTCCTCTGCAGCTCCTGGAATGGAAGTCAGCAAATGGTTGTGATATAAATGTCTCGGCCAAGGCTGCCAGAACCAGAAGCTGCAGAGGAGAGATCAGGGCCATGGTGAGGGATCTTGCGGTGTAGGTAATGTTAGAAGCATTTTTTGTGAAGGTAAATATAGCACATATTGTGCATTTGGGGGTCTTAAGCTGCTTCTACAATTAAGTTATGAGGGTGAATATGCATTTTGAAGTGGAAGTTCTGTATTTGCTTTTTTTTAAGTTTTTTTCCCCTCATTCCACTAAACCTAAAGTGTTGCACATGTTTCAAACTAAGTTCTTTATCAAGTGCACTTTGCACGTGCTTGGTGGTTGTTCATACGTATGTATAAAGGGCTGCCAAGCTGCACCGCGACCAGCTGTTTTTAAACTAGTCGCATGTATGATAGTAAAGGTACACCCGATCAGCTGTTTTAAAATCTGCCAGTCCGGTACTGGTGTTTAAAAACAGCTGATCGTGGTACCTTGCATGGGGATGGGGGGTGGGTGGGGGTTTGGAGATGTCAGGGGCCTAGCCATGAAACTTGTAGGGTGGCCTACCATGGCATAACTAGGAATCACTGGGAGCCCCAGCAAAACTATGATGGGGCCCCAATCCCTGCTTCATCTAGTGTTTTTCTGGAGAAGGATCTGTCACAGGAAAAATAAGAAAAGGGCCCCCCCTGGCTCACGAGCCTACCTGGTAGTTAGGAAAGAAGTGAACACAGCTAACTTACCTGCAAGCAAGTGTGAATGAGGTCATCGCCTGTCAGAGGAATAGTGTGATCACGGGGTAAGTTTATTATGTTCCCTGCCTGTTCCTGATGGTTTAATTGAAGAACAGGAGGTAAGACATAGCTGCTGTATCTAATCAAGAGAGAGTTAGGACGTGGCTATACCACAACGCATGGTAACTTGTGTGATAAGGGCGATCATAATGCAGTGCATTTTACTTGCATTACTGTGCGTTTGAGCTGTGATTTCCCCAATTTTCCTTTCTTGGAGCACACGCAATCTGCACAAAAAATGGTGGTATCACACAGTGTGGCCTTCAATACACTATATTTAAATTTACTGGCATGTTATTCTCACACATTATCGGATCGCAAAACGTAACATAGTAACACAGTAATTGAGGTTAAATACAGATATACGTCCATCAAGTCCAACCTATTCACCCTCTTTTTTTTTTTTTTTAACCCAACCTAACAGTTGATCCAGAGGAAGGCAAAAAACCCCACCCTTCCTGACTCCAAACGGCAATTGGAAAGTATCCCTGGATCAACCAGATCTATATGTATTAATACCAGTAATTCTCAATATTTTTTAGTTTTAGAAACTTATCCAGGCCTTTTTTAAAGCTATTCAATGAACTTGCCATTACCACTTCTGCTGGAAGACAGTTCCACATTTTCACTGTTCTCACTGTAAAGAAACCTTTCCTAACCTGAAGATAAAAATTCTTTTCTTCCAACCTTAAAGGATGTCCATGAGTCCTCTGATATGACCTACAGTATTAGTAAACAATGCACCAGAGTTCATTGTATTGCCCATTAATATATTTGTATAAGGTTATCATGTCCCCATGCAAACATCGCTTCTCCAATGTAAACAGCCCTAACTTGTCTAATCTGCCTGCATATTCAAGCCCCTCCATTCCCATTATTAATTTAGTTGCCCTTCTCTGAACTGCTTCAATTTCCAAGATGTCCTTTTTGTATATGGGATTCCAAAACTGCAACGCATATTCCAAATGAGGCCTTACGAGTGCCTTGTAAAGAGGGAGAATAATATTTTTCTCTCTTGAATCTATTCCCCTCTTTATACAAGACAATATCTTGCTAGCTCCAGCCGTTGCTACCTGGCATTGTTTGCTATAGCTAAGTCTGTTATCTACCAGAACCCCCAAATCTTTTTCCATTACAGATGCATTTAACACAGAGTTATTTATGGTGTAGGTGGCACAGGGATTGTTAAACCCTAAATGCATCACCTTACATTTATCAACATTGAATCTCATCTGCCATTATGCTGCCCATTTTGATAATCTATCTAGGTCTGCTTGCAGCACTTGCACATTATTTGAAGTGTCCAAAGCTCTGTGCACACAATTTACAGCGGAAATTTATTCTACTATGTAGGGTGAAATTTAAGGTGGTTTCAATGGGGATGTAAATAAAAACGTGTTACTCGCTCCTGCGATGCAGTACCGGCACATAATGAATACTGCATTGTGGAAGCACGTCACATAATTAGCATGGAGTAGTGATATTATATCATCTTAAATCTTTCTAAGCAGGATGGCCAGCCCATGCCTTTCTGTAATAAAGGCCAATTGCGTCTCATAAGAAAGGAGTGCTGCAGAAACCAGAAAATGCGGAACTGAACGCTGATTTCTGAGATGAGAGTAAAGCTAGCCATTCATTGGACAAAGGTTTTCTGATCGGATTTATAATCAGATCGAAAAATCAGATTTAAAAGAACCAATCGAAATCTCTAACCTTGCGCCACCGATCTTCCTTAGATATTAGTTTGAAGATTCTGGAAGGGGGAGACAGAAACATTTTCGCCTTAACCGATCTTGGTTTTTCGATAAACCAATCGATATTGGTCTATCAGAAATGTGGGAAACTGTCTTCAGTATTCCGATTAATTAGATCAAATTCTACAAAATGATTGGAATATCGTGTATGTGGGACTTTACTGCTTATGGAATGCATTCAAACTCACATTTAGGCTGCGATCTCCTTCACACATGGGTCCAGGGCTAAAAAAAATCAACTTCCAATTCCACTTTTTATTTCTTTAAATCAAAGTTAGTCTGTTAACAAAATCCCCACACTTCCTGCCTGCGAACGTTTAAATTAAACTTCACTGCCAACTGATAAAAGCAGCATTGTATGAAGCATATCTGACAGTAACCAGGGAGAGCTGGGTAAATATATACAGTCTGAAATATACAATAGTACTGTATATTTATGAATACAGAACATAAAACATTCTATTTCTGACACATCGGTGGAAGTGGATTAAAGCAGACAGTCATAATTGAATTATTCCCACCCCATGCTAGTAACATTTATTTATTTAAACATCCATGTAACACTTAAAAGATATGGCCACAAAAATAATTTTTGCACATGTAACTGTCTTCTTCATAGAGCTGTCGCCAACCGAAGCTGTAAATAAATAGTCAGGAACTAGTGTCCTCCACACGGTATATCAATGGGTGCTCACAGGTTTAATGCTCTGCCTAAGTATTTATTGCCTGTGTGAGCTGATATATCATCTTTGCATAGAAATGTGTGTGCTACATACATACTGCAGTGCTTAGGCTGGGTACACACCAGCCAATATTTTTGGCCAACCGACCGATTCCTGGCACTTTCGGTCGAAAATATTGGCTGGTGTGGGGCGGGCAGCCACGGCTGACAACGATCGTTCGTTCGGCCAAATTCTATGGGACCGCACAATCGATCAATCGCAAATTCGGTTGGGGCAAAAAGTCCCTCCATGTGTACCCAGCCTTAGGTTGCAAGTGAATTCCCGTGCATACTATATTAAATTGTGAAAAATGTGCACAGATATGGGAAAGCTTAGTGGAAACAGGAACACGTATTCAGTTGCTGCAGCAGGTTACTCTATGCCACTGACTAGGAACTTGTCCTTTTGTCTGTTTCTGTACCTGGAGTTTTCTGCTAGTTTTATTGTTACACTTTCAAAGCTTGATTTTAGGAACTGATCTCGGACTCAATTTACCGAAAAACCAGGAAATCCAAGGCTTAAATCTGCATCCATTTACAAGCCAAGGGTAGGGCTCACTTTCACGATCGTAACATGTTTTGCATTCTGTCTGCGCTGTCCGAAATGACATTTTATTTATAATTTAAAGGACACCACCCTCATAAGAACATCTTTTAGAAAGAATGGCCTCTTTTAAATATGTTGATATATCATATTTTGTCCTATGAATTCATTACTGTATGCCTGCTATGCTTCTGGATGCCTCATGGAAACTGAGCAATTTAGAAACCTGTACTGAGCCTGAGCATGCTCAGAAGAGGCAGACAGGGGATTAACATTCAGTCATTGGCTGTGATGTCAACTGTCAAATCCATAACTGACAGTTGCTAACTGAAAGAACCAGGAAGCAGAAACAGGGGAAACAGGACATTGTGCAGGATTTCTGGTTAGACTTACTGGTATATATTTCAGATTTCAAACTATTACCGTTTAGGGTTTTGGGGGGTGATTTACCTGTATGTAAGTTTTCATTTTGGGGCTGGACTTCGCAGAAAGTAAACCCCCTTTATTCAAGTCCATTTGAGTGCATGAAAAAGCAGACACAATTGGTTATAAAGCAGATAAAAGCGAACGATAGTGAACGTGAATTCTAAAGGACAACTAAAGCCGCAGAACAACACTGAACCAGAAGGCAGAACACCTTGATATATAACCAGTAATCTGTCTTACCTCTCATTTTGATACGGACGTTGGGAAATTTACCTAAATAACATATGGTTTGTGCTTTACTTCACAGCATTCTAGTATCACACAGTTTGGTCAATGACCATTTTTTTTCTGCACATGCTTAGTCCTTAGCTATGGCAGAAACTTGTTACAGTTGGTCACACCCATCAATAACCTCTAGAAAATCCATTTGCTGGACAGATAAAGCAAGGAAGCATGTGACTGAGGTCAGGAGGTGTGGTCTGACACTGCACATACACACAGATACTTCATCCAGTTCTTAACAGGCTTACATTTAATTTAATACAATTTACTGAAGTGGGATTTTATAGCTTATTGGTGTTTTTAGGGGGTTGTTTTCAGATTCTGGAGTATGAAAAATTGGGTTTAGTTCTCCTTTAAGGTGCATTTTTACCAATAATTCCATGCAAAATGCAAACGCATGTAAAAGTGCATTGCAAAAGTGTACAGAAATGCACATCGCTTTTTTGTATGTTGCAGTGGGGCCTCAGCCTAAATGATCAATAACACATGAGTAGTGGAGGATGGACCCCTGACAGTTTCCTTAACCCAATAATAATAAAAGACACAGACACTATATTAAGACGGTAAAATCAGGCCACAGCATTTATTAACACATTTTCAACAAATAACCCTTTAACTTTTATACTCCGCTAATAACTTCCTACTTTACCAAACTGATTTTATAACCAGACCCCTTTTGGCCATCCGCCAGACTGACCCTTTTTCATCTCACTAAATGAATTACTTTGAAGCAAGTCAATTCAAAACTTAATACCGGATCAGACGAACGAACGATCGGGCATGTCGGAAAATTCCGATCGATCATGCGGCTCCCTATGGGAATGCACAATCGATTGTTTGCACATTCGGCTGCGACCGAATTTGCCGCGACCTACAGACATTTGTCCTGGCTGAGTGCTCGCTCCGTGTGTACCCAGCCTTAGCCATTGATCAAAGTGATTGGTCATTTCTTTGTCTACCACTAAAAGGAGGGATTGTTGAAGTATTTGGTTCCTAAATGACTCATGATAATGAGAATTTTGTCCTGAGCTCCTTTTCTCATTATGCAAATAAGTGCTAAAAGATTCATGGGTAATTTCCATGTTTATAGGATAGCTAGTTTATAGGGTAAGTAAATGCTATCGCAATACAGTCCAAGGAACACTCCAGCACACCGGTGTTGGCTGTATGCCAGAAAAGTGGATAGGTGCAGTTCCCCTAGCCCTCCACTCCAAGGGCCAGAAAGTTCTCTAGCACAAGATAGATATGGGGGAGCACACTAATCAGGTGAATTCACAACTATTTATTGTAACGTCAGGTGTTTCGGGACGCCCTGAGAAAGGGACAGGGCGTCCCGAAACGTTGTATGTGTTGTTACAATAAATAGCTATGAATTCACCCGATTAGTGTGCTCCCCCATATCTTTCCTATAAATGCTATACCTCCTATAAGGCTTTTAAAGAGATTACACAAATCGCTCACTGCCTTTATGTGCTGCATATGATTTTTTATGCAGTGATGCACTATTCTCTATGCTGGGTCAAAACTACTGGTTTTGTTGAGAAAGTCTCCACCTCACAATTATGTCACAAAATCAACAAATTTCAACAGTCAAAAACAAGTAAAAATAAACTTTCTTTCAGTGCAGAAATTTCAGTTTTTACAACTAAAATTCTAACAATGAAACTTTGTTATATACTATATTGCCACCTTCAGAATATGAAAATTGTATGATTCCAAGGTTTTTGTTTCTCAAAAAATGGAAGAGTAAGAGGGTGGGAACTAATGACATGTAATGAACGATCAATCTATTGATCAGTAATTCCTAGTTGTACCAGCAAAGCAAAGGAACAGAAACGCATTGCCATTTTGTGCGCATGTGCAGGCTAGCAATTTGGTCAACAGTCCTTAAAGGAGAACTAAACCTAAATTTTTACACCCCAGAATCTGAACATACACCCTCTAAAAACACCAATAAACTGTAAAATTTCAATACAGTAAAAAAAGCCTCTGAACAACATTGAATTAGAAGGCAGATCTCCTTGATATAAAAACAGTAATCCGTGTCTCACCTCTCATTTTGATATGGTTGGTGAGAAATTTTACTTTCTAACAAGAGGTTTGTGTCTTATTTCCTAGTGTTCCGGTATCGCACAGTGTGGTCACTGACCATTATGTTCTTTACACATGCTCAGTCCTAAAATACTGCAGGAACTTTTTACAGTTGGTCACACCCACTAGTAGCCTCTAGCCAATCCTTTTACAGGACAAAATAGGCAAGGGAGCATGTGACTGAGATCAGAGGTGTGGCCAGTTACTATACATTCACACAGTTATTTCATCCAGTTCTTCAAGTGGTAACATTTACTTTAATGCAATGGCTCCCATCCTCTGGAACTCTATTCCCATCTCTCTACGTCAAGAAACCTCAATTAACAGGTTTAAATCTACCCACATCCTACCTCTCTGGTAACTAGCACAGTATATGATTGTTTTATTTTTCACTGCATACGTCTCACTCCAGCACTTATACCCATTCCATTGTATCTGTATTAATACCCAGCTAACTAGATTGTAAGCTCTAAGGGGCAGGGGCCTCCTTTCCTCTTGTGGCAAAGCTCTAGCACTTCTATTTATATAATTTATATATTTATGTACTGAACTATCTATGTATTTATCCCCCTTGTATGACTTCATTGTATTTTGTTACTTAATAGAGCAGCGTCCCCAAGTGGTGCTTTATAAATAAACTATACATACACATACATATATCAATCAAAAACTATACACTCAAGGCCACATTTAATCACAGATGACCCATGCTAACTGCAATTAGAGGATGGTGCCACAAAGCCACCTACAAACCATTGCCTGAGATTGTCGTGATTAGCAGTTTGGGCTTATTCTTTAGAACCAATTCATTGGCTGTGTAGTCAAAGTTGCAGGTAATACATACAGAAGCTGAGTCTGATGTTGCCGATTCTCCTCCTGTGTTCTCCATGTAATATGCACAGTACAGTCAGATAAAAGAAGATAAAAATGCACCCAGCCAACCCTTGATAATGTACATAAATATACAAGTATACCAATGTGTTCCATGACCATTTCATCCAAGTCCTAGTACTGGAATCTGACTTCTAATCATAAACTTTTCAAGTAGGGTTTATTGACAGTCTGACTCCCCTCTGGAACAAGTTAAACTAGGTAAATTCAGTACCAATCCTTCAAAGATGGATCTATAGGAATCTATAAAATTGTGTCTGTTATTTTTGAAAGAGGTGGCTATACAGTTACAAGCCTTCTCCCTATATAATGTATAGGAAGATCGCTCATGAGTACCATACACTTAATTATTGCAGTTGACAGCCTCTACTTTAGTACAGTTAGCTGACAGCAGGGAAATCTTCTTAAAGGGCAACTCAAGTCCTCTCTCTTCTCCCTGTCCCTGATTGAAGTAACCAGGGTTTTAGCAGTCTTCATTACTGTGTTTGCATTAGTTCCAAAGTTATACTTGCCTAAACTAGCATTCTCCTGGTTTAGTCCAAGCCCTGGACACAGCCAGGAGGTTGTGCAGCCTGGACCTTGGGAGTGCAACTTTCGCGAAGTATAACTTTGGAACAAAGGAGCTAGGACCTAGCAGTTCAGGTTCTTGTCCTGGGTACTTCAATGGGTAAATGGGAGAAGGAGGAGAGTTGAAATTGTCCTTTAATTTATATCTATCAGAATGTATATTGTTTACCTGCTACATATTGGTCTCTTTACACTAAATATTACCTGGCGGAGCTGGATTAGGACCAAATGAGATCTAGGCAATGTTGTAATTTGGGGCCCTCCATCCAAGCTATGTACATAGTATTAAGAAGGAAAATCTTTAAGGATAAGTTAGGCTGAGGTCACACTACAACGCACCAAATCGCGCACGAAACCGCGAGCATTATTCTTTGCATTTGCGTGTTGTTTCGCGTTCGTGCATGCGTTTTTGCTATTTTTAAAGAGAAAACGCATGCGATTGTGCAAAAAAATGCTTGAGCGCAAAACACAAACGGACACGCAGGAATGTCCGCGTTCCCGCGATTTCCATGTTAGCGAAAACACACTAGAGTGGCCTAGCCTGTTTTTTGAAACACTAATTAAAGCCATACGGACGTTGACCGCAGATTGTGAAGGACCCTGGGCCTAGAGAGGAGCCTGTAGTGGGGCCCACGATTTGTAGCTGTCACAAACAGCATGAGAACAATGCACAATCTGCCCCTTGGTTCAAACCTGATAATTTCCCTTTATATCTGGGAGACTCGGTCACTTGCAGTGGGTTCCCAGGGCCAGGAGCTGAGGGAATCCCGAACCAAGACCCCAGCAGGTTCAGTTCTGTTAGACTGGAGGTTTCCCAGGGTGGGCGGGTCTAACTCGGGTTAAACACTAATAAGCCAATCGCGTTGCGGAGGGGCGGGCCGTGTCGGAGGCTGGGCGCTGGTGCTAGAGCAGGCACGGATTGGGAGGCCCCTACCATTGCTTTCCATAGGTTTCATGCTGCCAGGGATTTACTGGAGTAGCTGCGCACGTCGAACGATCCGCTGTGCACCCCCTTCCCATTTCTGCGATATATAAGGTAATAATCCTACAGGAATATCCACATCCCGACATTCTATCGGTTTGGTTGTTTTTTCAATCAGAATTGAAGAGACATAATCAGTGTTAGATTGAGATTGATGGGGAAAAGTTGTGCTGCATCTCAGTGATCTGCCTGCTGTGCCCTGGAGTGTAGTTACAGGGATCTACCCGGTAGGTTAGGGAGGTCGGACCGTGATGCAGGGATGTCCCACTGCATCTCACAACTGAGGGGCTGCTGGGAGCTGTAGTTTAGCAACAGACAGAAGCAATAGGGACATCTGACATTGTGATTAGGATCCCACTGTCTGTGAATGGTGTGGGGTCATCAGCTCAATGGACATTATCACAAGGTTTCCTCATCACACTCATTGCTTTAAAGGGTATCTATCTGTCAAACTTGTGACCCTCCAGATGTTTGAAAACTACAGCATACAGCTCCCAGGGAATGCTGGGTGTTGTAGTTTTAAAACATCTGGATGGCCACAAGGTTGACATTGCTGATATATTGCTAATATGTTAGATGTTTATTTCAATTCATTAACTGCTGTTAACTTGCATGTCATTTGTTTAGACCCACTTAGTAGTCAGTGTGACTTATCAGAGCTACACTCTGTGTACAGATAATACTGACTCCCTGTTACCCCATCACTGTCATACCCCATCCTCTCCCTGACAGTTCTGTACACTTATGTTTCCAGTGCAGATTTTAACATTATTTCATATTAGATTATTTACATTGATTTCCATGATGTTCAAAGGGAACAGACTGTCTGTAGTGTGACTGAGCTGTATCCCCTGAGCTGCCTTTAAACACCCCCCCATGCTGTGGCTAAGGTAACTGTTATTTAGGATTTCTCTTAAATAGATTGCTGTGTGACTCTTGGAGGAAAAGAGTGGAAAATAACATGAGCTTGTTTGTTAGTAATCTCCCTCCATCATATCCTAGCATTCCAGGAAGGCTCTAGTCAGCCTCAATCTGTGATCCCTATTGCAGATTTTCAACACTTTTCCATTTGGGTGAGGTTCATTTATATTGTGAGCAGCCTGCCAATTCTAGCTGCGCTATGCACACACAGCCACGGGACTAGGGATTTAAAGTGACATTAGACTGACCCAATACAGATTGTGAAAGCAATAGAAGTTGAGTGCGGCATTTCTTATTGGTGCAGACATAGTCCCTTGTCTGAAATGCATGCGTAAACTGCTAGTTAGCTCTGTAAGTTGTCCACTGGAGGCAGTGTTTCACTTATATGGGATATTTGTATGTATTTTCTTTCTTAGATAGCACTACATATTTCAAAGCGCTACAATTGAATCCATTCCCACCAGGCCCTGCCCCGAGGAGTTTACAATCAAATCAATTTATTTCACACATAGTATAAGGTAAATTGGAGCAGGATCTGTTGTGATATTCAACTTAATAAAGATAAAAAGTATTTTATGAATCCAATGTATGAGCAGTGGTCATTGGCCTGCCATTGTATTTAAAGGTCATGCAGAGAAAATCACATCAAAATAAACCCCTTTATATAAAGGTTTTCTGTAAAAAAAAATGTGAAGAACAGAAGCTTTGTTTCTGTTGTAGAATTTCATCTTGGAGAATGGTGAGAGTTGTAGTTTAACAAAAGCTGGAGGTATTGATGTTGTCTATTCTTTGTCTGGCATCATTTAGCTAATGGGGTTTATGTTTCTGAGACAGCAATGTAGTTTAATGCCGTCTGGCTGCTGCACTCTACAGTTACTTTTCTGTATTCTTGCCTGCACTGCACTTTATGTAGGAGAAGTAACCTACTCATATTTATAACCAGCCCCTTTTGGCAGAGAAAGTGTTAACCATTTAATTGTTGCAGGAGAAAGTTGGCAGCACAACGCATTGGGCAAAACGTGACAGGAATGCCATTTCTGGCTGTTTGGCTGTCAGAAGTGTAACCTGTATGGAGCCCTGTGGGAAAACAAACAGAAGAGTTTGCCTTGTAGGGGGTTGGACTGGAAATGTGTGCCCTGGGGGCAGGCAAAGGGGAGAGACACGAGATGAAGGAAGGTTCTTGTGAGGCACGTACTGTCTGGCACAGGGTTTTGCCAGATGTCACTCAGGTGAAGCCACAACTCCCTCCCAGAAAAAAACACCAAAGAATCTGAAGCCTCCAGCTATCTGGAAAGACACTTTCAATGTCTGGATCCAGGGGGCACATTGGAGAAATTGAGGAATAACTCTGACATTTCATTCTTCTCATACTTTGCTTGGGAAAACCTCTGGAGGGCTATTTCCAGTCTCACAGTGCTGGGGTTTGACATTGACGTGGGGCACCCTGTTATTCTACTTTCCCTTCCCCTCTTTTTTGAGATTTGGGTTAGTGCCTTTTTATTCTAAGAGTGATCATCAGTTGGTTTCTCTCCAGCTTTTTAGCTGAACGAGTGCTCGCAGCATTATCAGCAGTTTCCAGTGATGCTGGGAGTTTTTGTGGTTTTCTTTTCTGTGAATGCTGGAAGTTTTAGCCGCAGGCTGAGTGCTCAGTGAAGTTAAGTGAAGATTTAATGTAGTTTAAAGTAGATCTTCCTATTTCAGCTGGAAAACTTCCTATTTTTTTGTTTTATAAATGTTAATGCTTGCCCTGCAGAAAATAACTCACGAGACACTGACGTGAAAATGTATTGTGATTTAGCCCTCTTCGTTCTTTGTTACCATTTTCCCCATGCAAATAAATGGCAGTATGAAAATATGTAGAAAAGTGGGAGGCAGACTATTTAGTCTGCATATTTCATTGTCTGGTTTTCAGCTTGTGCCATTTATATGCCATTCAATGAGCAGAGCATCTCTGCAGCTGAGATTTAGTTAACTCTAGGCAACTTTAGATCTAGTTCTGAAAAAGTTGGGAATCACATCCCTGATATAAATCATCCAATTTCTTTGGAATGCAGTCCAATTAGTCAGGGATTTCAACAAGTGGCTATGCAGCTTTTGTGCAACCACAGCCCCTTGTACCATTAGTTAGCCAAAGGCTGACATGGGAATGGAGAGATGCAGTTTGTGCAGCATATAGAGGATGCAGGATGAAGCCACGCAGACCATCCCTTATTTTACGTTGCTTTTTGTCCATGCAGTTTTAACATTTCTCATTTTATAAATGTTCTCCCATATATTTTCTTTTCATTTCAAATCAAGAGTGTTTTAGCTCCTTATCCTTATCGGCTGTATTTATCTTTATGCTTCAGTTAGAGAATTAGTACAAAATCTTCATTTATTTGAGACCAGCCCCCGCAGACAGAAGGTATGTGGGAAAAGGAAAGGTTTTTGTAAAGTGGAAATAAGAGAAGATAGGTACATACATGTCAGGTGCCACCTACAGGATGGAATGACACTTGGCAGAAGCATTATAATGCGAGCTTTGATCTAGTTGACCAGCCACCCCCACAGAAAATACACAGTGGCTTTTAATTGTACTGGGAACTATACATACAAGTATACTAATTTCCTATTGAATGGAGCCTGGGAAACAAACTCATTTTCATTATATCATCATGGTAATTATTGTCATAGTCAATCAAAAAGTCAACTGTATCCTATAACTTTAATTGCTTGTGATAAATTTGTATATTGACCATATTAATGCTTTCATTTGAATCGGTTATCCAAAAAGCATTTCTTTGTGCCCTTTAGTAAATGCACAATCTCATTTTCAACTAAAAAAAATTTGGTACCTTTCCAAATATGGTTGCTTTGTTCTATAATGTTTTTTCTTTATGTACACTTGGTTTAATTCAGGGATGTCGAAGAACTTGCAGACCTCCAAATGTTTTAAAAACTACAACATCCAACATCCCCATACTGCAGCCACAAGTTTGACAAGTTTTAATATATCAGCCTATCCTACGGTACTTTGGGGGATATTGTGGAATATATCTGTTTGTAGTTTCATTTTTGCATCTCTTGTAAAAGATTTGATTGAATTTGATCTTTTATCAAAGTGTATCTTTAAACTTTCTAACGTATCTGAAATAAATGGTAACAAATAACACTAATATCCTTGCTATGCAGCTGTTTTTTTTTTTTATTAAAAAGGCTTCATAGTTAAAAAAAACAACTTGTTTTTGCAGAGCTGAATACACACTAACTTTATACAGTAGAAACTGTTATTGCACAAAGGTGAATGAGAGGATGCATCAATAACAAATTTCCTGTTGCTTATTGGACGTCACGTGGTAATGGCTGGACTGTATCAGCCTCTTTTGGCTTCGTTTATGCAGAGTTGGCATCCAACGTGTCAGTTTAAAACCCTAGCAGCTTGTGTGCTTGTGCAATCCTTTAGAGCATCTCATAAATTTATAGCAAATGTTATGAAGTGCTGGAACTTGCAGTCTGTAAGGATAATATTATGATATTCACATTTAAATGTAATAAAATATAATTAGGGTATAACATATGCAAATAACAGAGCCTAAATTAATCTTTTGTTTTTTCTTAAGTATTCTGTTTATTGTTTTTTTATTTTAAGTTCTTTTATTTGGCTACAGTGTTATACTTGCTATATATTTGAAGCAAAGCTGTACCATTTAGAGTAAGGCCCCACTGTACTGCTACAAAAATGGGGTTATAATTTTGGAGTGGTAGGGTGCACTATTTAGCACTATTTAGCTATTTAGCATGTTAGCGCATGTGCTTCTGTTTTCAAAAACGCAGCGCAGATAGTAGTAATTGTGGTATCCATGCAATGAGCATAGCAGATGCGATCCAAAAAACAGAAGATGCTTAGTGGGCATACTAGGCTATTTTGGTGTGCACTGTGATGGTCCCACTATCTCCGCTGCCCTCTGCTGTCAAACCTTTTCACCGCGCATGCGATCACCTCTTCTATTGGTGTCCGCTGAGAGCTGTGCTAACACGCGCACACCAAAATGGCCTAGCCCTTAATGTACAGTATCTCGAATGCTATGAAATGACACTGGAAGTAATAAACTGGTTTATGACTGGGACAGGGAAGTTATAATCTTGAAAATTGTAGCTAAAGTTCCAAAATTTCTTTCTCCCTTTTGATGTACCTAAAACACTGTTCCCTGGGAATATCTCAGATACCTTAAACGCTGAATAGTAAATTAACATTTAGTCAGGTGTCTGCGTTTATAGTTTGTATTCATTTGATTGGGTGCAGCCACAGTTCCTCTGATGTTTTAATTAACAAGAAAAAACATGCAAAGCACTTTATTGCCTTTTTAACTCCATAATGGTTGGTAAAATGCTTGTGGTTGTATAACGCCAGTAAAGGATTTCAATGAAACCTATACTTTCTTTTAGAAAGCTGTATATTAATGTGTCTTGTATCACAGGCATTTCACTTTGAAATACATATAGTTAAAGGTACTGAAATTATGAGTGCATAGTTTACTAATACCATATATGTTCTGTAAAATATAGCATTAAAACAAACAGGGAGATATAATAAAAGTTTTGTTAATTTTACCCCAACCAATCAGATGTAATTTACCATTTGAAAGCTAACATCTGATTGGTTGGCGAAAAATGAACACCATTTTTATTGATAAGAACCTTTGTTACATCTCCCTAAAAGAATGCTACATGCTAATGGTATTTATACGTAAATTTGGTGTTGATCCAGTGATATTTACGATTGCCACTTTTTTTTTCCCCTTCATAATTCTGTTTTTTCTTTTCCTTCCTCTGGATCAACATTTATGCAGGAAATGTGGGTATTGCTTTTAATAGTTTGGACAAAATGGACCTATATCTTTATTCAACTTCAAATGCTGGGAGCAGAACATTTCATTAAGCAGTGATAAATGAGGTTTGGGGGTGAGCTACCAAATTTTTAATCTTAGGGGTGGACATTTCCTTTGAACTTTGACTTATATAATGCTTTTTTTTTTAGAACATATCAATATATATATTTTTTCTTTTAGAACTAATTTGATCTATGTGTATATCACCATGGGAAGTCTTAGTGATGTAGCCAAATAAAAGAAAGGGGGAAACGTTCCCTGACCGGTTTTGGGCCCACTGCCCTTAGTCATAGGGATAACGGGATAAGGGTAGTGGGCCCGAGACCGGTCAGGGACAGTTTGTGTGTGGGACACTTATGATTTAAAGAATAAAGCTTATTCTCCTTATTAACTAATCGTCTGCAGTAATTCCACAGTGCATTTAAGTTTCCCCCTTTCTTTTTGTTTGGTAAATATCTGGATCGAGCTTTGGGAACGATGGGTTTGGGGCATTAGCACCTGGACCACCTATCTTACTGGGTGAGTGTAATACTTGTATTCCTCCCTTATATTTATTTTTTAAAATATATACTATAAACTAATTGACTGATACAGTGGGACTAATTGGGAGAAGGGTCTGGGGCGAGGCACCTGGACCACACGTGGCTCTCAGTAAGTTTACATAGGATCCACCTGCTGCTAAACATTTCTGCCTAAATATTTTGGTGCCAATGCAAAAGGACATTTATGGACAAGTGATAACGGAAAACTTGGGCAAACACCCATCTTGACTACTCTAAATAGCAAAATCTGTACACCTAAAAAGATCGCTAGACAATGAAAACAACTTTCTCTACTTGCCTAACCCATGTTCTGGTCATAGAATGTGCCCCACTGTAAACCCACCAGTGTTAATCAGCCCTTAATACCAAACATGTATCACTGAAATACTGCCACATTTTAACGACACACACATTTTTAAAATCTGGACCGAAATTTAAAACCAGATAATGTAGAGTAAATGTAGGCCTTGCTGTACAAATAGGTCAATGTGTTAGCTCTACCCATCTCTACAGTTTGATAAAAATCAACGAAACTAGCTAAGCAAATTGCAAAATATGTGACTAGTTTAAATAAAAATTAATGATTAGACAGCTGATATCTATTTAGTGATATATGTTTTTTTTATTGATAAAAAGATTGTGCTTTATTGGCAGTGGCACATTTTGTTTTAGTCTGTGTGTTTATTTTTATCTCCCATGCTGTGTTGGATTAGCTACCAAATGAGAGTGGTTGTCAATCGTACTTTGGCTCTAAGAACATGTTTTATATCCAAGAACTCATTATTGTTCTATTTAAGATTTATGGCTGAATTTTTAAAGCGTGTCCTTATATAACTTTCATTCTGTGATTAAAACGTGTCTGTCTGTGATCAAAGAGGTTTTGTTTTATATATTTGCTGTTATTGATAACAATTGATACTATTTTATACAATAGGCATTGTTTGTGCAATATTAGGATTGTCCTTTACAAAATGAAACAGAATTTTCTTTTATGGTGTTTGTTTTCTGCCAGGCGGATGTTCAACAAGGGCTTAGTGAACATCCGTTTTGGCCAAAAAATTGCCCATACATGGCACAATTGTCGGACGCAACTGGAGCTCATACACAACATGCGTTGGCCCCAATGATGGCACGTGTGTATGAGCCTTAAGATCATGCTATTGGAATTTATAACAGGCTTTTAGCCCAAAAGTGATGGGACAGTGACATATCTCACAAATTCCTGAAATATTTCATTTTGTGCCCATGGGCCAGATGAACAAGCTGGTTTAGAAATCCTTCTGTTGCATTGTTCCATGACTTTTACCACAGGATTGGAGTTATCTGCATAAAGATACATTTCAAGTAATTTGATTGGTTGATCGGCTGGATAAATACTTTATGGTCATTCATGGTTGTCCCCAGATTGCACAATATCTGAAAGTTGGCCCATATCAGTACTGCAATAGTGTAATAAAAGAAAATATTTTCTTCCAGGAGCATCTAACCATTTTTTGTTTGATTATCTTAATCCTCATTTCTCCTCATGCCAGTTAGCCTGGCAGATATGAGAATTAAAGCAGCATGCAATACAATATTTCATTGGTATGCTGATATAAATTAGTGTGTATGAACTTCCTGCCCACCATTAAAATATTAGGTGAATCTAATGGTGAACAGAAACAACCCGCTAAAATTGCGCTTAAATATTCTTTAGACATATCCCAAAACTTGTGATCCGTATGAATTTTTGTCAGATAAGTAAAGAAAAACAAATCATCTTTAAAATTATAATCAGAAGATGAGAAATCAGAATGAAAGCTGTTGTATTTGTCATTAAGTTGCTTCGGTTGAACAGTTCCTGTATCTTTTTTTTTTTCAGGTGTTGGGCATTATGAATATTGAACAAAAAACAGACTTGACAGTGGAGTAGTTATCCCTTTGAAGTCAATGGTTCCTATTGCTAAATCAATTGTGTAGTTTCATTGGATGAGAAAAGTCACTCAGTATGAATAAACAATGTAAACCTTGCTGGTTGGTGTCATGCACATAACAGCTTACAGAAGCTGGATGCAGGCATGTACTGTGGGATGGGGTAGGGTGATGTAGGACAGGATGTGATTGGCTTCCTCAAGATTTGGAAATGTGTAACAAAAAAATGCTTTTTATTTATATTTTCCTGATAAGGCTTTCAGTTAGTAAATGAAACCTTTATAAAATTGTATGCGGTCAAGCCTGAGGCCTGTATAATTATATAATACACAAATGGGCTGCTTTAAGACAAAAAGCAACACCTTTTTATTTTTCAGGGGTTAACAAATTAGTAGCCAGTCAGAAAAATCAGACAGCCTTTTATTGGTAAAAAAATATATAGTTGCAAATAAAGGGAACTAAGCCCCTGTTTATTGAGAGGCAGACACACAGCATGATATGATACTTTTTAAAGTGTATGCTTACCCCCTGAAATGATAATTATTTGCCATATACATGGCCAATATATTGACGTGTGAAGTAAGCTTAAAAGGCCATAGAAAACTACACACAATTAAACACATAAGAAATAATGCTCACCTTCCAGTCTGATATAATGATATGATGTCATTTTGGAGTTCCCTGACCTGTATAAAAGAACCTGGCCTGTGGCCTCATCCTTATATGTAGTTGAGGAACTTTACGTTGACTTAATACCCTTATATTACATTGGAATGGGAGCATTATTCTTTATATATGAATTATCCATATTAATGTGATGTTGTTGATAGCTGAACTTCTGTGTCTTATATACTGAGTTTATTGACATGAGGTATTTTCTTTTGTTGAATGTTGTAGTAACCATAAAGAGATGCAGTGATGTAACTGAATGAAGGCTGGAGGTTCAGACAACTTGGTTTCTGATTTCTGTTTTGTGTTAGGTATTTTTTTTCACTCTCATATCTTATTTTACCATTATATCAAAAGGAATTTAAAGGATTTGTTACTAATGAAAGGGTTTCATGTACACATTAAAAACGGTAGCTCTGTTTTTTCTTTAGAGGGTTTGTTATGTTTTAGAAAAATTCTCACACATGGTTTCCACCAATTTGTTCTATCACAAGCCAACACCCCAGAATGGCTTTCTGTTTACTGTAGGGGGAAATGTAATTAACCCACTCTGTAGATTTTTAGAGGAGCACAAGAAAATAGAATGTTTTCTGGGTTTTGTCAATGCCCCCAGTCTGCCTATGTGAAGCTCCCTGTCTACCATAACACAGGTTTCCTAAAGTCGTCAACTCTTTAAGGAAGAAGTTTACTACTGCTATGTGTGACATTGGCCTGAAAGTATTCTGGAAATGGTATGGCCTAGCAGGACAACTCTGCATAACAGTTAACCAATCAGCTATTTGGAATTCACTGGTTTTAGAAATGTAACCAGTGCTGTTAATAGGATCAAAATTCAAAAGAAATACACAGTTTATTAGCCTAATCTGCAGTACTTATTTGATTGCATATAGCATTCTATATGATTTATTAATAACTGCCTCTTCATGTGGCATTGTGTGGATTATTTTGACTCACATATGGCTCTCATTATTTCCATTCTTTTTTTTTTTTTTGTTATTTATTCCATAGGCTAGAAGATACAGATCCCTTAGAAAAAATAGGTTTGAGTAGGTTACATCCCTGATTAGGATAAAAGCAATTTCCGACTTGCTTGTCCTCACACGTACACATGGGCCAACTGACACTTGTTTTATTTCTACCAAATGTTAGGATGAGACAGAAATACTGATCTACAACCATTGCGCTGTATTTAAAATTTTGCATTAAACCCCCTTTCTGTAGTGTAGCCTCCCCCTCCCAGCCCCAACTGCATTGTCAGTTTTTTTTAAAAATAGCAGATTATTTACTTACGAACCTTCGTTCTAGCGTTGTTCTCAATAGCCAATCACAGATGCGACTGCCGGTCCGGCCCCTAATTTTACTTCCTTCCAGAAGTAAAGTAAGTGGTCTGATATTTTTTTTAAAAACAGTCAGTGCAGTTGGGGCTGGGAGGGGGGAGGCTACAATACAGAAAAATATGGATTTTAAGGTGGACATACCCTTTAATCATTTTTCAACAGATTTTCGGGAAAAATTGGCTGAACAAATATCTGTTGGGGAAACATTTGCTCTGGGCAGATCCTTGGCTAGAAATATCGACCTATGTGTACATTGCCTAACAGTATTTCTGCCAGATGGGCTGATTTTTCTATATAATTTGGCAGATTATACACACCATTAATATTAGAGAGTCACAAATTATAACTTTGCTTTTTCCATTTAAATCTGAAATAAATTTGAAATCAATCAGAAATGCACCTCCCTGGGATCTAGAGATCAGTCATTCTGGTGGCCACACACACCACAATCATTGCCCTTTAACAAAATTATTATTTGAGCAGTTAATATTAACCTTTCTAGTTGTCATGATATATTCGAGTTCCTTGATTCTTAGTCATTGCTTATACACTAGATCTTACCTGCAGACATTCAAGCAATGTTCCGGACAACCGCCTGACCTGATAATTTTACATTAGGCATTGCAGGCATAACGTTAATCATAAATCATTATCTGGCCAGAGAATGTTGCGGGAATGCCACAGCTAAAAACTGAGCATGATTGTATTTATTAGTATCATTGTTTTGTTTTACATTGAAACTCAGTCCATATTTTTCAAGTATTGTGTTAATGCAAATTAGAAACAGATGACATCCATTCCCACGTGTTTATAGCATGGAAGTTTATGGAGCTGTTTACCTTTCATTCTGATGGCATGTAGTAAAGTTAATAACTTCCCAAAAGAATTATGGCAGCACCAAAGTCTTTTAAATTGCTTTATATGGCAGGCAGGAAATGGCTTAGTGCTTGCAGCCTAGAATTAGATTTTGGGTCAGTATATGTACAAGATCTGTACTCTTTTTTTTTTTTTAGGGAAGAAAATGATATGATTAGGTAAGACCTGTAAAAGTTTATGCAACCAGCAAAATAAGTTATTTTATTTGTGTTTGATGATTAATCGCCGGTACCATATATCTTTTCTTTAGAGTTATCTCTCCCCTTTATCAATTCAGATACAGTTAATGTACAAAGAAAATAGGAAATACCTCACACACAATGGCAGTAATGTCCTCATTTAGCATTTATCCAAAAATGCAGGTAAGTAAATTAAAATATCACAGTAGAGGAAGGTCCTACGGCAGACGCAGGATATGCTGCAAAAAGGCTGGTTTTATTTCTCCCATGACATGTTTCGGGCAGGGACGGTGTGCCTGAAACATGTCGTAGGAGAAATAAAACCATCCTTTTTACAGCATATCCTGCGTCTCCCGTAGTTCCTTCCTCTACTGTGATATTTTGATTTACTTACCTGCATTTTCAGATACACTTAAACCAAGCTGTGTTCATTCTATTGCTATGTATGAAACATTACTGGCAGGATTCAATGTTGCTTAATGACAGGAAATACTAGATGGGCGTCTGAGCAGAAAATAGCTTATAGACTGTAGGTGTACATAAAATTATAAAATAACAAAAGAGCAGTACTGACATGTTGCCAAGTGTATTTCATGTCTCCGTACAGTCAAAAGCTAAATAAGCGCAGAAGTAACAAGAGTTATTTAATGTGAAATGATTCCATACTTGGGAGACACTTTTCTGATGATCCCTTTCCTCCTCAGTGTAAAAATGTAAATCAAACATTTTAGGTGTGATTAAAGTGCTCATTCCAGACTTTAAGAGTTATTAGGTCCTACTATGTGCTTTGCATTCCCTTTTGCGTGTGTTTTGGACAATGAGTTTTATTCGTGTTCCTGTTTTGCAGGTTAAAAGATATGCAATTTTCTATGCTTTTGTACGCGTGTGTGTGCGTTTCCGGTCTGTATGCGTTCTTGTGCGGTTTCATGTAAAATACCGGTACTCTGGTTTTTTCTGCGTTCCCATAGACTATTATTAAGTTGTAATTCGGACACACACAGACCAAAAGTCATGCACACATGGGGATAAAATGTGGGCCGCATAGATTTGAAATGCAAATTATTTGCACATAGTGAGCCCTAATCCTAAATTTTTAGTATTTTGTTGCATATCCCTTGCATGCAATGACTGCTTGAATTCATAGACATCACCAGGTGTATAGTATCTCCACTGCACTGGTAACGCTCTGACAAGTCTCTACTTTAACCACTTTCAACTCCTGCTTGGTCTGCTTGTCCCTTTAAGATTCTTCTTCAGCACATGGAAGGCATGCTCAATTGAATTAAAATTTTCCATTTTTTTGAGAAACTCCCATGTTGCCATAGCAGTATGTTTGGGATTATTATCTTGGAGAAATTCACTAGAATCTAAGCAGATACGATGTTTCTATACTTAAAGGGCATGTCCACCCCCAAAACTATAATCCCCCCCACTACTGGCCCCATCATGTAGTGTAGTTTAATCCTTACCTCACATCCCAGCTCCATATGGTTCTCCTGTAGTCCCCCCCCAAAGTCCCAAAAACTGCCAACCAGGAGGATAGCAGAGTCCATATAGGACTCTGCCTCCTACCTGGCCTCCGGGAGAAGTTTGGCATGCGTACTGCAGCCCTTCTCCCCCTCCCTCCCCCTTCCTCTCCCTCCCGATTAGGATTCCCTCCCCCTAGTGTAAAACCCTTTTTAGCAAACATTGCCCCTGTCCCCCCAGCCCCAACCGCTATGTTAGTAATATCAGAAAATGTCCAGAACATTACTTACCTTCCCTCTTGCCTCCGCCTCACTGAACTCCCGGAAGCCGCGTCCGTATTGGCTGCCGCTCAGCCAATCACAGACGCGACTGCCGGTCCCGCCCCTCTGCTTGCATTTTCTCGCAAGCAGAGGGCCTGAGAGCGGCGGAGGCAAGAGGGAAGGTAAGTAAAGTTCTGGACATTTTCTGATATTACAAACATAGCGGTTGGGGTTGGGGGGACAGGTGCAATTTTTGCTAAAAAAATGTTTTGAAGGGTAGACATACCCTTTAAGCAATCGGCAATTACATCATCAATGAAGAGAATTGTGTCTGTACCTGTGACAGCCATACATACCCAAGCCTTAACACGCCCACCACCAAGTTAAATAGATAAGATGGTATGCCTTTGATCCTGGGCAGTTCCTTTTCGTCTTCACAATTTCCCTTTGCCATCATACATGTTAATCTTGGTCTCCTCTGCCTAGAATACTTTTTTATGCAGGCTGTTTAAAGGGCAATTCCAACCCTCAAATGAAAACGTATATACAGGTAAATCACCCCCCAAAACCCTAAACTGTAATAGTTTAAAATCTGAAATATGTAAGTCTAACCTGAAATCCTGTTGCCCTGTTTATGCTTCCTGGTTATTCCAGTTGGCAACTGTCAGTTATTGATTTGACAGTTGACATCACAGCCAATTACTGAATGCTAACCCCCTAGCTGCCTCTTCTGAGCATGCTCAGGCTCACTAAATTGCTAAGCTTCCACAAGGCATCCAGAAGCACATGCACTCATATACCAGTAATGAATTCAGAGAATAAAGTATGATATTTCAACAAATTTTAAAGAGGCTATTTCCCCCCTAAAATATGTTATTATGTGGGTGGAGTTGTTCTTTTAAGTGCTATTTCCAAAACTGTTATCTGGCCGTCCTGGTTTGTGGCTAACTGTGCTGTGTAGCCTCTATATTTCCGTTCATGAAGTCTTCAGTGGATGTGGTTATCTTAAAAAGACACCCCCTGAAATGGGGGACTAATATGGGAAATGAGGGGAAACTAAAATATATGCAGATAACTAATTTAAAGTCAGGAATGTGCACTTTAAACGTCTGAATTGTTTGATTTGAGATAAAACACTGTGGATCAGAGGAGTAAATTAAAGAAAAAACATTATTATCTTCATCCCAAACATTATTATTGTTATTATATATGCATCTTGTGTTTTCCCCCCACATATAAATTGTATGTGTTGTATAATTGTACATTTCCATGCGGAAAAATACTGTATTTATGGACACACTGATATTCTGTCTGAAACCTTGTGTTGGGGGGACAGCTGTGTTGTGTTACAGCTATCAAAAACAAGGGAAAGTGGACACACACACTGTCATATTAAACTACATACTAAACACCATAACACCACAAACATTACTTATATAATACGGGCCAGCCAATGGCATAATTAGGAATCACTGGGCCCCCCAACAAAACTATGATGGGCCCCTATCCGTTCTTCATCCACATTGGTTTTCTGTTAGGAGGCTACTGTATATCTGTCATAGGAAAAATAAAAAATTGGGGCCCCCTTGGCTCCCCCCCTGCGGTTGCTCCCTCTGCTCCCCTGGTGGTTAAACCCCTGGGGCCAGCATACAGCTGGGATCATTTGCATCATGATAAGCAATTGTTGTAATATTGTCTAACCAACCATTGGTCGTAGTGTCCCAAACACTCTCCACTTGTTGTTTACCCCATTTGCTTCATAGCAAATCCTGCCTTTTTTTAAATTTCCCTTTATTTTATCTTTGTTCGTTTTTTTTTAAATAATGTATAACCTGTCAGAATATTCCCTGAGATATAGCATGTGGCTTCTTGGCTTCTCATTAGCAACGTGGCAGTTTAGTATCTTTCGTTTGCTTTTGGAAAGGAATTGCAGAATGTTGGCATGGCGCCTCTCCTAACTCCAGATGGTTAGATAATATTTGTACGATAGTAAAGCATGTCATTTTACTATTAGTTTATTTCCATTTTATGTTCTTTGTATTTATTTTTTACCCTTTCCTTTAATAAATAATTTTTGAGAAGTTGGAATGAATAATTGGTCATTTTCATCTGCTGACAAAATGTCAGTTAGTAATGCTTTCTAATAGTGGAGTCCACCTTGCAACTACACAGTTTTGTTAATGTGGCCATAGAAGGATCGATTTCAGTTGATTGCGGCCGATGGACTGAGAATTGGCCAGCCGATCATACTGCCAATAATGTTGCTACGTCTGTAAGTAATGTAATTCCCATAACTTTCTTACATCTAAAGGCATTCTGATAATTCTAGTCACTGTACAGCAAAAAATCCATATAACCCTGTGGGCCTTTCTAGCTAAAATATCTCTGTGACTTCCATTTGACCCTCTAAATAAGATGATCAGCTTTAAATCTCACTCCTAAGACAGCAGTTTCTTTATAACTATTCTGCTTTACCGTGCAATTATATGTTATTAGGCATGGCTGGAATTTCTAGTCTACCATCTGCTTTTGAATGAAAAAGTTACTTTTATATCTTTAATGCCAGTGTACACACTTGAAACTTGTCCTGCCCTTGTTTGAGTAGAGGATGTGTGAACAGCTGCTAACTGGCTTTGATAGCTTTTTATCATATTCAGTCATAATTTCCAGTCTTATAATGTTAAGGCAACTGCTTTTGCTAGAGGACAATACAGTGTGTCTATCAGTTATCGTAGCTGCTTTGAAGATATTAAAACAGGTTTTTATTTATTTGAAGTTGCCGAATCTTGTGTCTTTGAAAACGTATTACAAAATGTATGTAAATATGGATATTCAAATATTCAATAGGCTCTGATATTAAAAACAAATTATTTTGTTCTGCTTCTGTTTCACTGTGATAATTCATTCACGTTTGCATCAGGCTTGATGTAAAGTGAAAACATTGGATCCTGCTTTATCATCTGTACAGTTTGCTTTTTATCTTTTGTTCTTCTTTAAATGCATATTAGTCCCTGGTGACTCTTTAGACCATTTGCATTTCAAGTCTTGGTCAAAAAAGTCACAGGCAAGAAGCTAATCTGAAAATGGAATAATTGGCTGTAGCTATCTCCTTCCAGAAGCCAACAAAAAACTGCATATTCATGCTATTAGGCAGGGTTGGACTGGCTTTGTAGGGAAGGCTTGCAGTGATTGCAAAGAAAACACTGGCATAACTAGGAAACACTGGGGCCCCCAGCAAAACTATGAGAGGTGTTAATGAGTTCATTAATGTGAAAATAAAGAAACCAAGCCTAAATAGAGGTGTGTGTGGGGGGGGGGTTTCAACACCAACTGTCTGCTATGTACAGTGCTGTTTTGACACCTTACCCTGGGCAGTTTTGATAAAATCCCTTAGTCTCAATGAATCTACACCTTGCATTCAGAAGGTCCTTAACACCTGGCTGTGATATGCTAATTGGGACTTTCCAGGGTACTTATATTACCAACAGATTTTTGTACAAGTCATTCTGAATTGAGAAAGCCAATCACATGACTAGTGAAACGTCTTCAAGAACTAAAGTCTAGTTGATCTAACTGAATACAACAGATATTCCATGACCTAGATGAATGAGAACCTTCACAAGCATACGGTAATATTCATCATTGAAACATTGAGGGAGATTTTAAAGTCATTTGTCACTATGAATGTCTAATTATCTTGAACATCTAAATAGTGTATGACTTACTATTACCTATGGGACCGCACGATTGGTCACTGCAAACCTCTGGCCGCGGCAAATTTTGCCAGAGCCAACAGTTATTTGTCACGGCCGACCATTCACTAGTGGAGGTCGGGGACAGTTCTTGGCCCGAATGTACCGTCCCGCGACGCACAATGTGTATGAACGTCCGTTTGGCCGATAATGTGTATGAGCACAGCCATTCGGCCCGGGCAGATCTTCGAACGATTGCCCATTACGGACGATAAAGTGCCCATACACGGCACGATTATCGCCCAAAATGGGCGTTCATACACATTGAGCGTACCTCATGTGTGTACAATCCCTAAGACTGTAGTTTTATCTGTGGTATTCAGTAAGATCACCTGGATTTAAAGTTTAGTTCTTCTAGAACAAAACCTCAAGTACAGTAAATCTAAATAAACACCAAAGATTTACCATGACCTGGATAAAAGACATTTCATTTGCACATGTTTCTTAAAGGAACACTAAACCCCAAAAAAGAACTAACGCTTATTCTCACCTCCCTGTGAATATAAGGACGCTCGGGAGACCTGGAACTGACCTTACCGCCACTCCACTCGCAGCCGCTCCTTCACTGACAGCCGCTCTGTCCCGACCACGCGCCCTATCTTAAGCGCATGCGCGCCAATACAAAAGAATAGGGCGCGTGATGGGGAGGAAACAGCTGTTTAGTGAAGGAGCGGCTGCGAGTGGAGAGGCGGGTAAGTTCCAGGTCTCCCGAGCGTCCTATTATTCACAGGGAGGTGAGAATAAGCGTTCTCACCTCCCTGTGAATAATAGAAACGAATGGCACATAGTTCTTTTTAGGGGTTTAGGGGAGTTTACAGTTCCTTTAAGGCTAAATTAGTCTGTGCCTTTTCTGTAGTGCTGGATATGGACAAAAATGTTCTGCAGATTAATTGCAGGTTGGGGGTGTTGGGTTTTTAGGTAAGTCCCTGTGACATCACTGTTTTCGGGATCACCATCCATCAGCAATGGTTATGGGCAAGAAACAGAACAAACTGATTTTCCATGCAACTGAATTTCAATCACTAGTGAGTGGCTTGGCTTCTGCCTGAAGGCTTAAGAGATGTTTATCTGGCTCTAAACATAGGGCTGGGTATACACGGGAGTTTTTTTCGCCACAACCGACCGTCTACCACCAACGAACGGTCTTCCGGGGCAAATAACTGTTGGATGCTTTGTCCAAAGGGAATTACACAGTAATTTTGTATGTTTGTTTTGAAATATTGTATAGTGTGTACCCAGCCTAGCAGAAATTTTAAAATAAACCCTAGATCTAATAGGCTTTTTTGAATTTATGTTTATAAAATTGTCATATTTGTGTAGCTGTTATATTTAGAAGTATCTCACTTGCTTCAAAAAGTGAAAGCTCTTACTGAGGATTGTGGGAGTAGTAGGTCAGTGACAGCTGTTTAATGCTTGCCAGTATTTTAATGTTATCCAGAGATAGTTACATTCCCTGGCTTTTCTTCATGTTGTTTGTGAGAAATCAGTTGTATATGTTGCTAAGCGTAGTTGTAGCCATAGCCAGATGTTCTAAAAACACATTTTAGAAAGCAATGCATATCTAGAGTTTTTCTTAAACAATTATCACCTAGTAGAAGTATTCTGTGCATGACAAAGAGAGAAACTTCTCTGTTGTCTAAGGCTGGGTACATACCATGCGATACTTTGTCCTGGTCAAATGTTCACCACTAGCGGCATATATGATCATCCATTCGTCCGATCGATTGGTTGCAGCATTGGTCACCAAACACTTCTGATTTTTCAGGCTGACCAATATACAGTATATGAAAATATTGGTTGTTGGTCTAAAAAAATCTTCTCATGTGTTACCAGCCCAATACAGTTCAAAAGAAGGATTGGTAGGGTTTAAAGGGAGGCTGAATGACCCAGTGAAAATATTGATACGATATGTCATACAATGTTAATTTTTGTGGAACTTTAAATGGCAATCACACCCTAAAAGTACCCCCACTAATCTAAATTGTGTGTTTCGAATTTTCAGGGGCAATTGGACAGATATCAAACCGAAATTTCCACTGATATTTCAACTTGATCGACCGATATATTGAGCCTGGCTGTTGATTGGCCCGAAATATTGCCTTATTTGTACCATACCTTAAGCTAGGTTAACACAAGTCAACTATCTTTAGATGTATGTCTACAGAGTGATTTCTTCTACTGATAAAAATATAGGTGCATAGCCGATATTTTGGCCCTACCATTCAATCCTATGTATAAAAATATGCAGGATTGGGACAGTAAATTATGATCATCGAACTTCTGATCAGTTTATTGATCAGTAGTGTGTCTGTATAAAAGATCACAATTGACATACAGTATATGCACAGTAGCAGTCCACCCTTACATGAACATCTTTTAGAAAGAATGACCTCTTTAAAATATGTTGATATATCATAGTTTGTCCTATGAATTCATTATTGTATGCCTGCTATGCTTCTGGATGCCTCATGGAAACTGAGCAATTTAGAAACCTGTACTAAGCCTGTACTGAGCCTGGGCATGCTCAGAAGAGGCAGACGGGATTAACATTCAGTCATTGGCTGTGATGTTAACTGTCAAATCCATAACTGACAGTTGCTAACTGGAAGAACCAGGAACCAGAAACAGGGGCAACAGGACATTGTGCAGGATTTCAGGTTAGACTTATATATTTCAGATTTCATACTATTACCGTTTTGGGTTTTTGGGGGGTGATTCACCTGTATGTAAGTTTTCATTTTGGGGCTGGAGTTGCCCTTTAGCAGATGACAGACAGTTTCTGTAAGATTCCATTTTTCAGCTGTTAAAGGGCATGTCCACCCTAATAAAAAAAATTTCCCCATAACATAGTATGCCTTCCCCCAGCCCCAACCGCTATAAAATAATTTAAAGAAAGTGCCCAGATCTTTACTTACCTTTCCTCTCTCCACCGATGCCCGGCACAGCCTTCTGCTTGCAAGACACTGCAAGCAGGGGGAGGGACCAGCAGCCGCGTCTGTGATTGGCTGAGAAGCAGCCAATCACGGACGCGGCTGCCGGCTTCTCAAAATGCCGGGGGAGAGAGGGAAGATAAGTAGAATTCAGGGGACTTTCTTAAAATAATTTTTTAGCAGTTGGGGCTGGGGTAAGAAATACTATTATATGGACGAGGGTTTTTATGGTAGGGGGAGGGATCGCAAAACGGGAGGGAGAGGGGAGAAGGGCTGCAGTACGCATGCCAAACTTCTCCCGGAGGCGAGACAGGAGGCAGAGTCCTATATGGACTCTGCTATCCTCCTGGTGGGCAGTTTTTGGGACTTTGGGGAGGGGACTACAGGAGAACCATATGGAGCTGGGATGTGAGGTAAGGATTTTATTTATGGAGTGCCACCCTTGCCATTTGTCGTTCCTGTAAATATTTATCCATCAAGGGTTGGATTATTTTGAGGAGTGAGCACCCACGCTTGGTACGAGTGCAGAGGATCCTGTATTATTTTAAGGATTTTATTACACTACATGGTGGGGTCATTAGTGGGGGGGATTATAGTTTTGGGGGTGGACATGCCCTTTAAAGATGTGGCTAAACACAGTTGAGATCGGTCACTTATAAACACACCTAACCGACTGCGACCAAGGGAATCTTTCTTTATGGTGTTCTTGCCGTAGTGGGGCGTATTCTATTCGAATCAGGGGCAGAGCCAAGTGAGTGTCCCGGTGTCTTCCCATGGTGCCGCTGTTGTGGTCCCCAGCCTGCCCCTGGTTGAGCACCCTTGGCTAGCAAGAGTCTCCTGATGACCTCCCAGTGCTGGTATGTCTAGGTTCTTTGGAGGGTAAGGATGTCTAAACCACTATAGCAAAAATCTCAAAAATAAATTCAGCCTCTTTCATCCTCTGTATACTTCAATGTGTAACGCGCTAATGGGGGTGGGTGAATTAGCTCTACATACCAGGGACCCCAAAAGGATTCCTCTAATCAAGTACCGCCTCCCTCAGGCCAGCAGATCCACAGCTTGTTCAGATTATCCTTTTTGAGATGGTTAAAATCTTTTTGTTTAACTTTAATGACAATAATTTATACCAATGCAAAAAAAAAAATCTCTTGGCAAATCAAAAAAAGCTCATTTTAAGATGCAGGTAAGAAAAGGTTAATGGAAACGGCTTAATTCAAGGATCCTTGAGAAGTTAGTGAAAACATAACCTTTGGTTCCTTCTCCACTCCAGCTAACAGGCTGCTTCCTCTTGTGGGATTAGTCAACTACAGCAGAGTAAAGTCATATGAGAGGAATAACATCAGTCTTTGGTAATTACACGAATTTCTGCTCTAAATCAAAATAAGAGGAAGAAAACACTAAAAACTCTAGTTAGGTATAAACTCTTACAGATTCTGGTAAATTTGTTAAGCTGCAGATTCTTAAAGATTTACCTAGGAACAAAACTATTTCTCCTGCCTCTAGTATATGCAGCTGATTGATGGTAAGATTGATAGAAATGTGTGTGTCCAGATGTTGCTGTGTTATTTCACATCTAGAATTTACAGTATCCACTCCAGCAGTTTTTCATTGTGTTAATAGACTCTGTGGCTGCATGTACAGTATGTACAGTAAAACCAGGGTATTAATGTTCTGTATTTGTGATAAATGCCTTGTTTATTATTTAATCCTTAACAAATCTGTAGATTACTTTGTTGGTTTATTCAGTAAAGGTGTTTAGAAGGGTACAATATTCTATATTCTTAGTGCTGCCCTAAAGGTGCCCATACATTAGAACTCACCTTCAAACTTTTTTTGACCGACATGCAATCGCAAAATGAATGGTCCAGGTGGGACGGTCGCTAGGTGAGAAACCACGGGCACATAAGATATTAGATAGATTAGACTTTTGTCTTAAGTCGAATGTCTTATCCTTCCAGTATATCAGTAGTGTATGGGCACCTTACCCTGTGTCTAACGTACTAGGGAGAGGGATTCTGGTGAGATTTCAATTCTGCTCGATTGCTGTGCTAAATTTCGGTGAAATCCAGGAATTCGGTCTTGCAAATCAAAGAACAAAATGTCCGTTAAACTGCAGAAAGCAATAGATAATAGATGGGCCTTATGTATAAATTGGAGTTTAGAGACTGCGCAGAAAAGGATAATGTTACACTATTGCATTTATTTTATCATCAGCCTCATCAGGGTAAAAATCAAGAATAAAATTGTGATTTCTTTTCAAGTAACCAAAACTGTTTGTACGCAAATTTTAGTTGAATTAATACCAAAAAATGACAAATTGTCCAATCTAGTTTCTGGCAATATTGGTTGCAGTAAAAAACACTTGACAACCAGTTGGCCCCAAAACATCGACCCATGTGTACCTAACCTAAGGGTATACAGGCTAAGTACAATTAAGGGTTTGACTGAACCACCAAGATAACTGGTACCCCCTTGGTGGGCTTACATTTTTTTTTATCAATCTAAAAAGAAAAAAATATGATTTACTGAACAAGTTCATTTAGAAAAAGATATAACAAGTTAATAGACATTAGGATTCAGGAGGAGTGAGACATGTTTATGTGTAAATGAGTGAGGAAACGAGAGCTGAAATGTAGAGTGCTTCCTTTTGGGCCCCTCATCTAATATTTTCTGGGGGGCCCTAATGCCCCAATCTGCTGCTGATCAAATGTTAAAGGAGAAATGACTTGCCAAGTAGGAAGATGGAAGGAGCAACAAGCATTACAAACTATAACAATTGGTGAGATGTAAGAAGCTTGTTTGGAAGGAATTTCTCTACTTCTTTTGCTAATTGGAAACTGCTCTTTGTGCGTTCATGCTGAGGCTCCTAAACTCATCCAGTGGAGTTCTAATCTATTTTACTTCAGCCTGAGGATTTCAAATATTTCTTGGTGCATGATAAATCTGGTTTTAATTTAGCTTTTCTGCTGAATATGTATGGACACACAATTCCATAAGAATGAGCCACAAATCTGTTTGAGTTTGTAGTTTGTGGGATCTACTGTAGGTCATAGAAATATAACTTATCTCTCTCAGGGTCACATACCTTATCGGTTTACATCGTACAGGATGAAAAGCATCCCCAAGCCTTGCTGTTGTGCCAGGGCAAGGCAACGTTTTTAGACATGCTTCAGTCAGATTGCTAGGGATTAAAGGAATAAACCTGAAGACATGTTGGCTGTGAATGCATTTAGCAGTCGGAAGGTTTTAAAAACAAATTCTTTACAATTAGAAATATTTGCAAAATGACATTGCTGCAGAAAAAAAGAATCTATACCAGCTGTAAACATTCAGTCACGCACATTGCAGAAGGTATCTCATAATTACATTTCCCTTCAGTTAAGGCTCTGCTCTGCCTTAGGCATAAACTTTGTGGTTCTTTGGATTCCTTTTCCTACTTCTTCTGCATTCCGTATACAGAGGAATATATAATATGCTCTAACTGTTCTGTGCTCTACAAACTCACAGCAACATAGTCAATAGTTAACATGTACAATTACTGAATAAAGGCTACCACAGCATAGTTTAATACATAATGCATTGTTACCACGAACCCTCAATATAAACAATTTATAGGTTGGGTTTATTATTCATCTAAAAGAGGAGAGTGGAATTATCTGTGATTGATGGATTATATAGTGTAACTAAATCCACTGCTGATGTGGCGCACACCTTCAATGTCTCTCAGCATCAAGTTCAGAGGATAAAGAAGAGATTTAAAGAGACTGGAGAAGTTTTTGACTAACCCAGGTCAGGCACACCCTGCAAGACAACTGCTCGAGAGGACCATTTGTTGGCTCGGCAACATAGTCAATAGTTAACATGTACAATTACTGAATAAAGGCTACCACAGCATAGTTTAATACATAATGCATTGTTACCACGAACCCTCAATATAAACAATTTATAGGTTGGGTTTTTTATTCATCTAAAAGAGGAGAGTGGAATTATCTGTGATTGATGGATTATATAGTGTAACAAAACAAAACCGGAGCATGGATTTATAATATGTAGACAAAAGTATGACCTCATATATTTTAGTGATCTGTATATGTAGCCTCAAGATGTTTGAAACCTACAACTCACTGCACTTCTTTACAAGCTAGAGTAGATCTCCCATAGAAGGGGTTAAACCACCTAAAAAATTGGGTATTTGTGCTTGATTAACAATAAAATACATTCACATTTGTTGTGTAACTTAACATACAATAGATGACTGTGGCTTTTCGCGCTTTTCATTGGGTAATTTAACCCAATTTATTATATGGGTATATATATATATATTTATTTATGGTGTTTTAGTACAAATGAAATCTGTAATTCTTCTATAATTCATACTTGCTCCTGTCTCCCATATTAACCCCAAAGTGGAGATCACAATACCTCAATCCTGCATTGCTGCTGTGCTTCCTAATTGTTCCTGCCACAATGTTGGCATTGTTAGATCTGTTGCTCAGGAATATTTCCCTGAAATGGCTCCATGTGTACCTAATATACAGTTTTTTTTGTACCTAATATACAGTTTCTGACAAAAGTTTTCTCGCTTGTGTACAAATAGACCTGAAGTGCCGCTTAACAATAATTCTAATGCAGATTTTGTTTCAAGAAATGGTTCATTTTACCCCAAACAGCTTTTGTAATAATGTTTTAATGCAAAACGAAACTAACAAAAAGTATTCTAATATTCACAGCTTGGTAAAGCCCATTGAGTCAATTTGTGCAAAGACATAAGTGTTGTTGCCTTGTCATACGGGCTTCACCTGTGACTAATAATGGATCAATTAGGTGTCAGGTGTGTATAAAAAGAACCCCAGTACACTAGACCTTCACATCAACTGCAAATACCTCTGCAAACATGCCTAAGATTCACCCTGAGACTTAAGTGTTGATTATCAAGAGGCTGAAGACCAAATCCACTGCTGATGTGGTGCACACCTTCAATGTCTCTCAGCGTCAAGTTCAGAGGATAAAGAAGAGATTTAAAGAGACTGGCGAAGTTTTTGACTAACCCAGGTCAGGCAGACCCTGCAAGACAACTGCTCGAGAGGACCGTTAGTTGGCTCGAAAATCCAAGGCAAGCCCATTTTCAACTGCAGCAGAGCTCCAGAAGACCTGGTCACCTGAAATCCCTGTGTCAACCAGAACAGTTTGTCGCATTCTGTCTCGAAATGGCCTCCATGGTCGAATCAGTGTCCATAAGCCAGCACTAAACAAGACAATTGATAAACGATGTGGCATTTGCCAAGTCCCACAGCCTGATAAAAGGATGGACGCTGGAAAAGTTCCAAAAGGTGGATTTTCAGATGAATCTTCTGTTGAATTACACCACAGTCGCCGCAAATATTGCAGGAGACCTACTGGAACCCGCATGGAGCCGAGATTTACCCAGAAAACAGTGAAGTTTGTTGGAGGCAAAATCATGGTCTGGGGTTACATCCAGTATGGGGGTGTGCGAGGGATCTGCAGGGTGGAAGGCAACATCAATAGTGTAAAATACCAAGAAATCTTAGCTACCTCATATATTCCCAACCATAAAAGAGGCCAAATTCTGCAGCAGGATGGTGCTCCATTGCATACTTCCATCTCCACATCAAAGTTCCTTAAGGCGAAGAAGATCAAGATGCTCCAGGATTGGCCAGCCCAGTCACCTGACATGAACGTCATTGAGCATATGTGGGGTAGGATGAAAGAGGCATGGAAGACGAAACCAAAGAATATTGATGAACTCTGGGAGCATGCAGGACTGTTTTCTTGGCTATTCCTGATGATTTCATCAATAATTTGTATGCATCCTTGCCAAACCGCATGGATGCTGTCTTTCAAGCTCGTGGAAGTCATACAAGATATTCAATTTGGATCTCACAGCACCACTACTTAATTTTCTGACATATTTTTGGATTGGCTGTAAAGTAGATCATTTTCTGTATAGGCGACTACACTTTTGTCTTGCAACATTTTGACCTTTCTGTCTTGATTAAATGATAAATCTTTTTTCAGTGAAACTAATTTTTACCTGTACATTTAATATTATGAGCTATTTCTAACACCAATTGATCAGTTAAAAATCAGGTTAATAGCAGGAGTTACTGCAAGATACACAGGCGACAAGACTTTTGTCAGAAACTGTAGACCACAGGGTGCCAGTTTCTTATCTGATATAGGTATTATATTTGTGCTGCAAATACTCTGATTACCTTGTGTTTAATGTGACCTGTATGGCTGTGAGTAAGGGAATAGGGATAGAAGATATAGTGCTATTTTCACTGAATTCCTGGCTGCAATGCAAGCACTGCACAGCAGGTTATTCTTAGAAATACAGGCTGCAACTTGCACTAGAAAGATGATCTAAGAGAAGTCTTTGTTATGAGCATTTTTAAATGAAGCATCCAGCCTTGTAATGCACATATTAGGAACACTACACAAGAAATCTCTGTAAATCTAGAAATCTGATTCTCCATACCTACAAGTAAATATCTCTATACTTCTTAAAGATGTACCAACTTCTAAAAGCATCTTCATCCTCATTTACATGGGGGGTTCTCTTGTGATTACGTTATTTCATTTGGTAATTTTCCTATTATTCATAGTATTTGCTTACTCCTGTGAGAAGTAAACCTTGGCAATAAATTGATTGATGTGACAGTGGACGTGACTTGTGCTACATGCACCTTTGTTTGGATGATTAGGCTGCAATATCATCTATACTTTTCTCCCCAACCACCAACAAACATTTCAATAATTTTTAACTGATCCTGCAGATTTTAACGTGATAGATTGTGCATCAGCCTGAAATATTGGCTATGCCAACAGAGCAACAGACTCCTGAGCAATGCCCAAAGCCATTTAGCCGTAGTTGGCCTGTGTGAACCTAGCCGCATGAACTCAAAGATCAGTGCCTGAAATTTAGGCCTTTATAGCAATAAGATAACTTGTAAGTAGGATAAGTGAGTGCAATATAGTAAATAGTGTAAAGTTTGATGCTAAATAAACTTACAGAATTCAATAGAATTTAATAGGAAAAAATGGGGCAATTCAGAAACAGAAAACTCCATTTTGCCTCTATAACTCCTTCATAGCGCTGGCAGAGCAGGTATCGCAAAAGACACCCGCACAACCAGCTCAACAAATTTAGTATATGTTTTGTGCAGGATATAGCTCAACTTTTTAACGCCAGCTGTAAACCTTGGTTGTTTAGATTCCATTGTTCATCTACATTAGAAATTCTTTTTTGATAGTTATTTTGATAAATTGCAAGACAATTTTGTTCTTTCACTGTCCTATGTGGCCAATTTGCTTGGTTTTAGCCATGTGTACTGTCTGGAAATAACCCATCAGCATTACAACATGAAGGTGTTCCAATACGTTCTTTGTTCTTCTATATTTGCAGAACCGTAATGATATTTTGATGAAAATGTAATTCTTTTCTGCATCCAGCAGTTCTAGCAAATCTGTTTGGTTTGTCAGTTCTATGGATAAATAGAATTTTCAGTTGAGTGCATGCCTGAAAATGATTTAAACTACCGGTAAGTCACTTTAAAAAGTAATTAAAGTGACTACTCTACTGATATTGTGACACCCAAAATACAAACCTCTGCAGTAAATGCTTGTTTTCTTTATCTCTCTGCACAACAAAAGAGTTTATATGGCTGAGAAAAAAATATACCAAAATCATGTGTTTCATGTCCTAAACCACAGTGGTTATTTGAATGCACTTGTCAGAAACCATCTTTACTTCCGAATGGCAGATTTGATTAGGAAAGATAGACTTATAGATTTTCATGGGCGTGTAAAAAAACATTACTCCCAGGCAATGAATACATTATGAGTTTTGGTTAAGCCCCAGTGCTTCAAAATTTTCATTTGTTCTGTGGTTCCTTGGATGGCTGCTCTGATAAAATATTGGTACTGGTATTGTGAGAATGTCAGAAATCATTTGCAGAATTGTACAGATATTAGGTTTAGAGGTCCTTGCCCCATGAAAATGTTGATCTAAATGATTAAAGGAGAACTATAGTGCAAATAAACAGGGTTATTCAATAAAAGTTCTTATCGTTTAAAATGGTGCTAATTTTGCCCCAACCAATCAGATGTTAGCTTTCAAATGTTAAATAAGATCTTGGGTTGGGGCAAAACTAGCACCATTTTAAACGATAAGAACTTTTATTGAATCTCCCTGAAAGTTTTTTCAAAAAGAGGTAAAATGAAATTACCAGGGGCAGGGAGGTAGGATTGGTACTTTCTACCTCCCAATATCATTTCTATAGGGGTGCCAACATCAAGAATACTGCTTCTCCCAGGGTTCCTTAGTGCTTTAGCACTATTTTTAATACAGGAAGGCCCAGGGCCATAACCTGGCAGGTGAAAGCTGAATGTGCGGTAGCCCCCCCCCACAAAAAAGGAGTGATCAATGCTACCTCCATGTCCCAGGTATTTTTCATTTCTAAAAAGTTAATTTTTACAGTTTGGTTGTCCTGTAAATTCTCTAATTGCTTTAAAGGGCATGTCCACCCTGGTCAATTGTCAGTTAACTGCCCCCAACTGATACTTTATTATCCGCTTTACTTACCAGATATTGAAGGGCAATTATTGTCCCCAATGAGGAAGAAAAAGCTAGCTCCTCCCTCTATGCAGTCAATCAAGACTATGAAAACAGACATCACAGCAAATTATTGACTGCTGTTTCACCTGCTGTTCTTTTGAATTGTTATATTCAAAGAACAGTGTGCCTGGGAAATAGATTGAATTGGAATCATTATTAAGACATGGTACTTAGGAACTGTGTGTCCTGGAGGCACCTGGATATATCAATTGAGGCCAAATTTTGGTCAGAATCTGGTGCTGTAAATATGGCATCACAATGCAACACACATGGTTAAACAAATTGTAATGATTTACACATGCATGCTCTTTTTTTCAGCATTGCATTATTAAAGGTATTTAAAGGAGAACTGTGGTCCAAAAAAATGAAAATTTTAGTATTTTTGCAATTTACTTTCATTGTTTTAACATTTTTTTATGTGTGATATGGTAGCAGCATCACCAGATCCTTTGCACTTCCTGTTTCCTGCTCTGAAACCATGTGACAGTCACTCTGCTGCCCTATGTCTCCTCCTCTCCTTGCAGCCCCCTCCCCTCACAAGCCCCCCTTGCCCCTCCCACTCACGGCCCCATGGCCCCTCCACTTGCAGGCCCCCCTTGGCCCCTTCCCTTACAGCCCCCCCTGCAGCACCTCCTTGGCCCATTCATTTGTGGCCCAACTTGGCCCCGCCCACTCATGGGTCCATAGCCCTGCCCCCTTGTGGTTGTCTTGGCCACGCCCAACCCAGGTGTTGTGTCCCCTCCTCAACTCAGACCCATACCCCCCCCTACAGAAAACTGAAAAGGCTGTTTTCACACAGTGGGAAGGTAGGGCTGTAGATTCCTTTACCTTTTCTGTGGGGATCTTCACACAGCTGAGAGGGCCAGACCAGCAGCTGTGTCCGTGATTGGACAGATGTGACAGCCAATATAGCCACTTATGCTGTTCTGTGCAGAAGAATAGCATTGGAGGCCATGACAGAGGGAACAAAGGCTGGTAAGTATCTTTTGGGGATGATTTTTGTAATTTAATCCTAGCAAGCAAAAAATCAAAAAAAAATTGTGGGGTGGGGGGGGTGGAGATACCCTTTAATTGCAGTGAAAGACTAAAATCTAATTTATTGCTGCAAATTAATAGCATGGGCATTTTTTTAACCTCTTATTGCACCAGCCCATTTTGGCAGAATTTGAAGAGTCTGTAACATAGTATTCATTATATCAGGGATGTCAAACTTGTGGCCCTCCAGATGCAGTCAGGGAATGCTGGCAGTTTTTTTCAAACATCTTGAGGGCCCCAAATTTGACATCCCTGCATTACAGCTACATTAAAGTGCATTGTGTCAGTTTGCATGATATGTGACATGGGAAGGTTAAATATGGTACCTGTAAGGGTTAAGGCTTACTTCCATGCCTACCTTACAGTTTTGCTGATGCAAGTTAAAGCAAACTCTTCCTTTGTTGGAACAACTGATGTTAACATACAAATCATGTAATGGAATTTATGGTATTTACTGAGCACACGATTGGAAATATCTGAATACATTACTGCTGTGTAATGAATAGGTTGTCATTACATGTACACGCTTCAAGGCTACAAGCATGTGCTAGTTGTAAGTGACATCATTGTTATATGAACCTTTAAGGAAACTGATCCTTATTTTAAAAAGCAGAATATTTAACAAGTAAAAGTACAACTTAAAACATCAGGGCATATGGTTATTTATCTGTAAAAAATCATCTTGAATGTACTACTTATTTATTAGTTAGAATACTTTGTTTAGTTAGTGTGTCATGTTGTTATACGTGCTGTGGTAACCTTCATAAAAGTAACCCAGTTAAAAGCTAGAATCTGATTGGTTGCTGCTAATTATTTAGCACGGGTAGACTTCTGAAACTATTATTGCATCAACCCCACTGTGTTTTAAGCAATAATATTTAACATAGTCCTCTAAATACAGTAAAAACAACTGAAATTAAAATATATGGATGTGTTCCAGTGCATGTGTTTGTGTAACTAGTGTAAACTATTTAGCAAAATTTTCTGTCATCTTATAAGTGCATTGCTGGATTTGCCTTTTATACACCAGACCCACATTTTTGCTTTATGCGGTGGAAGTGATGTAATGATGAATATTGTTTCTGCAGTAATTTTTTCTGCCTATACTTTGAAAGTAATTGTAAATGCAAAGTCTGTTTCTCCTAGATTTTTTTTTGTCATTTTATGAACTTTCCTTATTATAGAATAAAATGCAGATGGATTATACTTTTAGTTTTCTTATATCTTAGTAACTATCTATTATTTTTTATATATTGATTTTATCTGTTGATGGCCAATTTATGTTTTATCTCATTGTTCCCTTGCCTGTATACATATAATAATATATATTGGACAATGCTGTTCTAAAAGTGATGCTAAAGTAGTTTAATACAGTGGTGAAGTAATGACACACACACTGAGGGTTTAGATCATCGCTCTGTGTCCTTCTTTGGAGTCCTGGCCACCACTTGCTGTCTTGAAGTTGGGAATCAGGTTGGAAGTTCCCTGATGCCTGGCCATCATGTGCTGGTTTGATAAACCAAGCTTAAACCAACAAAGGACCTGAAGCATAGAACACAGCAGCATGACCCTGCCCCTAAGTTATCAGTTGTCTGTAGTTGTCTGTAATATATCTGTGATTGTGGCAACATAGCAGTCTAACCAAAATGTAAATCAAAAGCTGTGCAATTTTTTAAAATGTAGTTGATTTAAAAATGAATAATACAAGATTAACTTGTTCTTAAATGGCCTTGTAATTAGGCAACAATTTAACATTTTTAATTTTTTTTACTTAAATGTCCTATTGTTCTTTACCTAATTCATACAGTACTTTTAATTATCTTTAGTTAGTGGCTATTGTTCTTCCCAAACAGGGTCAGAAGTGAGCCCCTTTAAGGAATGGGCAGTGTGGGACATGTTTAACAGTCAACAGTATAAAACCAGCTAATGAGATCCCTTCCCCAAATATTGAGGCGGATATGCAACACATATGTGACTATAATCGTCTGAGTGCAAGAGAAATTACATGGAATGAATTGCGGCATATTTTTCCATATCTGCACTTTAACAATCCATTTTGTTTTTTCAATATACCGAATAACAATGCACAGATATTCTAAGGTCTCACAATAACAGTTCTTGATATAAAGGTAAACGAAAGTTTTACCATTTGCTATCTAAAAATGTGCTCTTTCATAAGGACCACTAAGTATTCTAACTACTAGTTATAGGTTAAAAACAATTCTCAAAAATGTTAAATGTTTAAAAATAAAAGCTAAAATATGTACGTACGTATGGGGAACAAATGAATCCATAATAAATATTATACTATAATAACATACATTATATAAAACATCTTTGAAACAAATTGTATCATATAACTTGCCAGATTATATGATAAATTTAAAATATAGTTATATAAGTGTTTCACAATGTACATACAGTATTTTAAAAAAATTCTAATTATTATTCAAAAATGTCAATAAAAATACCAATTTCTAAAAGGAAACTGCAGTTTTGCTTCCTGGAAGCTGACAGCCAATCATGTTAGAGCACAGAGATCCCTCCCTCTGACACAGAACACTGATTTCAGTGCAGTTTTTTGTAAACACATTACAAATGCTCCTGTCCCTAACAATGGTAAATTCCTTTGCTTTTCATACAAAAATGAAAAGTAATCTTTGCAGTGTATGTCTTTGCTAGCATGGATGAAAGAAACAGAATATTTAACATTTCAGCAAAAAATAAAAGTAAGTATGGGGAATCGAACTAGCAACCTTCTATACTGTGTCTTTCTAAAAAGTAAGCTTTCTACTGCTATGCCACAATGGCTAATGAGTAAAAATCTAGTACATGTGGAGTCTTTATCTTTTGCTAGACACATAATAAAAACAAAAAAAAAGGAGCATGGGGAATCAAACCTGTGCCCCAATAGTCTGATATTATCCTAACCCAGCACTTTAGCAGAACGTGCCACCAGTGAACTTGACAGTGAAATCAGTTCACTATTTTGTATTGCTACTGGAAGACTGTCAGCAATTAATGCTGCTTGGTAAATAACAGATGCTATATATAAAGTTTGTACATATGTAGAAGCTTTATATTTTTCTAGAAACATGGAAACAAACAAACAAAAAAAGCAATAAACTCAAGCAGTAGACTATGTTATAGTGTTTCATAAGTAAACTAGGGGATTAGAACTTGTGACTTTTTGGTCAGCACAGCATTTACATGGTGCACCACCACATTTGGAAATGTTATCTTTTGCAAGAAAGATAAGCTAGAAACTTTGTGCATAGAGACAGTGAATCCTGGGGTCAGGGGTTGTGGCTCTTTGAAGCCAACATGGGCTATGAGTTGTACTGGCAACAACATGGAAGCCTCCTTTGTTACAGAATCTATTACTTATATCTACTAAATGCAAATAACTAGAAAAGTTCTCCTTTAAAGGCTGGATTGCAATGTCAGGCTAACTCTGCCCCCCTCTCAGAGTCCGCACTTAGTATATGAGCTTGTACAGTCCGCTAAGTGGCCCAGACTCTTAAAGGGCTAGGGGCTAGTCCAAAACTGCATTACAGTGTATCGGATTTTGGGCAAATCCAAGAGTAAGGACTTCATGGTCTAGGTATATACGCTGGGTAATATTTGGGAAAGAAGTGTGGTTTGAGCGCTCCAGTTGTCCTTCAAAGCTTTGTAGATATGTGAGATAAAGATTGTTAGATTGATTGTTAGATGATTGGTCCTGCAATCCTTATGAACTATTTCTCTATAGTACACCAAGAAGCCTGTTTTGTTTTATGGAGAGAGAAGAAAACAGGAAGTCCTACGCAGTACCACGATATGTCGACTGCTTTTGAGTGACAATAATTTAATGCTTTTATGGGCCATCAGGCATCTGCCCTCTGCACAGCACAGCTAACTACCTTGATATTAAAGGGCAAGTTCACCCCTCAAATGAAAAATTGGATATAGGTAACAGATGATATCACAACCAATGACCTAATGATATTTTCCTAGATTAACCCTACGTCTGCTAGCTTTCTAACTATTGTAGTTTGCGGGTTTTATGGAGCATGATTTATATAATTTTTCATTTGAGGGATGAACATTCCCTTTAAATTTCTTATTATACATAACCATCTACATAGCCATTGACTCATGGTTATATTAAATAAAAAATCCCAGCCCACATCTGTCTGGCAACAGAGTTAAACATTTCTTAGAAAATACTGTGTTTGTAATTCTGTTACAGTACAAAGTCTCTAGTGGGAACATCATCTTATGGTGTTTACAGTTCTGATATAAAAGGAACACCCTATACATAAGCAAAAATGTCAGCAGTTGCCATTAATTCACAATAAGTGTAATTTAAAAATGTTATGATGTAATGTAAAAATGGTATTTAAGAGCAGATAGCTATCATTTTGTTTGCTTTGTAAACCATTTCCATCAAAAATGAGAACAGCTTCTCACTGATTACCTTGAAATCACATGTTTTCTATGTTTAGTATTGTTCATCTCTGTCAATATATTGATCCAGTTATACTCTATACTAATAAATCATTGTATATATCCCTGAGTGTATTTGGCCAGTTGCATGTTTATCACTTTCCATCGCCCTCTACATTGTTGTCCAGTTATCCCTGATATCAATCAATCTATATCATGTGTAGAAAATAATATTTAATATAAAGGTGGGATATAATTCTTGGCCCATTGAAATGTTACCTTATACATTGGTATGCCAGGCCTAGCCTAACCGCCGGTATTTATACGTTATATTATGTTACAAATGTTTATTTTTAACATTAGTGGGATGAAACACTAGTGGCACTAGTGAGATGGAACGCTAGTTCTATGAACTATAATATTTTTTGAGGCTTAGATGGTACCAGCTAAACTTGCCAAGTCATCTTTTCCTTTAACGCTAAGCACTATTTACGTTTAAAATCTTCAGTAAGTACAAGTAACAGGTCAGAGACCATGGCGCCTAACTGATTGAATAACCCTGTGCAGAATGTCTCCTGTTTAAGAAGTCATTTGTAAAAGCATTGAATGATGTAGATTCAGAGGAAATGCATTTGACCAACGGAACAAGCATTTTCTAAAAACTTAGACCTGTATTCTGTACATTCAAAGATAAGGCATGTGTGTTGAATGAAATTTTTAATCCATATTTAGAAAAATTATTTATATTCCCTATATAACGCCTTTGAGCATAACTGGATAGGAATACATTTTCCACTAATATTGGTTATTCCATTGATGATAATGAAGAAAACTGAATGAAAAGTTTATTTACTTGACTAGTAGAAGCATAATTTACGAAGGACAAAACACATAACTGGTAGAGAAGGCTCAGTGCTGTTGGAATAGTACACGGATCTTTAGTACAAGGCTGCTGCAAATGATTTGCACTCGGCTTTATTATAAGTTAGACTAAACTCTAGCCGAGAAAGTGTGAGGGTAACAGTGGTGAAAACACATAGGCATTTAAGAATCAAATACTATTGTATTACCATTAAATTGATCCCTCTGCAAAGTTTCTACTTGCAAGTTCCATTAATGTCTAAAGAAATCATCAGCCCTTCTGCAGGGGGGGGGGGGGGGAATGCTTCTACTTTTTTTCTCTAACAGAATAGTAACGACACATGCTTCGATCTTTGGTTGAGAAGCGGAGAGACCTGGTGAGTGATGTAAGTGTCGGAGAACTGATGAGTTAGAGGGCCTTTTCTCTTGACAGCAGAGGAGCTTTGGTTCAGGTCTTCATTGCATGTGGAATAAATCAAAGTTAAAGGGAAATTAAAAAGTAACCAATCATGTTTCAGCCCAATAAAAGAGATTACACCTGTCAACAAGCCATTTGTCCTGTGGCCTACAGCTCCACCAACGAATGCCCTGTCTCCCCTTATGACTATCTCTCCCCTCTCTAATATAGTCTTGCATTCTTCTTGCAGTGGAGGGACACAATGTTAAAGCTGGGTACACACAATGAGATATTTCGGTCCGATCGACCGATAGTTCAATGTATTGGTCGATCGAACCAAAATCATCGCATCCAAATGCAGCCATGTCCGACCGATCGTTCGTCCGAATCGGACGAAAGGACGATCGGACATGGTGGAAAACCTCGTCCGATCGTGCGGTCCTCTATGGACCGCACGATCGGTCGCGGTAACTGTCGGACTCAGATGCGGCTGCTTTTGCCACGACCGACAGTCCTTCCTCCTGGCTGACCGGTCGAAAGTATCGAACGGTCGTTCAGGAAGAAAAATTGCTAGGTGTGTACCTTAGGAAAACAAGTTTTTATCTTCCAAAGCATTCCCAATAGAGGACTAGGTTTCTGGTCTGACCTTAATCTGCATGACTCTTCCATAGGCTGAGACCTTGTTGATCTTTGTTACAAATACAGCCCTGACAATATGTACACGTCTAATGTTTTTCAGATGTGTATTTTTGTCTCCATTTTTTGGGGATGACAGCATATCAAACAGTTCTAGTAAATCCATTCATTTAGTAGTTAACCTAGTCTTTGTGGGGTGTAGGTAGCAATCACATTTTAATAACAACAACAACTATAGGGATTATAGCTTTTATTTATAAAGACCTAGGTTTATTTGTGTGAGTATGCATGGTGCCTGTCAGAAGAATAGTCATAGGTCATAGCTATTTTATGACATCTTGTTTTGTGGCATTAACAAAAGGAATTCCAACAGTGAATTGGAACTGGGAATTTCCCACCATTGATTCGACTTTTGGCCATCACTATGTAATGTTCATGTCACGTACAATAACTTTATGTTGTTAAATTTGCACCTAATGATTCAAGAAATAAATCTATATATTCTATATTTTCCTTTCCCCCTTGCAAGTAAATGTCAAATTCAAATTGCCGTTGTATCAGATAGCGCTGAATTAGGCGCTCACAATGGTCAATTGATTTGCTGCCTGCTTAAAAATATTTTCAGGCTCAAATTACTTCCGCTGTGAACAGATGTATAATTGTGTAAAATCCACATGTGTAGAAAGCTTTTCCAAAAGCATTGACATTAATATTTAACTCTTTAAACACACTGTGAAAAAAAGACTTGTTTTTCTCTCAAACTCTTTATATTGAATTTCATTTAACTTAAATTGAATGATATAGTTGATAATACAGTTAAGTGTGTCAGTCTGATGTCTGAAGTGCTATTTCTTTGACTCCTGGGTGGTTATACTTTGTTTTATTTTACCAGCCCCCCCAAGAAAAAACACAAGCAGCCAATAATTTTTTCCTGTGATAATTAACTGTCCAGTTTCAAAGCGGTGGAGAGAAAAAAAAGAAACAGGAGAGTTAGTGGGAGAAAGAACCAGAAAGTACAGTGTCAGTCCAGCAGTAAATCAAACAGTAGTTACATGTGGTTGAGCATTTTGTTTGTGCAAAGTTTTCCTGCAGAACATTATACCAAACTGGGGGGTGTTATGACATTTTGCAGATTGTCTGTTTGTTTTACAATTAGTGTTTTATGAATGGCGCTAATTTAAAGCCCAGCCAAAATGTACAGATCTTTGGAAAGGACTAGTAAAGAAAAACACAGGCAGATAATAGATAAGGCCTGTTTATTAGCAGCTGTGAATAAACTTTCTACATTTTAACTGGAATGTTGGGTTGGGGCCCACCAGATAATATAAGAGCAGGGCCCACCGAGAAGTATTAGAAGGCTCACTTTATATCTCTCTCCTTTTTGCAGTCATTTACATACAGTAGTTCTACCTCTTTTAAATCCTTATGTTAGCTTGCCATTTCTTATTCTATAGGCTTGTACATGTGCAATTCCAAACATGATGCCCAATGAACAAGCGGGCAATTGATATCCATTTCAGGTAAAAAACATATGTGCGGTTATCATACAAAAGTCCCAGAAAATGAAGAGTAGGAGCTGTCTCTGAGTGAAAAAAAATTCTACTCCTTAAAGGGCATGTCCACCCTTAATATAAACTTTTGTCATATAATAGAATAACTTCCCCCAGCCCCAACCGCTATGAAATAAATTTAAGAAAGTGACCAGATCTTTACTTACCTTCCCTCTCTCCTCCGACGCCCGGCCCAGCCTTCGGCTTGCAAGACACTGCAAGCAGGGGGTGGGACCGGCAGCCGCGTCCGTGATTGGCTGAGAGGTAGCCAATCACGGACGCTACTGCCGGCTTCTCAGAATGCCGTTGGAGAGAGGGAAGGTAAGTAGAGTTCTGGGGTCTTTCTTAAAATTGTATTTTGGTGTTTGGGGCTGGGGGAACATATTCTATTATATGGGCAAGGGGTTTTATGGTAGGGGGAGGGATCGCAAAACGGGAGGGAGGGGGAGAAGGGCTGCAGTACGCATGCCCAAACTCTACCCGAGGCAGATAGGAGGCAGAGTCCTATAGGATTTTGCATCCTCTGGTGGGCAGTTTTTGGGACTTTGGGGGAGGGGGGCTACAGGAGAACCTTATGGAGCTGGGATGTGAGAGGTAAGGATTTTACTACACTACATGGTGGGGCCATTAGTGGGGGGATTATAGTTTGGGGGTGGACATGCCCTTTAACTGTCCTCCAGGAGGTACTCAGGCATGCGCAGGGGAGTGCCCCCCCTCCCTCCACCCGCAATGGATTGCCAGTTAAATTCATACATATAACACCATTTCCTTAGTGTAGGGACCCCTCTCCCAACCCTAACCGACGTATTTATATTGTAAAAAAGACTCAAGAATCTTACTTTCCAGCATCCGTGCCTCGCACCCAATCACAGACACGGCTGCCAGTCAGGCCCCTAATGTTACTTTCTCCGTGGAAGCACCATTACAGGCAGAGGCCACAGGAACAAATTAAAGGACAACCCCACCCTCATAATAACATCTTTTAGAAAGAATGGCCTCTTTAAAATATGTTGATATATCATACTTTGTCCCATGAATTCATTACTGTATGTCTGCTATGCTTCTGGATGCTTCATGGAAACCGAGCAATTTAGAAGCCTGTACTGAGCCTGGGCATGCTCAGAAGAGGCAGACGGGATTAACATTCAGTCATTGGCTGTGATGTCAACTGTCAAATCCATAACTGACAGGAAGAACCAGGAAGAAGAAACAGGAGTTTTGGGGGGTAATTTAACTGAATGTAAGTTTTCATTTTAGGGCTGGACTTGTCCTTGTAAAATTAGTTTTTTCCAATATAAATAAAGCAGTTAGGGTTGGGAGTGGGGTCTCTACACTATGGAAAAGTTTTATTTTAGGGTGGACATAACCTTTAATCGATCGCTCATTTGTTGGGCATCATTTGTGGAATTGCACGTGTACAAGCCTTAAATTACTGCTGTATCAATATTTAACAGTTTTCTCTTTTTTGTTTGGTGAATGGACTGTAGGCCACTGGGGGTTTACCCGGCCAGCTGACCCTGTATAGAGATATTATTAAATTCTAATAAAATATTTCTATATCATAATGTTTGTAGTTGTAGTTTGAAGGTCATTTCTACTCCACAGAAAGAAAATCTATGTTTACCTTAACCATCCACTAAACTCAAAATTTGTTAGTTACTTACCTTCCCATGGTCCCTAAATACTTACATTTCCCCAATACAAGCAAGCCAGCGTCTCTCACAGACACAAGCTTTCTTCTGTCTTGCAGCAGTTACTGCTGTGATGGTGATGTCACAGCCAATGATTGACCCTGCATTCTTGCCCACCTCCTCTGCCCTTCACATCTCCTCTGTAAAAGCTCTCTGAGCTAACATAGAAAATAAGAACCATCCCGGGGTTTGGAGGGGTGGGGAAAGTAAGTAATTTTTTTCAGATTTTTCCATGTATGACAAAACCAATTTAGGTACAAGAAAAAGTAATAATAAATTCAATATAAAAACATTGTTATTCAAAAGCATAGGCATAGAGCATATTCGTATTCAGCTCAGTCCCCACAGTGGGCATAGTGATAAATACCAGATAAATACATATTTATTTAAGTGCTATCAGCAGTTTTTGAGTCACCAATAGCAACACTTAAATGTGCCTTGACCTTTAATTCATCTGCTAGGAAAGTGATGCTTTTTATTTCATTTTTATGTTCAGCCATACATGTGTAATAAGGTTTCAGTATTTCTGTATGCCTGACTCACTATTAGGAATATTTGTATCTTCTGAAATTGAGCTGTTCATTTTAAATGTTGGCAGGTGTAAATTGTAGTGGGTCCTTTAAACAGTATCAAACCATGTTTAAGGAGTTACTACAAGAGCTAGTATTTCATTTAGCCGAAGATAACATCTCTGGGAAAGAAAACAAGAGGCAGGAGACTCTGCAGGCCAAATTAAAATTTTATGTAACTAGTAGCTTTGTATGGGGCTTTAAATAAAGACCTACATCTGAAAGGATCCCTGGATCAACAAGATTTATAGTATCAATACCAGTAACATTCCAATGAAATTCCCATTACCACATCTGCTTGGAGCACAAGCCTACACAAACTTAATTCATATTTTTATCAATTTTTATTTGGATAGAGGAATTATTGTGGCTATAATTAATACTACGATCACACTTTGTACAATAAACCTCAAAGGCAAATAACATGAACAGTCATTGTACTTGTGTCATAGTGTGGATAGAGAGTTGGTTATTGGATCGCAAACAGAGAGTGGTGGTCAATGAAGCTACATCTATGTGGGCTAAAGTTCTAAGTGGAGTGCCTCAGGGTTCTGTACTGGGGCCGCTTCTGTTTAATCTGTTTATAAATGACTTAGAAGGGGGCATTGAGAGCAAGGTCTCAGTGTTTGTTGATGACACTAAACTATGCAGAGCTTTGGAAACTTCAAGTGATGTGCAAGTGCTGCAAGCAGACCTAGATAGATTATCAAAATGGGAAGCAGAATGGCAGATGAGATTCAATCTTAATAAATGTAAGGTGATGCATTTAGGGTTTAACAATCCTGGTGCCATCTACAGCATAAAAAAGTAAATCTCTAATGGAAAAAGATTTGGGGGTTCTGGTAGATAACAGACTTAGCTGTAGCAAAGAATGCTAGAGAGCAACGGCTAGAGCTAGCAAGATATTGTCTTGTATAAAGAGGGGAATAGATTTAAGAAAAAAAATATTATTATCCCTCTTTACAAGGCACTGGTAAGGCCTCATTTGGAATATGCGTTGTATGTTTGGAATCTCATATACAAAAAGGGTATCTTGGTAATGGAAGCAGTTCAGAGAAGGGCAAAAAAATAAAAAAGGGAATGGACTATGCAGGCAGATTAGACATGTTAGGACTGTTACAATTAAAAAAGTGACGTTTGGATGGGGATATGATCACAAATATATTAATGGGCCATACAATAAACTCTCTGGCACATTATTCACTAATAGGCCATATCACAAGACTCGTGGACATCCTTTAAAGGAGAACTAAACTTTTTTAAAACCTAATGTGAAAGTTTTTCTCCCCAGAACACCTATACATTGTAAAATTCTTCTCTGGTACGTTGCATTTAGTACATGTGAGAAATAGATTCTGTAACTAAGAAGGTTTCCATATTGTCAGTACAACCCAAAGCCCATGAAGTAATCCAAGAACCACGCCCTCTGACCCCAGTATTCACTGTCTCTATGCACAAAGTGTTTTCTATACACCAAGTCCCTGATAAGACTGTGAAAGCTGCTTGTTACCCTGCAGTTTATTTACCAGTCAGTGTAAGGGTAACAAGCAGCTTTCAAAGTCTTATCAAAGATAAACAAATGTTTCTGGAATCTCTGCTTATCCAGTGTTTGCACACCAGGTAAGTCACCGGGTTTAAAAAATACTCAGTTCAGTAGATCACAAGTTCAATACCCCAGATATACCTTATTTTGTTTCTAATGTCTATTGTAACAAAGCTTCTAATTGTAAACTCTCTAAGCTCACAGCTTATTCAGTGGTGGCTCACCTTGCAAATGCCACGTTTAGACACGTTTAGACTTCTGTTACAGAAGGTCATGATTTGAATCCCCAAACTTAGCTCATTTTTTGTTTCCATTATGTTCCTAGTACAATTTTACATATACCAATGGTTTATATAGTTCTCTCTTCCCAGAGCTCTGCTTTTAGCAAGACAGAGTAAGAACAAGTTGCAGGTCTATTCCCCAGACTTTTTTTGCTGAAAGTAAGTATCCCGTTTCTTTCTTCCATGCTATCTTCGAAATACACTGCAAAGATTACTTTCTTTTTGTATGAATTGTTAGACAGAAGCCTTGAATGTGTTTGAAAACAAAAAGCTGAAATCCCTCAGGGAGAGGGAGGGTCTCTGTGCTATAATGTGATTGGCTGTCAGCTTCTAGGAAGCAAGGCTGCAACTTCCTTATTTTGATCTGTTGAGCTCTACAGAGCATGTGCCTGTACCAGACACTTAGCTGCGGTTTACCAGCTAAGGTGGATTGTGGGAGCTGCCCCCTAATACTCACGGTTATTTTCATAAATCACCCAATGGCCACAGCAAGGAGAGTGAGACACCGCTTGTTGTATGTTTGTGAAGTGCTCTGTCTATTGGGGAATGTTGTCTGGGGACTTTAGTTCCCCTTTAAGATTGTAAGAAAGTTTCTTCTTCAGGTTAGAAAGGTTTCTTCATAGGACAGGGAAACTACTGTGGAACTGTCTACCACAGAGCAGATCTGGTAATGGCAAGTTCACTGAATATCTTATAAGTTTTTAATTTTTTGAAAATAATATTGAGAATTACTGATATTAAAGGGCATGTCCACCCCCAAAAATAATCCCACCCTACTGCCCCACCATGTAGTGTAGTTTAATCCTACCTCACATCCCAGCTCCATATGGTTCTCCTGTAGTCCCCCCCCAAAGTCCCAAAACTGCCACCAGGAGGTAGCAGATCCATATAGGACTCTGCCTCCTCCCTGGCCTCCGGGAGAAGTTTTGGCATGCGTACTGCAGCCCTTCTCCCTCTCCCTCTCCCGATTCTCTCCCCTAGCTTAAAATCCATAATGTGTAAGATTCCCCCTGGTCTCCCAGCCCCAACCGCTATATTGATATGTTTAGAAAGCTCCCCAAACTTACTTACCTCTCCTCTTTCCTCCGCCGCGAAGTGAGCTGCCGTAGCCGCGTCCGTGATTGGCTGCCGCTCAGCACAATCACAGACGCGGCTGCCGGTCCCGCCCTCTTCTTGCATTTTCTCGTCCAAGCAGAGGGCCGGAGCGCGGCGGAGGAAAGAGGGGGAGTAAGTAGAGTTTGGGGAGCTTTCTTAAAATATAAATATAGCGGTTGGGGCTGGGGAGACCAGGGGAATCTTATATCCAAAAATTTTTTTTAGGGTGGACATACCCTTTAATACATATACTGTAGTTCTGGTTGATCCAGGGATACTTTCCTGTATTGCTATTTGGAGTCAGGAAACTGGGTTTTTTGGGGGGTTTTTTTGCCTTTCTTTGGATCAACTGTTAGGGTTAGGGTTAAAAGAGGGTTGAAGGTTGGGACTTGATGGATGTATGTCTTTATTCAACCTCAATTACTATGTTCCTATGTACTGAAGAACATAAGTTTATATTTTAAATGTCCAGGATTTTATTCTATTTTTTTTTCATGTATTTTAACAGGGAATTCAATTGGTGTTAAATATTTCATTTTAAAGGCAATTAAAATAATCCCGTGTGTTAATGTATACCGCCCCAACGGTATGAACCAAACCTCTGGGATACAATACAAACTGTAAAGATTGAGATTTGTTTAAATCTGCTTGTGGTTAGAACCACACTTCCATTGGAACCTGTAACTTCTTCTGAAAGGGCACCTATAGTTGTGTTCTATATCCCCAACCCAAAGAGTACCTTTATTTTCTTCAGTTTCCTCCTCTATCCTGAGATATATATATATATATTATATGTTAAAAGAATGCCAGATTTCATACAACCACTCTTGCTTGAGCTGTCAATCAAATCCCCTAACACATGCCGGTATTGTGTGTAGGCTACACAAGTTTTACAGCAAGTCTACAGAAGTAAAGGGAAGGAGAAGTCCCCCTCCTCCCCAAGCTTTCACCAATGTTTGCTTGTCAAATGGAGATCAGGCTGCAAGATAAGGCAGGATTCGGCTCTCTCCTAACTCAACCAGAACAACAGAGATACTTGCTTTCTACAGGCTTACATATGTGTTTTTTTGTTGTTTACAAAGGTTAGAGTGATATGTCATGTGGAGGAGGATATAAATGCCATGAGCGGCTTATTTCACAGCTTAATTTACAGGCGGGGAGGGGGAGTCAGGATCTCTGCTGTAAATCAGACAGTGTGCAAACACGGACCCAGCAGAGAAAGTAAGAATAGGCAGAATACAGTAACCTTTTTTATGTCTGGATTGGAGCAATGTATAAATTTCACTATAGATGCTCTTGAATTCTGTGTCGAGAGAGGACAGTTACTCGCTCCAAAGGGGTCCAGATAGAAGAGCTAGTAACAATTAGGGATTTGATGTGAACTATAGGATTGAAGGCAAGCTCTTGATTGCTGTTAAATATTAATCAATACTTTAGTGTTAAACACTTCAAGTAACAAATACCTCAAAATGATTAAATTTAAAATTTAAAAAAAATATTACCACAATTTTTTTTTGATGCTGCCTTTATGTCATCAATGTTCATTTATTGCGTAGTGGAAACACACATGGTGGTGTGTGCTCGATTTTTGTATTCTCTCTATCCTTGTCTTAACCATTTTAATTATGATGCTTGATGACCTGTGTTAATAGACTTGATGCTAGCATGTATTTTAAACAATTAATCAACCACACTTTTTCCTAGAGAGAACGCACTTTTGATAAAGCAAACACATTCATTTAGCTGTTTAACAAACAGAGGCAAAGAACAATTTCCGGACTACGTGTTCTGTGATCTTCCAGCTGTGTACATTCTTTCTGGTTTTAGTCATGTCTAAAACATTTTCCATATGAACATCATTACTGCTCTGCAAGCCATGGCACGCCTCCTAGACTCTGCACTGTATTGATTCATTACACAGAAGAACAAAGCTCTCTGCTGGATTTCTTAACGGTTTAAACATTCTTTGTTAAGAGGTTGCTTTGCTGTAAAACAGGGGCCCTTTTGCTTTTTAGTTCCCAGGTTCCAGTGCCAGTTTAAATGGGGGAACATAAATTGTTGAGTTCCTATTCTTTAGACTCATTGGTAGGAGTTTCACAGGGAAACACAGGTAAAGCTTTAAACTTCGGTCCTACAGAGTATCCTTCATTTCATTTGAAATTTGGAAAAAATTTACGTTGGGACCTCTAAATAGTTTTATACTAAAAATGCAATTTCCAAATGAAACTGTACTTTACTTTCTCACACCTGCACTGAAGAAGGAAATGGTTTCTTATGGCTAGTAAAGAAGATGATGCTCTAGATGCTCTAGATGAGGCTAGTAAAAAGATATGCTCCATCTTATAAACATAACTTTTTTTAAAAATTTAAATATTTTTTACTGCAGTAGGTTTTGAACATATAATTTCTTACCAGACATCCCTCATATATGTGCAGATTTATTTTTTTTCGTTCAACCCCTTTGAAAGAAGGAAACCATGAACAAACAATTGCAGTGACCTTAAGACTGTCATACCTAGTATAGTTCACATCACACATAATGTTATCAGTGGGGACCAACAAGAAATCAGTCCTAGCTTAGATTATTATCAGTATGATCAATGATCATACAACAATATTGTTCTGTATGGCCACTTTAAGCCACCAGAATATATAAGCATTAGGGAAACTTATCAAACATATATATATACTAATTTTTTTAATTTGTATATATATATATATATATATATATTATATATATATATATAATATATACCTATATCTAGAAAGAATAGGGAACACTTTACTACTAACAGGGGAAAGTTTGTAATAACTTTGAATTTGGCTTGAAAGACTGCATTTTGGAAGGGAATTTGTGTTTTGTGCTGCAGATTTTAAAACTCAATAATGTCAATGATGAGGACATTGTTGTTTTTTACTTACCCTTTAAATATGCCATGCATTAAAGGTAGGTCGTTGTGTGTGTGTATTCATATCAGGTTGTGGGATAAAATACTAACTTTTTTTGATGATTGATCAAATGAGTTTTTTTTTACTTTAGTTACCCTTTACGTATGGGCTCCAGTATAGTAATGGAATGATCAGTAGATTGTGTGTACCCGTGTCGGGTTGAGAGTATAAACTTTGAATTTGGCTTGAAAGACTGCATTTTGGAAGGGAATTGGTGTGTTTTGTGCTGCAGATTTTAAAACTCATAATGTCAATGATGAGGACATTGTTTGTTTTTTACTTACCCTTTAAATATGCCACATGCATTAAAGTGGGTCAGTTGGTGTGTGTGTATTCATATCAGGTTGGGGGATAAAATACTAACTTTTTTGATGATTGATCAAAATAGTTTTTTTTTACTTTATTTACCCTTTACGTATAGCTGCCATATTAATGGATAAGTAGATCAGTAGATGTTGTGTACCCATGTCGGTTGAGAGTTAAAAAAAAAAACTTTTTTGATGATTGGTCAAAATTTTTTTTTGACTTTAGTTACCCTTTATAGTAAAGCTGCACAGTAATGGATAAGTAGATCAGTAGGTGTGTGTACCTGGGTCTGGTTGAGGGGATGTCTTTTTTGTGTTTTACAACATAAACTATCTTTTATTGAGATAAATGTAAATTAGTTTTTTTTTTTTTTACTTTAGTTACCCTTTAGTATGGCTGCCACAAGTATGGATAAGTAGATAGTAGGTGTTGTGTACCTGGGTCTGGTTGAGGGGGTATGTCTTTTTTGTGTTTATATCCCTAAACTTCTTTTTTGGAGTAAATCTAAATTAGTTTTTTTGACTTTATTAGTTACCCTTTAATATGGCTTCCATGGAAATGGAAGGTAGTCTGTAGTGGGTGTACCTGGGTCTGTGTTGGGGGGGTTGGTGATATCACCATTTGTATTTATGACCCTGTAAACACACTGTTTTGAAATATCCACATTTGAGGTTGTTTACCATTATAGTCTATGGGAAAAATGTCCAGAAAATTCGGCAGATAACGCCGTAACGCTTCCGTGGATCCCTTAGCTAGAAGATAGCCACTTCCTCCTATATGCCCCGCATGTCTGTACCAAATTTCATGTCTCTAGCTCCAAAACTGTGGAGGAGATACAGTCCAAAAAGTGGAAGAATAAAACGGAAGAAAAAAGAAGAAGAAAATAGAAAGAACATAATTTGGCTTTTTCAGCAATTAATTATTGAAGTAATGTACGTAATGAGGAGCTAATATCCCTAATAACAATCCTGCACACTCTTTTAGTATGTAAAAATCCTTTAATATGAACAGGACATTTAAAGGATTTTATACATACCTAAAGTGTGTGCAGGATTGTTTATTAGGGATCTTTACTCTTTCATTGTAATTTTAAATATCTATCATCTATATATACATCCAATCTGATCAGCCGCACTCCAAATATCAATAATCAATTGTTTTCAGTTGCATATATTACAACAGGCTATCCATCCATAAGCGACGTTTCAGGAACCGAATCCCTTTATCAGCTTAGATAGATAGCCATATACAATGTTATTACATCCTCCTTTAACACATCCAAACCCCTCCTATTACCTTGATGTTACATTTAACTCCGTAAGTACTTACACTTGCAATATATAATATTATCCTTCAATTTTCTCTAAATGTTGCCTTGAGTGTCTCTAAGGTCATGTCACCCCTTGTACTAAATGTAATATGTTATAGGGCACCCCCCAACAAACCTCAGTTCCATCTTACAATCCATGATCCACCACATCTCACCTACCTCCTAAAAATGTCCGCTGCTCAACTTTTCCACAATTTGTTTCTGATTGGTGCTTTAACCTTATTAGTTCCTTTTTCCTTCTTCACCAGGATAATCATGCTGACTTCTGTTTTTCCTTTTGACATGATTCTTTGCTGTCTGTCCTGCTCTCTGCCTCTCTTGACCATGACTCTATTCATCCCTGTACCTTGCTTGCTGACTTCACTTCCCATTTTTTGACCCTTGGCTCTGTTCCTGACTTTGTTTACCCCTTTCACTCTTCACTCTTACCCTCACTATTTGTTTTATCCAGCTGCCCATCTGTTTGGTGCCCAATTCTGCAGAGTGTGTTTCTGTTCTACTAGAGTATCCCTGGCCTTAGCACAGTTACCATTGCGTTCTAAGTCCTGGGGCAACTGTGCCCAGTGAGTCATGCCAACATCGCCTGGCAATGGGGCTTGGCTATAGGTGAAAGAATGGTGAATTGGGGTGTCTATGCTGATAGGATATTGGTTATTGCAGAGCATTACAACACATATGGTGATATGGGTATTAAATAAAAATTAATTTTAATGCAGTTAAAATAAATTTAAAGCAGTTACGGTTTAAAAAGGCAGTTCCACCCCCAAAACTATAATCCCCCCCAACTACTTGGCCCCATCATGTAGGTAGTTTAATCCTTACCTCACATCCCAGCTCCATATGGTTCTTCCTGTAGTCCCCCCCCAAAGTCCCAAAAACTGCCCACCAGGAGGATAGCGGACTCTGCCTCCTACCTGGCCTCCGGGAGAAGTTTGGCATGCGTACTGCAGCCCTTCTCCCCCTCCCTCCCCTCTCCTAAGATTATTCCCCCCCCTAGCGTAAATCCCTTTAGCTATAGATTCCCCCTGTCCCCCCAGCCCCCAACCGCATATTTATATGCTAGAAAGCTCCCCAAACTTTACTTGCCTTCCCTCTTCCCCCGCCGAAATGAAAACCCGGCAGCCGCGTCCGTGATTGGCTGCCGCTCAGCCAATCCAGACGCGACTGCCGTTCCCCCCCTCTTGCTTGCATTTTCTTGCAAGCAGAGGGCCGGCAGTGCGGCGGAGGAAAGAGGGAGGTAAGTAAAGTTGGGGAGCTTTCTAAAAATATAAATATGCGGTTGGGGCTGGGGGACAGGGCAATCATATAGCAAAATTTTGTTTTTAGGGTCGACATCTACCCTTTAATCTCTTTTTTTTGAAGATAAACATTTTGGTAATATTTAGAATCAAGTCATCATCTTTGTAAATATCTTCTTTTTGTCTTTCTAGAAGGGCAGCTAGATAATTCTCCATGAATGTTACGTCACAATGATATGCCACCAAATGCCACTGGACTGCCACCCTTGCTCAATGGGAGGTAGCAATATGCCGCATCTTCTCAACGGAGATGGATCGCAGCAGGTTGGTTAAAAAAAAAAAAACATTCTTAAAGAACGTTCCAGATGTGTTTTTAAGTTGGGTGTTCACTGGGAAATGCATCACTGTCAGTCATTTGGCCTTAGTCTTCTTGGATTTATAACATGTTGATGGTGTGGATTCTAAATGTGTTGAGGTGGAATCTAGTTTTGGCTGACTGCTTCACTCACAGTTTGGCTGTTTTGCTAGGTGACTAAAACATTGCTTTGGAGTGACAGTTAACTTGTTACCATAATAAAAGGATATGTGATAACCTTGTAAATAGTTCTGTTAGTGTTCTAAACAAGCTAAAACATTTAAAGAATCTACCAAGAATTTTTCAATTCCTAGTATGGCAGTCTTGTTTGTGAACCATAACCCCCGATCACAATGATTGCTTTTTAAAACAATTTTTCCAGTTCCATTCTTATATTCTAATGTTTCGACAGCTTGTGGAATGACCCCTGCCTTTTACACAGGCATGTGGGGGCGATTTACCCATGAGTGCCGCTGGTACTGCAGTGCTCCTGCCCCTTCTCAACGTCGCGCTAACTGATTTACGCTCAGTTAGCGTGTCTTTGAGACTTGCTTTGCGGCGGCTGTGCGAGATCAGAACAGGGAAGAAACCTATTCCAAGGCTGTGCGGCTCTTAGACGTAATTATTTTAAAGCCACTTATAGCTGGCGTTAAATACTTACGTCAGGGTGAGATTTACCCAGAGACGCGCGGCCTCTGGTAAATCCCGTACGGGAGATTGTCCAGAGCAGTTTTGCGGCTCTGGGTGACTTCTCCCTAATACAGTTTTTTACAGAATTAGCATTATCCAAAGTGCAGTGTCGTGGTGCAACCCTTATAAGTTATGTTTGGTAAATTTTCTTGTAAAGGAAATGTCAGGTTGAACATGTAGTTTTCTTTCTCCTCTCAGACAGGCATTAAAACACTTCAGAAGAATTTTAATACCTCCTACTAATGGACCTCAGCAACCCACTGTTTTGTCTGACATTACCAAGTAATTCACAGCCCCTTTTTGAGAGTTGATAATGGACTTTCCCCCCTGCAAAGACACATTGTTCCCTGTACGCTTGGCGAATTTTTAAAGGTCATCTCCACTTCTAAACAAAATTTTGGTATTTAGAGTTTTATATTGAGACACAGCTCTTACCCCTCCTGTTTTCAATAAGACTTGCAGGTGTCCAGAGAGAATTAGCTACATTACCCGAACGCTCCGCTCCTCCCCGCGTAGACTTGACAGGTCCGACGGACTCGTCTTCTATGGAATTGCATGTTAGTAATATAACTCAATAGAGTCCAAAGTAAAATTTGTTTCCAAATTTTCAATGAAAGGACTTGTTTTATTTCATTCTTTTATGGACATTACTGGGTGTTTATACTAAGAATGTAATGTTCTGTAAAATGCAGATGCTGTTTATAGTTTGTGTGAATTTCTTCTGATGACACCAATAAATCTTTTGTCTTTGGTGTCATTAGATACTATTTTTATTTGAAATACATTAGAAGGTACATTCTGGGCTGTGCTACACCATCCTTCTGCTTTGTTTTGCTTGTGTATAAAGCATAACTTACTTGTATATAACTGATATGATTGAATATGTAGTTTTCGTTTTATTCTGCCATGTATGTTAATTCAATGTAACTTTTTTCATGCTGGTGAAAATAAATAATTGAATGCGGAACAAGTTCCCTGTTCTTAAATCAAACCTAGATTCTCGGTGGGTGCTTCTAAACTTTGTGTGGGGGATGATCGTTTAATTTGAGTTGTGTGGGTTTTGTTTAATGGCTAGATGATAGTGCTTTGAAATCAACATAGTTTTTGGGTAAACCCAACGATTCATGGCTAACAATTGTGCCTGCTTTACCACTATCAAAATACACCATAACCTTTGTTGAGTTTATTCAACTACTTATGGAATAAGATTTTTTATTATAATGGATTGTGCCCCTTCATTAGATTGAATTTTACAGTGCTGGAAAGATCAAGAGTTGTTTGTGGCACCTATGAAACTAGAATAAGCTTCACATAAGTGGATGGTCATACGTATGTAAACTTCTTTCTTTCATGGCTGTAAAGAAATGTTAAGCATGGCCTGACTAAATTAAACACTAATTGCTTGAAAATTTTATAGTTTTGTATTTATTCAGTAAATCTAGGCACAGACCCATGTGATAGCTCACGGCCCAACTACACTCTAACAGGGGCCATTTCATCAAGCTCAACAATTGTGTATGGGCATTTATTGACGACGTTGCTATGAATGGTTCTCATCATCCAGGTCCATGGTATATTTGTTGTATTTAGTTAGATCACTGGACTTAAAAACGTTTTTGTTTCTTAACACGTTTCGCTAGTCATATCCGCAGGCTTTCTCAATTCAGACAAGTCCCCAAATTAGCATATGACACCAGGTGTTTAGGGACTTCTGAATGCAAGGTGTGGGATTGCATTTAGCAATAGGTGTTATGAATCTTCCCGGGTAAAGGTGTCCAAACAGCATTTACATGCCGAAGTCAGTCATTTCCTTTGCCAAGATGTTTGACATTACACACAATCTTTAAGGTCATGTCCTTAAGAAAGGACTTACCCTTGTAAAGGTGAAATTTGTATGTAAAATATAAACATATATTATTGTCTAATCTTCAATTCTGGAAGAAGATTTGGAAAAGAATGGATTCCCACCCCCCCATAAATCAAATTATATGGGTTTTAAAGTGTTTCAGACCCGAATGTTCTAAGACAGTTACTGTCAGGTTTTCCTTTTTATTCAATTGTTTTTAGAATGAAGTCAAAATTTAGTGAACTTAGCTCTCCATTTTGGCTCAGCTCTAAGGCTGGGTACCACCATAAAATTTTCTAGCCAAACTGACTGATAGTGACGTGTAGCGTCTAGTCGGCCGAAATATCTTATTGTGTGGGTCGGCCAACGTGACTGAGCTTGGTCTGCCCACTGCCAACAACCGTCTGTCATTTGTCCCGGACGATCGTTCGCGAGTAACTCAAGCGGGACACAAACCGGCTGTTGTGTACCCAGCCTAACTGTAAACTATTTGAATTGCTTGGATACATTTATTTATTGCTTGGATAACATTTATGTTATTGCTTGGGATAACCTCAGGAAGATTAATAAATAATTTCTTCATTATTACTGATCTGTTCATGCACTAACGTTAAATAATGAACTTATTTCTATAAATTTGGTAAGAAGCTGTTTCTGTTAAAATTATCATTTAACTTTATGAAGTGAATTTGAACTGCGCCCCCAGTACCTCTAGCCAAGTCATATTTCTAATGTTTTTTAATTGGCTATGGTTTTATTTAAGACCCTACCCACTAAAAATTGAGTGCAGATAAACCATTCATTTTAGGGGGCTCAAATAATGCAATGAAATATTCTCAAAATTCATAAAACATAATACATATATTGTAAATACATGTTCTGATGTTATATAGATAGCTAACCACAAAAAGTCCTATGATGTACTGGATGGGAGCTAACTTTTATTGTAGGGTTAAGAGTCAACACGTGCAATCACCATTTTTGATTCGAACCATCTCATTGCCATTTTTATAACTATTGTAGGCACCAATGCAGTTTAAAAGTTAATCACATCACTACGTTATCCTCGAGTATAAACCAGGTTTTCAAGGCTTTAAAAAAGCCTGAAAATCTACCCTCGTTTTATACCAGTCAGTCTTTCTCTACCTTGTCCGCGGCCGCGCTATCCTCATCTTCATTGCGCTTCCGATGACGTCACTAACCCCGCGCCTCTCACTTTGCCGGCGCCGAGTAGTGGCATCATCCTGAAGCGCAGAGGATGTGGAGTGAGCGGCCGCCGGACAAGGTGGAGATCGCACAGGGACACCGGGCCCCATCACAATACTTATAAATAGAGTAAAGACCTTCTTTATTTGTGCTCTGTATGCACAAATAAAGGGGATTTACCCCTATTTGCAAGTTTTGCCACTTAAGATGTTTGAAACTACAACTTACTCCCAAGCATAAGCTGCTGGGAGTTGTAGTTTTCCAAACATCTAAGTGGCAAATACTAGTAGGTGTTATACCCCTGTTTATAGCGAGTCAGGCCTATTTTTTTTTCCCCTTTTTTAGGTAAAACAAGGTACCTCGTTTATACTCGGGAACGGTTTTATTCCGAGAAGTGTTTGCTTGTGCAGTGCAGTGGGGCCCTCAGCCTTTTTGTAATCAGCTCATTTTTACGCTTCTTGAAGATGCCCATAAAAAAATTTTGTTAGTGCCCATTTCTAGGGTTTTGTCCTCTCGTGTATTGCTGGGCAGAGGCAAATTCTTTTCCAAAACAGGAACTATGAAAACTCTCTCGAAGTCCATTAGCCTAAAAAAAAAGGACCTAGTATGTTTTGATTTTCTATCTTGTTTTAATAAAATAGAAACCTAAATTCTAACACCCAAAAATGTATCCATTGTTGGACATGAGTCCTTTGTTGCTTTCATTTTTCCTAAATCAAACTTTTACTTTAATGGTGATGATGTAATGAATCAAGCCATTTTTTGAAGATAAAAGTTTACATCTCTATCACAGAGGGAAATGACCGACATAACTATGAATTTAATTTGTCTTTAATGCAAATGTCACTGGTAAACTGCTGTGTTATTGCATAAGGTAATGTTTCACTTCTATTTTTTTGGTGGAGGGGGGAGACCATGAACCCACTAGTGCAATCACCATTTTCAAATGAAAGCAAAACCCCGACATTATATAACCCTCATATACCTTGTGTTTTTTGGCAACATTTTTAATGATTAACTAGAGTTTAAAAAAAAAAGTTCGCAAGCAACTGGCAGTGTTTTAAAGGTTTTCCAGCTACAGAACTGTTTGCCCTTTTTTGATAATGGTTTGGGGGCACACATCTTTCTATTGATTACTTAACAAAATGACATCTTGTTCCTGGCAGAATTTAATCAGATGAATGCCAAAAACCTTACAGTAAAATCACTGGACATGACCAGAGGCGTAATCATTTTAGGTTATTTTTGTATTTGTCAGTAGAATGTCAACATAATGATGGACCTAGTTGTTGACAATGATAGATGGCAAGGTTGACTTTAAGGGAAATTAACTAACTCAAAACAAAGTTTTGAAATAGAAACTATAGCAATATTTTCTCTCCTGGTTGAAGCTGGCACATGCACAATCTATCTCTGCTGCTGGCTACACACAAATGGGCAATGGGTTACTCTAGACAGAGCTACTGTAGGCACTGTCCTTGAAAAGTAATATTAGGGGCAGCAAGCCAGGTTATTATTGTAAATTTTTAAAGGTAACTGTGGTCCAAAAATTACTCTTAGGTACAGTGTCAGGAATTACTTTCCTAAGTATTTTTGCAAGTTACTTTCATATTTTTTTTCATAGTTTTTGAATCCCCTGCACGTCCTGCTCTGAAACCAGTGACAGTCCCTCTTCCCTTTGCTCCTCCTACTTTGGGCTCCCATAAACCCCGTCCTTTTGCATCCCCTGAAACCCCCTGTGGCCCCCCTCCCACCCTCCATCAGTTACTGCAACTTGATCTTCCTGTTTTCTCTGCTTTCTCCCTGCACTGAGCATGTGCCAACAGCAATTAGAATGAGGAACTAGTTATATTTGACTGTAGATTCAAACCTCCCACCCCCTATACTTTCTGATCAGCAATTTCTCATATTCGGTCTTTGCATCACATTGAGAGGTTGATGGCTCGTTTCAAAGTAAGAACCTGGTCTTTTCATAAAAAAACAAAAAACTTGCTTTGATATCACAGTTACCCTTTAGAGTCTCTTTAATAGCAGCATAATGCTACATTAATACAAACTAGAATGATAAGTTTTGTGATGCAAGATATTATATCGCAATCAGAATGTTGGCATTATAGTAAAATACAATTTCGACAGTTTTTTTACATAGTTTTTTAACATGAGGTAGTTGTAGACTAACAAGTCAGGTTTCGTCTTTCTCCAGACATCAGACGTACTGAAATTAGCAAGATTTTTGATAAGCCCCTGACGCAGAGAAAGCAACATGACCTTGTTTATTTGGATCGAGATTCCAGATTTATCCAGATTGTCTAATGAGTTTAGTATAGAAACATTGAATTAATGCAATAGTTACAAAGATTATTACACAGATCCAGGCTTTAAACAGATGACAGATAAAAGCTGCAAGATTCGTCGTCTTTTTTTTTAAAGATCCGCACTTACAGTCCTGAAGTGTGTTTTTCCCATAGGAGAGTAATGGCTTGGGATTGCAACCTTTTACCTCGCCGCGGCGAAACTCACGAGACTTAAGACGGAGACGGCCTCAGAAAGGGGAAACTTTCTGTCATTTCTGAGTATTGCAAGCTGACAGTGAGTGTTTCCTCACCTCGAGTGCACTCGTAAATGCCCTACAACACTAATGATAAAAAGGAACAATACCAGCGGATACGACGGTAAGTCTCTTTATCGTTTGTGTTTACTCACCTTTAGACACAGTTCTTATCTGTAACAAAAAGTAAAATAAAAGGGGGTCTGTTTAACTATCTGTGTTTTCCTTGTTGAATAATTGGGTTGTGAATAAAGTTGTTTGTTGTTTGATATATGTAAGCTATAGCGTTTTTGTATTGATATATTTATTGCGGTCTTTACAGAGGTGGTGTACAATTTATGATCGGTTAGATCGTAGTTTGGCAGTGGCCACACAAGTTTGAAAGAGACACAATGCACACCATTGCAAGCCTATTACCAGAGGACTTCAACAGATTGCCCTGGAATATTTAAATACTTCCTTCAGGTGAGATTTACCAGAGTGGCGGCAGGGTGCTATTCTTGGTGAATTTTCCCATATTTATATGAGGCTGCACGGGCTCCTTGGTGATCGCACCTGGCGTAAATTATGTAACGCCAGCTATCAGTAAGCGTTAAATACTTCACTAAAGGAGGAGATGCAGCCTCTGGTTTAATAGGCTTTAGTTATATCTGATTACTGCGCTACTTTGCCCTGATCGAGCAGTGCTTTGTTCTGCTAGTGACAATCGCTTCGTCGGTCGGAACAACGCACTCCCATGGTTTTTGTACCCTCTTAAGTCTGTTTACTTCAACAAAATCTTAAGGTTAATATCGGCATTGACTAGCATATAGGTGAACTTATAGCTATATGCCAGCAAGGGATCATGTGCTCTTGTTGAAATGAAAAATAACTTAATTTATAATTTATACATTTATCCAGTAGAGATCCCTTCTGCGTTGTGATTCGCAAATTTTTCTCGAAGTTAAAGTCAATGGGAGTTTAAAAATCCGAAAATTCCCTAAAATAAATACAATGATAACTTACTGTAACTGACTCAGGGACCTTGGGAAATGTCTTGGGAACACGTATCAACAGCCTCAAAATCTTAAAAAAAAAAACACCGTCATAACCAAAACTCATGTGCCTTCCGGTTTTGGCAACCCGTAGTAGTTCAAATTTTTTTGAGATTTCTACAAAATTTTGATTTAAGAAACAAAGAAATTTTTCGGAAACAAATAGTTCTGCATTCTAATAAGCCGGAAAAGTCGAAATTTCCGCAATGTCCGGGTCCCGGTTGATCCTTGAAATCCCCTTCAGGACCAGGTTTGGGTTTCAATTTGGGTCCATCTCTACATGTAAGTAGTAACTCAGTAATCCCTACGCATTCCAGTAGGCCTTGCCTTCAATAACAGAAGAGTTATTAAATAAGTCACTGATTGACAACTGAAGCATTTTTATGCTTTCATATTATTAGGGGGCAGATCAACAACAAGGGTACAATATTTTTAGATTATCCATACCGTTAAATCATTAGGCTCTGTTTGGACTTGAGCATTAGCTCAAGTCAACCTTTTACCCCCTGTTTAACCCCTACCTAACAGTTGAACCATAGAAAGGAAAAAAATGTAGCTAAAAAGGGGATTCCTTCCTTACTCCAATGCAATCGGAAAGTAGAATCCTGGATCCACCAATCTGCAGTTATGTATTAATACCAGTAATTCTCAATGTTTTTTAGTTTTAAATCTCATCTATCTAGCCCACTTATCTAGCCCAAAGACAGACAGTTGAGCTTTCGAACCGGTCGCACAGGAGGAAGATTGTATAGTGTGTACCAGCCTGAACCTTGAAGAATGAAACTTCTTTTCTTCGCAATCTTAAAAAGAATGTCCACTGGTCCTCTGATATGATTAGTACACATGCCCAGAGACTTACTGTATGGCCCTTAATATATTTGTATAAAGTGATCATATCCCCATGCACATGTCGCTCCTATATTGTTAACATCCCTAACTTGTCTAAGCTGCCTGCATATCAAGAAGCCCCTTTATTCCCTTTATTATTTTAGTTTGCCCTTCTCTTAACGCTTCAATTCAGATGTCTCTTTTGTATATGGGATTCCAAAACTGCACCGCATATTCCAAATGCGGCTTAACCGGTACCTTGTCAAGATGGAGAATAATTATTTTTTTCTCTGAACTATTCCTTATACAGCCGTTGCTGTCCTGGAATTGTTTCTACAGCTTAGTCTGTTATATACCATAACCCCCATCTTTTTAATTCTTTAAATATTAGGCTTTGTGCAAAATAACTATTATTAGTATTGGTTATCGTCATTCCAATAGTTGCAAAAATATGTAAACTTAGAATCTTGGTAGAAATGCTGGTTTCCACCCCCCCCCCCCCACATACGTATTTAAAAAATGTTTTGTGCCAAGTGTTTAAGGAAAAATTAAAATACTGAGTCTTGAATGCTTTAGTATTAATGGGTTTAAACTGCACATTTCTAGAAGGGAAAAATGTACAAATTTGTTTTGTGGAACAGTCGACTACTAGAGTAAGGCTATGACACACAGCTTATAAATATCATTAGACAATTGATCTAATTTAACATTTATCTGTTGATCCTCCTATTTCCCCATATCGACTGGTTCTGTTCTATGAGAAAGGGGAGGTATAGCAACCAAAGAGAGCCCACAGTGCAAAACCCCCAAAAGGCCTTGCCCATTGTCATTGTGTAGTGTAGCTGCATGACACAGCTAAACAATGTTTGAACATGCTGCACACATGCTAGACTTGTCCACCCGACTGTTGGTTCATGGCTTCTTTGTTTGACAATTAGTTGCTTGCATACAAGTCTTAAATGGGAAGAACGTTGGAAAATTTTTGACCTTTGACTTTTGTTTTTTTCCCAATACACTTACACACTTCAGTAAGTTAAAATTCTTCAACAGTTTTTCCTTTAGTGAAACCGTTAAGAATCTTTTTTACAAAAAATTGTAAATAAGTGTGGTGAAACCGCCCAAATATTAAGAACACTTTCCAGATGTACCAATGATCCCCCATTATGTGTTTTTGGATGTCTGGAGAACTCCAGAGTATATTTTAAAAGAATGGTAGGGCAAAATGGCATTCACATTTCAAGTGGGCAAAGGATAGAATAAAATGATGGTAACAAACTGAATTAACGAATAGTATAATATGCTTTAAAATTTCTATCAATTGTAAGGGATCTACCCATTTACTAGCAGACGAATATTTTGGGGGAGGGAATGGTTTTTTAGTCTTTTTTACTGCACCATGCTCCAAAAATTACGTAACATGTTTATATAATGCCTAATTTTTGAATAATCTCTATCTATCTAATCATCTATCTATCCAGGGGCGTATCCTAGGGTCTAAGAAGATCATGGGCAACTTTTGGGGCACTCCATGTGCATCGCTAGCGCGCGCAATTTTTTAGGCCACGCCTTCTCCGGCCCCAATTAGCCACACCCCTAGGTACTTATAGAGAATTACCCCCCAAAAGATACCGACCGATCGACACCACAAACATAGACACACCCCCCGAAGTTATAAAACAGACAAAAGACCGTGAATAGACAGACAGAGATCAGAGAGTTGGACACAAATTAATGCCACAAAGGCACAGTAAACTGCAATTTCATATTACGGTAAGCCAATTTGGTCATTTTAAAAACTTACTGTTGTGTTCATTGTTAGTCATATGCTTGCCCACACCTTTGGCCAGGAGACCTTCTTGTATTTCTACATGGATCTCTGCCTCTATCTATCTATATCTGGTCCCTCTCTCTCTCTGTATATCTATCTATCTATATATCTGCCTCTTTTTTATCTATTTAACATGTCTATCTGCTTCCTTGTCTATCTATCGATCTAGCTATCTACTAACTGCTATCTATCTATCTAACTCTGCTATCTATCTATCTAACTCTGCTATCCTATCTATCTATCTAACTCTGGGCTATCTCTCTATCTACTATATATCTATCTATCTATCCTATCTAACTCTGCTATCTAGCTATCTTGCTATCGAGCTATCTATCTAACTCTTGCGATCGATCTTATCTATCTAACCTGCTATCTATCTATCTAACTCTGCTATCTATCTATCCCTACCTAACTCGCTATCTATCTATCTATACTATCTAACTCTGCTATCTATCTATCCTATCAACTCTGCGATCTATCTATCTATCTATCTACTATCTATCTCTGCTAATCTATCTACTATCTATCTATCTAACTCGGCTATCGATCTATCTATCTAACTCCTGCTATCTATCTATATAACTCTGGCTATCTATCTATCTATCTATCTATCTTCTATCTATCCTCTCCTATCATCTATCTATCTAACTCTGCTATCTACTACATCTATCTGTCTATCTAACTCTGCTATCTATCTATCTATTATGATCTTATCATCTATCTAACTCTGCTATCTATCTATCTATCTAATCTAAATCTGCTATCTAATCTAATCTAAGTCTGCTATCTATCTATCTATCTATCTACTATCTAATTATCTAGTCTGCTATCTATCTATCTTCTCAATTCTGCTATCTATCTATCTATCTATCTATCGATCTACTATCTCTCTACTATTATCTATCTAATTCTTCTATCTATTCTCTATCGATCTATCAATTCTGCTATCTATCTATCTATCTATCTATCTATCTATCTAATCTTCTATCCTAGCTCTCTATCTATCTATCTATCTAACTTCTGCTATCTATCTATCTAACTCTGCTATCTATCTATCTATCTATCTATCTTCTATCTGCTATTCTATCTATCTTCTATCTAATCTGCTAATTATCTATCTATCTAACTATCATCTATCTATCTATCTATCTATCTATCTATCTATCTAACTGCGCTCTATCTAGTCTCTGCTAGCTAGTCTAATCTAATCTAACTGCTATCTATCTATCTGAACTGGCTCTATCTATCTTATCTGATATCTAGCTGCTACTAGCCAGTCTGCCACGCTAACTTCGGACTCCCTCCTGATCCCGGATTCCTCTCCCTCGCGCACGACGTGCCCAGAGGTTCGCGCAGCCGGGTAAATAATATTCGGACGTTCGGGGCCTTGCGTGGTCACATTCGTTAAAACATTTCGGGGCACTTTGCCAACATCCGGGGTCACGTCCCCGATGTTTTTAACGTAGATACTCCATGTATCCTATCTAACTAACTCATCGTCTCTCTCTCTCTCTCTCTCTCTCTCTCTCTCTATCTATCTCTCTCTAATCTCTCTATCTATCTATTCTATCTAATCCTCAATAAGGTTTATATTGTGACCAAACTGGTATAGCCTGAATATCACTTTTAATGAGTTGATTGAGCTTGCCAATTTTTTGTTTTTAACTATTCACCACAAGCATTAGTTTTTTCCCCTGCTTTGCTGATCTCGTAAGGAAGGCTACTTGGAATTGGAATTGCATTTTGAATGCATGCTTTTGTTGATGTTTTGTGATATCCAACAAATGTTAATCAGGCCTAATGTAGCAAAGGTTGTGTGGGTGTTTCTGTTTGAGTGGAAACCTGCCATCAAAGTTGATGTGTTTAACAAATAAGTCTAAAAAACATGTGTAAAGGTCTGCCCAGTTCCTTGTTTTGAAATGTTTTTGTCTTCTTTGGCAGGGCTCCTAGTTCCGGTGAATCCAGGAAACCTTTACAATAAGGGCAGAAGATGAACACTTCAGTGCTTCCAGGTAAGACTTTAATTCCTCTCTTTTCTAACTATAATACAGTTTTTTTTTTTTAGTTTATTAAGGATTATCATGATTTTTTCACTTGAAGAGGTGTGTATTACAGATTAATTGAGCCGAGGGTAATTTGGTCCACACCAAACAAACAAAAATAGCCATGTAAGTATTGGTAAAGATTGGGGCTCATGGTTGGCTCAGTGATCCACCCTTGGACACCATCTACAAGAAGGTTTGAGTTCTCCATCTGCTTGCGTGGGTTTCCCCACATGATAAAGACATACTGAATTTCTATGTGTCAATAATGTGCTTAGATGTAAGCTCTTCAGGGCAGGGTCTGATGTGAATTATACATGAATTGTAAAGTGGTACAGAGAAGATGTTGGCGCTATATAAATCCCAATATAATACTACTTGTTATGTCACCAGACCTGTGAGTAGTGGTCATTGGGAAGCTTAAATTTAATTATTTATTGACAGTAAAACCTATGAGGTTTAGATTTTTATTTATACAGCCCAATTTTTTCATAGAAACGCAGACCTTGAAATTCGGGTGGAAAATACTAGACTCTGTCTACAATACTAGCAACAACTTCCAAAGTTCCTAACTAGTTTCCATCCCCACAAATCTTTAAATAAGTCAAGTCAAAAGTCCATCCCAGTGCAACGTTTCTATAAGTGTGTCTGCATCCTAAATTGCTTCATTCTTTGGAAGCAGCACTAGAGATTAGACTTAAGCGGTCTATTTCAGCCCCCACAGGCTCGCAAGAAGGTAGGAGAAACAGTGGGTCAAATATTCCCTTGAGCAGTGGTTCTGATAAATTTTGTCTCCCCCCAAATGCTCAGTGAATCAGTTTCTTAATATTCCACAGGGGACTATGTTGATGGAGCTCACAGTTAAGACCCTTTCTACTCTTTTGGGTTTACATAAATTCAAACTGCACTGAAGAATGGCTATGGCATAACTTGTTTAGACAAGATGTCAGTTTTATTTCTCCTGTGTCATTTGGAATTATAGAGCTATGCAAGGCAGCCTCTGTGCAAATTACAAGATGTGTTTCTGGGAAACCTATATTGGGGGGGGGGGGGCCTAAAGGATTACCTTCACTAGAGGATGTACAGTCTTAGCCAAACCAATTTTACAGGTTTATCCTGACTTGAACTCTTGAGGATTAAGCCATAACCAAGCCTTATGGCAGATGTCCCTGTATCACCTTGTGACTTTAGCAGTGTTTTTATCAAGATATACTTAATACATTGGTTTCTATCTAAGGGCCATTGACTTCTGGAGTTAATCTAAAACCATAACAACAACTCCGAATTAGTGAAATTCTGCAACCCTGGTTCTTCTCTACCATTGGCAAAAGTATCACAGTTTTATCTATTATCTCGGTACGGTAATGTTGATAGAAGTAAATAACAATTTAAATTTTAGCATTTATATTGGTCAAATTAGTATGTCCTGTAAATAATAATATTATTATTGGTTATGTTAGTCTACTGTTGACTGTAAGATGTTACATATAATTTTTCCATACGATATATAACAAAAATATTTCTAGTTACACATTACTGATTTATAGCAGAAGTATGCATTATTAAAGGGCATGTACACCAAAAAAATAACTCGTCATTTATAGCCTAATTAACCACCCCCCAAAAGCTTAAGTGCATTAACCTTAACCACTTTTTGGGGGAGATATACTTACTTTTAGTTTCTGCCTCCTGCCTTCTATTTGAGCCGGTACAAGCGCGCATGAACAGAGCGTGCTCGTAACCTGCTCTAATGGTTGGACTGTAGCGTGGCTGGGAACGTCACTTGTGGTGGCCATATTGACATACATACCCGGAAGAAGGCTCTGGCTATTACAAAGTTAAGAGAAATACCAGTAATCGCAATACAATAAATTTGGATTGGATTTGTTTCAGTTTGAACGCAACAATAACATGTATTAAAATGGTATTCCTTTCAAAATTGTCTATGTCATTTGTATTACATCATTTGTATTGAAATGTAGTAAACATCTGCAACCGGAAACAGTTTTTACTAAAGCTGTCCCAGCTGTACAGATTTGTACCCGATAGATGACCTATTCCATTGTAATCTGTTTAAATGTGCTAAAAGTCGGCAAATTATACATCTCTGACCAATTCCCACAGTTGATATTGGTTGATTCTATATATTAAGGAATATTTTCACACAAAAAAGTGATATATTCCTTTAAAGCCGTTGATTTAAGACCTCTGGGAGGTAAAGGACCTATTCCTACCTTCGATCTTGACCTGGTCAATGATTGAAGAATGGAACGAAGGAATAGGTCCTTTAACCTCCCGGTCTTCAATCACTGCTTTAAAAAGGAAAGCTTATAAAGTCCAGTGGAAATATTTTTGGCAATGGTTTCAATCACACACTAAACTAATATATTGACTTTGGTGAAGGTTCTCATTCACCATTCATCCAGGTCAAATGGCAATATCTGTTTGTTGCAGTTAGATTAACTGGACTTCTTGAAGACATTTTGCTTGTTCATCTTACTGGTTTTCTCATTCAGAAGATTGTACAAAAATCTGTTGGCAATAAATCCCTGGAATAGTCTAAATAAGCATCTAAACAGCAGGTGTCAGGGACTCTGACTTCAAGAAGTGATATATAAACAAAAGGTACAAACTGACCTGACCACGCAAGAGGGTGGAGATTTTGTGGGGGCGGAGGCTAAAAACACCATTTCAGAGGAGGGGAAGAGTCGGCAACATTCAAGGTATGGCTATGGGAGGGAGAAGAACAAAAAATATACACCTTTATATTGAAAGCCACAGCTTATCCATAAGCTAAGTTGTTTTTAGAGTGTAGCATATCCTTTAAATGGATAAAGCCCATTAAACTCAGGTCAAATTTGCATGCTTCTTGAAGACCAATTTGGATGTTGATTTAGTGAAATGTCTGTGCGAACTGAAAGTTTCTGACATATTTCTTCATTTGGGCTGTGTGCTGAGTTATGTAATGGGAAGAGACTGTATATAAGGGGAGAGATACTGATACTGTATCTCAGGGAGTGATACTGTATATAAGGGGAGAGATAAACGATACTGTAAATAAGGGGAGAGATACTGTATATAGGGAGAGATACTGTAATATAAGGTAAATACTGTTAATAAGGAGAGATACTGTCTATAAGGGAGAGATACTGATATCAGGGAAGAGATACTGTAATTAGAAGAGATCCTGTTATATAGGGGAGAGATACTGTGAATCTAGGGAGAGACTGATACTGTATATAAGGGATGATACTGTATATAGGGGACGATAACTGATACTGTTAAATAAGGGGAGAGATACTGTATATAGGGTGAGATACTGTATATAAAGGAGAGATACTGTATATAATGGGAGAGATACTGTATATAAGGGAAAGATACTGTATATCAAGGGGAGAGATACTGTATATAAGGGAGAGATACTGAATATAAGAAAATACGTATTTAAGCAAGAGATACTGTTATATAAGGGAGAGATATCTGTATAGAGGGAGAGATCTGTATATAAAGTTGAAGAGATCCTGTATGACCAATTTGGAGTTGATTTAAATGAAATTGGCTGTGCGACGAACGTTTCTGACAATATTTCTTCCTTATGGCTGTCTGCTGAGTTATTTTAAGGCAGAGATCATACTGTATATAAAGGGGAGAGATACTGTATATAAGGGGAGAGATACTGATACTGTATATAAGTGGGATACTGTATATAGGGAGAGATACTGATACTGTATAATAGGGATAGATACGGTATATAAGGATTAGAAACTGTATATAAGGGATAGATACTGTATATAAGGGTAGTGATACTTTATATAGGGAGGGATACTGTCTATATGGGAGAGATACTGTACAGTATATAAGGGGAGAGATACTGTAAAAAGGGGAGGTACTGTTATAAGTAAGAGATACTGTATAAAAGGGAGAGATACTGTAGTATATAATAAGGAAGATATACTGTATATAAGGGGAGAGAATACTGTATAAAAAGGGGAGATAATAACGGTAATATAAGGAAGAAGAATACTTGTATATAAGGAAGATACTGTTAATAAGAAAATCACAAGAAGTATTCCTGGTAGAGTTTCTGTGAAACACAACATTCCTCTTTATCTCCTCACTGAAAAGATGAGCAACTAAACCATTCACAGCTGTGAATATGTAATTCCAAAACATTTCAATGACATCAGAATGTAGACTGAGAATTGCAGCTGCCATTTGTTGTTATGTGTATTATTAGGAATATTGTTTTTGTCCTGCGGTATTTTTTAAAGGATCAATATTGGTAATACCAATATTGATCCTTTTACTGGATGCATTTTTATTTTAAGTTGCCTTTGGGAAATAACTCGATGTTCCATAAAATACCCTGTTACCCTGTTATTGAATACCACATAGTTTAGTTTATGATCGCATTGGAAAATAACACCTGCTGTATGTCAATGGGTCATACCATGTTATGTTAAGACAACTATAATACTGTCAAAATTAACTCTTTAGATGAAGTGTAATGGGGTATCCCACCTTCCAATCTTGTTCGTTTAGGAGCTAACAGCACAGCAAGTTTTCATCTGCCGGTTATGGACCCTGGGCCTTCATGGTATTAAATATAGTGCTTAGGCACCCAGGAAGCCTGGCAGAACAAGTTTCCATCATTCTGCAATCCCTTATAGAAATTATATTGGGTGATAAAAAGTACCAGTACTACCGGTCCCTACCCCATGTACTTTTCATTTTAAAACTGTTTTTGAAAAAGTTTATATGTAGTATAGTTCTTCCTTTAATTACTGTGTGGGTACTGCAATTTACGGCCACATCCTTATTTAGGGGTGATTGTTAATTACCAGTGATTGCCATGATTTACACTGTTGTTACATTTAGGAACTATTGTCCTGAGACATTTTAGGCTAAAATTTTAAGCACAATCTTTCATTTAAAACGGCCGTATCACATCTTTGACTGCCAGCCTGTGAGACTGGTATTGGTGGATAATCAATTTAAAACATCCTGCTTCCATTATCAAGCATAATTTACTCACCTGACCCTTCTCTAACCGGCTGTCCCCAGGAGGAGCATGCTTACTTAAAGGGAAAGGGCATGTCCACCCCTTTTAAAATTTTTTGTTATATAGTAGTCCCTCCCCCAGGCCCCAACCGCCATATTAGTTTTGTCAGAATCTCCCCCCGATCATTACTTACCTTACCCTCTTTCCTCCGCGTACTGTCCTGGCCTCTGCTGCATAAATACAAAATTCTCCCGGAGAAGACGTTGAGGACCTAATTGTTCTCACCCCTGGGTTCGCTGACTTGAGCCATTCTTACTAGGCAGGCTGCTTCCGGTTTCTCTCCAACCCCTCCTCCCCATGAGCTGATGCAGAGCAATTTCTTTTCCTGTTGGGCCTTGTCACAACGGGTGAGTAGGGGCCAGCCTACTGAACAGCCCTGCAAGTAAGTATATTGCTCAAGTCAAGCGAACCCCTGTGTAGACCTATGGGTTTAATCTCACCCTGATTAGGGAATGCATGGACAGAAGAAATAGGAGTGGAGGAAGTAATTAATAAACATTGTCCTTTAAAACTAATACTGGGACAGACAGGAAGTACTTGCACAGACCTAAAAAATAAAATTGACATTTCATCTTAAGGCAAAAGAGGTTACCACATCACTACACAACTGCTGTCACATTCTATCTACAAGTTTCTGAAATCAGGAAGTGTTAAGCAGAAAGGGCTCAGGAAGTTATATTGCTGAACTTACCAGCAGTACGTTTTTACAAATTTTACCTAAGATTTTGGGTGAATTTCGCAGATACAACAGAGGCTTTTTTTTTTAACTATAACTTTGTGTGACCATAGTTTTTATTTCTTTGAGTCGTAGAAATATACATACAGGATGCTTATATTTAATATGATCCACCTCTGATTTTTAGGCTGATGCATAAGGTGCAAAGGTTTCCCGACCTGTGGTATTAAAACCTGCAGCAAGTGATCTAAGGCGGATACACACCATCAATATTTTTGTCCCTATTGACGGTTCGCTGGGAGGACCATTCTGGGAAGAATTAACTGTTCGATCACGGCAAAAGTACTACGGCTGTCCAACCCGGACTTATTGTGTGGTCCATATCCCTCCCTCAAATACACATCCCAATTTTTCGGGCCAACCACAGTTGCACGTTAATATCAGTTGGTTAGGGTCAACAAATTGGAAGGTGTGTCCTTAGCCTTATGTAACTGCAGTAACTCAGTGAAAATCTAACATCTGATTGGTGCTGCAAATTACAATACACGGGTAAACTATTGCACATCTCGTTGGCGCTTTCTTGTCTGGTAAAGGGAGCTGACACATTTGGAGATTAAACAGCAAGAGCAATGGATGAATTTTACATTTGTGTGTGAAGAATATGCAGTAGCCGATTATGAATTAGGGAAAACTCCTGCTCAGTATATTTTGTATAGGTCTAGTGTCATCTGTCTTCACCGCAATGCTATTGTTTTTTTTCTCTTATTGCTGCAGAAAAAAGGGAAGAGATACTGTATATAAGGGGAGAGATACTGTATATAAGGGAAGAGATACTGTATATAAGGGGAGAGATTAGAAAAAGCTGTCCAGCTAAAGCTTTTTCTATACATTTTGGAAGGAACTCAAAGTTCCATTCACAAATAGGATTTTTTCTAAGTCTTTGCTACTTAGCGAAGACTTAGAAAAAAATGGGGACAGAGATCAAAATTTGGTGATCACTTCTGATCACAAATTTTGATCTTTGCCAATGAATGAAAAATCACTTCTGGAAAATGATTTCCGGGAAGTGATTTTTCTGATCGGATTTCGAATTGGAAAACGGGCATTTATGCCGTATTCCAAGTTCGGTATCATTCCCTAAGATGATCTGATGATCATTTTGGGAAGGATAGGGGAAAAAAATGGGGAAATACACACAAAAAAAATTCTTAAAGGATTACACACACCCTTTTTTTTTTTTTACCCTAAAACTATAAATTAGAAAAAAAGTTGCTTCTCCAAGCTCCCCAATGTCCCCAGTGATATCGGTAAAGTAAACGGGATACTATTTGTACGATTCAAGGGAAACTAAGCCTATTTTTTAGAAGGAAATTGCGCAGAGGTACAAATAAAGACCGTATTGAATTTTAGGATCAGTAAAGGTCAAAAACGTGTGTGGACTCTCCAGAATATACCGATTTCAATAAATACCACTAAAGGGGAGAGAGAGTGTGGTGTGGGGGGTGGGGTTGTGGCGTTTTTAACAAATTGTTCTTGTAACTGCATTCTAAACTGCGTCCCATATTTGAGCTAGTTGGTGGCCTCGTCGCTGTTTGCACCCACGCAATGGCACACCGTTTGATTAGGAACATGTGGGAGATTGCTAAATTAGTGGGTTTTTTTGCTTGTAATGTGGGTTGTAGGTAGGATTTACAACCTTGAATCATTATTTTTTTTACAAAAATCTCGTAATAAAACACAGAGTTTTGGACGCTTGGGTCTGGATTCGTTGCATGTATGAAAGCAGGCACCGTACGTAGTGAAGGTGTGTTAGATTCCAAAAATATATAGTTTGTGGGGGGAAATTTCCAGTTTCGTGACTTGTCCTAAAGAATAGAAAAAGGGAAGCGGTTCAAATTACAGAGCACTTTGATTTTTTTCTGTAATTGGAATTTGTAAAGCGTCCACATTTGAGCCTATTGGTGGCCACTCCTCTGTGTGCATCCACGCATATGGCATACCGTTTGTTCAGAACATGTGGGAGATGATAATTAGTTGGGGGTTTATTTGTGGGGGCATTTCCAAAGTTTTGGGGCTGTTTGAAATTACAGAGCACTTTGAGATTTTTCTTGTAATTACATGGTGCATGCGTCCATTTGAGCTAGTTGGTGGTCACGCCCCGTGTGCATCCACGCGCATATGGCATACCGTTTGATTCAGGGCATTTGGAAAGATTGATAATTGACAAGTTTTTTTTTACATGACATGGAAATTTGCCATGATTTTAACTTTGAATTGATTTTAAAATTTTTTCCTGAAAATCTGGTAAGAGAAAGCGAAATTGTACACAAAACTGCACCCACACCCATTGGTGGTATGCATAAAAGAATACACCATTGTGTAGCTGAAGGTGTGTTGTAGAGTCCAAGAATATATAGTTTTTGGGGGGTATTTCTAATATAGAGGGGTGTGTTTGGTCTGACAAATCTGAAAAGTTGCTGTAATTGGGCCACTGTTCATTGGCTCACTTTGTGGCTAGTTGATTCCACGCTGCGTGTGGAACCATACATAGGCATACCGTTTGATTCAGTGGGGGGGGGGGGACATTGGGGATTGATATTGGTAATTTTTTTTTACATTACCTGGGATTTTGGCAATGATTTATACCTTTGAGAGTGTTTTTTTCAAAATTTTTTAGAAAATCTGCTAAAAACTGTGAAGTTCTAGAAGCACTGCGCCCACACCATTGATGGTAGGAAATGAACAAACTACAGAATTTCGGTAGTATAAAGGTGTGTGGATTAGAGAATATATGGTTTGTTGGGGGGTTGTGTTTGTGGGGAAAAAATTGAGACTGTTCAAAATTCAGATTTGAATGATATGTGCTGTTTCTGAGCCATGGGCATTGTTTCACTTGTGTCTTTTGGACTTCCACGTCCGGTGTTAACCACACATATGGCATACGTTTGATTCAGGACATTTGGATGGGAGATTGATAGTTAGTAGCTTTTTTTTACATTCCATGGGGTTTTTGGCATGATTTCTACCTTTTGAAGTGGTTTTTGTTCTTTTTTTCAGACAAAATGCGAATTTCTACGAAGAAGAACTGCGCCCACACCATTCATGGTATAGAATGAACAAACTACAGCGTTACGTAGCTGAAGGTATGTAGATTCTGAGAAATATTAGTTTTGTGGGGGTATTCCAAGTTTAGAGGGGTGTTCAGTTTGAAAAAATGGGGAAAATGCTGTTATTGGCCTCAATGCGCATTGTTTACATTTTGACTAGTGCTTCACGTCCGTGTGTGTAACACACATATGGCATACCATTGATTCAGGACATTTAGAGATTGAGATATTGGTAAGTTTTTTTTTTACATTACAATGGGGTTTTGGTGTGAATTTTGTAACTTTGAATGTAATTTTTCTCTATTTCCAGAAAATGTGTTTGTGTAGAAATGCGAAATTCTATGACAGAAACTGCGCCCACACCATTGATGGTATGAATGAACGACACAGTGCTACATAGCTGAAGGTTTGTTTTAGATTTCAGGGATATATAGTTTGTGGGGGGTATTTCTGAGTTATCAGGGTGTTTTGTGGAAAAAACTGCAGACTGTCCAAATTCGGAGTTGGCTAAATATTTTCGCTGTTTCTCAACCATCATACATTGTCTCACATCGTGGCTTTTCGCTTCCACGTCCGCATGGTAACCACACATATGGACATACCGTTTGATTCAGGACATTTGGGGAGATTGATATTTAGTAACTGTTTTTTACATTCCGTCAGGTTTTGGCATGATTTCTACCTTGAAGTTGTTTTTTGTTCATTTGTTTCAGAAAAGTGCGAACTTCACGAAAGAGAAACTGCGCCCACACATTGATGTATGAATGAACGAACTACAGTGTACATAGCTGAAGGTGTTTTAGATTTCAGGAATATATCGTTTGTTGGGGGTTATTATGAGTTACGGGGGGTGTTTTGTGGAAAAAAAAAAAACTGCAGACTGTCCAAATCGGAGTTGGCCTAAATATTTTCGCTGTTTCTGAGCCATCGTGCATTGTCTCACTTTGTGGCTTTTCGCTTCCACGTCCCATGTGTGAACAACATATGGCATACCGTTTGATCAGGACATTTGGGGAGATTGATTATTTAGTAACTTTTTTTTAGATTCCATGAGGTTTTGGCATTGATTTTTACCTTTTTTGAAGTTGTTTTATGTTTCGTTTTTTCAGACAAATGCGAACTTCTACAAAGAGAACTGCGCCACACACATTAGGTATGAATGAACAAACTACAGCGTTACAGAGCTGAGGTTGTGTATGAATTTCAGGAAATATATAGTTTGTGGGGGTTATTTCTAAGTTAGGGGGTGTTTTGTGGAAAAAAACTGCAGACTGTCCAAATTCGGAGTTGGCTAAATATTTTCGCCGTTTTCGAGCCATCGTGGCTTGTCTCATCTTTGTGGCTTTTTTTTCGCTTCCACCGTCTGCTGTGGTTACCACAAATATGGCCATACCGTTTGATTGGCAGGACATTTGGGAGATTGATATTTAGTAACTTTTTTTTACATTCCATGGGGTTTTGGCATTGATTTCGACATTTTTGAACGCTGTTTGTGTTCATTTTTTTGAAAATCTGGTAATAAAATTGCAAAATTTGATACGGAAGAACTGCGCCACACACCATGATGATATGAATGAACGAACTACGGCGTTTACATAGCTGAAGTGTATAGATTTCAGGAGTATATCGTTTGTGGGGGGTATTTTTGAGTTGGGGGGGTGTGTTCGTGGAAAAAATGCAGGAATGGTCAAATACCCAAAACTGGCTAATTTTTTTTTGCTGCATACTGACATTGGCACTGTCACGCTTGGGTTTAGTTGGAGCCATGTCTCTGGGACACCCATGAATGTGGCATACCGTTTTTTCGGGAGGGTTTGGCTTTCATATTGCGAGGTTTGAACTTTCCTCCACAGTTTTTAGCTGAAATTCGCATTTGATTTGTCTCTGATTTTACAGGTGTAAGGAAAAAAAAAGGAAATTGAGAAAAGTAACTTACAATTTGACGAAGAGCTGCCATCCGGGGTACCTGCATTTGATCGAAACTAACCTCACTCGTAAAATCCTGCGACGAGTGTGTTTGTAGTTTCTAAAATATCTCACTTGTGGGGATAGTTTAGATAATTCTGGTAGATATTCTATGTTAACTGTTAGTAGTGGTTAACATTTTTAATTTGGTTGTAAATTCTAGGAGGTGCAGTTTTAGTTGGGGGTTCTCCTGTACAGGAAAAGTCGGGAGACACATACATATATCATGGTGATCGTTGTTACTACGGGAGTATCTGAGCTTTTAGAAACAGTTAAGATTTTTGTGCGTAACCTTAAGATAACTTAAGTAAAAATTGGAAAAATCCATGAAAATTTGCAAATTTTTCATTTTTTATTTACATATTTTACCCAATAATTCCAGTAAAATTTCCAGAAAATAGAAAAGTTACAAAATTCTGTTACCATGTTAAAGTTACACTGTGCTGAAAAAAAAAATGTATAATATTCTGATTTACTGCAAGGTTTCCTACTGTAAAATTAGTCTAAAGGATTATTAGGGGCAAAATCCTGAAAAATTCTTCTGGCAGTTGAACGCAAAAAAAAAAATGAAAACTCCTGGCAGTTGAAATGGTTGTGTAAGGGTATGTCGACCCTAAAAAACAAAATTTTGCTATATGATTGCCCCTGTCCCCCAGCCCCAAACGCTTATTATATTTTTAGAAAGCTCCCCAAACTTTACTTACCTCCCTCTTTCCTCCGCCGCACTGCCGGCCCTCTGCTTGCAAGAAAAGCAAGAAGAGGGGCGGGACGGCAGTCGCGTCTGTGATGGCTGAGCGGCAGCCAATCACGGACGCGGCTGCCGGGTGTTTCATTTCGGCGGGGGAAAAGAGGGAAGGCAAGTAAAGTTTGGGGAGCTTTCTAAGCATATAAATATAGCGGTTGGGGCTGGGGGGACAGGGGGAATCTATAGCTAAAGGGATTTACGCTAGGGGGGGGGGGAATCCTTAGAGAGAGGGAGAGGGAGGGGGAGAAGGGCGCAGTACGCATGCCAAACTTCTCCCGGAGGCCAGGTAGGAGGCAGAGTCCTGTATACTCCTGGTGGGCAGTTTTGGGACTTTGGGGGGGACTACAGGAGAACCATATGGAGCTGGGATGTAGGGGTAAGGATTTTTAAACTACACTACATGATGGGGCCAGTAGTTGGGGGGGATTATAGAGGGACTGCAGCATGATCTCCATAGATCATGCTGCAGTACCTCCACTGGACCACCGGGGGCAGCAGTGTACCTCCATATGGGAAGACCCCGGTGAAGGAGGAAGTTCTGTGATGTCACCGGGGTCTCCCATTCAGCTTCCTCCTCCGGACCGGCAGCTTCAAGGTAGGGACAACTTCAATGTAGGATATCTCCTGATCCCCCCCTCGGATTTGGACGAAACCGAGGGGGGATCGAGGGGACTAGGGGGGCAGTTGAATGCTGCCCCCCGATCGGCCCTAGCAGGGGGGAAAAAAATTTTTGGAGGGGGGAAGCCACAGATCGTATATTCACGATCTGTGGCAGTTAAAGCATTCTCTGCACAGATCGTGAATATACGATCTGTGGCAGGGAAAGGGTTAATCTCTTTTTTTGAAGATAAAACATTTTGGTAAATTTAGAATCAAGTCATCATCTTTGTAAATAATCTTCTTTTTGTCTTTCTAGAAGGGCAGCTGAGGATAATTCTCCATGAATGTACGTCACAATGATGATGACCGACCAAATGCCACTGGAACTGCCACCCTTGCTCAATGGGGAGGTAGCAATGATGCCGCATCTTCTCAACGGAGATGGATCGCAGCAGGTTGGTTAAAAAAAAAAAAAAATTTTCTTAAAAGAACGTTCCAGATGTGTTTTTAGTTGGGTGTTCACTGGGAAATGCATCACTGTCAGTCAGTTGGCCTTAGTCTTCTTGGGATTTATAACATGTTGATGGTTGGATTCTAAATGTGTTGAGGTGGGAATCTAGTTTTGGCTGACTGCTACACTCACAGTTTGGCTGTTTTGCTAGGTGACTAAAACATTGCTTTGGAGTGACAGTTAACTTGTTACCATAATAAAAGGATATGTGATAAACCTTGTAAAATAGTTGCTGTAGTGTTCTAAACAAGCTAAAACATTTAAAGAATCTACCAAGAATTTTCCAATATACTATATGCAGTCTTGTTGTAGTACCATAACCCCCGATCACAATGATTGCTTTTTAAAAACAATTTTTCCAGTTCCATTTCTTATATTCTGAATGTTTCGACAGCTTGTGGAAATGACCCCTGCCTTTTTAACAAGGCATGTGTGGGGCGATTTACCCAGGAGTGCCGCTGGTACGCAGTGCTCCTGCCCCTTCTCAACGTCGCGCTAACTGATTTACGCTCAGTTAGCGCGTCTTTGAGACTTGCTTTGCGGCGGCTGTGCGAGATCAGGAACAGGGAAGAAAACCTATTTACCAAAGGCTGTGCGGCTCTTAAGACGTAATTATTTAAAGCCACTTATAGCTGGCGTTAAATACTTACGTCAGGGTGAGATTTACCCAGAGACGCGCAGCCTCTGGTAAATCCCGTACGGGAGATTTGCCCAGAGTAGTTTGCAGCTCTGGGTGAATCTCCCTAATACAGTTTTACAGAATTTAGCATTATCCAAAGTGCAGTGTCGTGGTGCAACCCTTATAAGTTATGTTTGGTAAATGTGTCTTGTAAAGGAAATGTCAAGGTTGAACAATGTAGTTTTCTTTCCTCTCAGAACAGGCATTAAACAAACTTCCAGAAGGAATTTTAATACCTCCTACTAATGGACATCAGCAACCCACTGTTTTGTCTGACATTACCAAGTAATTCACAGCCCCTTTTTGAGAGTTGATAATGGACTTTCCCCCCTGCAAAATAAACATTGTTCCCTGTAGCTAGGGCGAATTTTAAAGGGTATCTCCACTTCTAAACAAAATTTTTGGTATTTAGTTTTATTGAAGACACAGCTCCTTCACCTCCTGTTTTTCAATAAGACTTGCAGGTGTCCAGAGAGAAATTAAGCTACTTACCCGAACGCTCGCTCCTCCGCCGTGTAGACTGACAGGTCCCGACGGACTCTGTCTTCTATGAATTGCATTTTAGTATATAAACTAATAGAGGTCCCAAAGTAAATTTGTTTCCAAATTTCAAATGAAAGGACTTGTTATTTATTCATTTTATGGACATTACTGGTAGTGTTATACTAAGAATGTAATGTTCTGTTAAATGCAGTGCTGTTTATAGTTTATGTGAATTTCTTCTGAATTGGACACCAATAAATCTTTTCTTTGGTCATTAGAATATATTTTTATTGGAAATACATTAGAAGGTACATTCTGCCTACACATCATCTGCTTTGTATTTGCTTGTGTAAAAGCATACGGTACTATAAACTGATAGATTATGATATGTAGAGTATCTGCTCATTGTAGTGAACAATGTAACTTGTTCAGTGCTGTGAAAATAAATAATTGAATGACAGAACAATTCCTGTTTCTTAATATCAAACCAGATTGTCCTGGGTCTTCTAAACTTTGTGGGGGGATAGTTAATTTGAGTTGTGTGGGTTTTGTTTAATGGCTAGATGACAGTGCTTTGAAATCAACATAGTTTTGTAAACCAAAGCATTCATGGTTACTAAATTGTGCCTGCTTTACCACTATCACACCATAACCATTTTGTTGATGTTATTACAACTACTTATGGAATAAGATTTTTTATTAAGAATGGATTGGCCCTTCATTAGATTGAATTTTACAGTGCTGGGAAAGAATCATGAGTTTTTGTGGCACCTATGAAACTAGATAATCTTCACAGAAGTGGATGGTCATAAGTATGTAAAACTTCTTTCTTTCATGGCTGTAAAGAATAGTTAGCAATGCCTGACTAAATTAACACTAATTGCTGAAAATTTATAGTTTGTATTTATTCAGTAAAGCTAGGCACAGACATGTGATAGCTCACGCCCAACTACACTATGAACAGCCATTTCAGCCAACAATTTGTGTATGGGCATTTATTGAGACGTTGCTTATGAAGGTTCTCATTCATCCAGGTCATGGTATATTTGTTGTATTTAGTTAGATCATCTGGACTTAACGTTTTGTTCTTGAACACGTTTCGCTAGTCATCCGACAGGCTTTCTCAATTCAGAAAAGTCCCAATTAGCATATGACAGCCAGGTGTTAGGGACTTTCTGAATGCAAGGTGTGGATTGCATTTAGGCTAAGAGGTGTTATCGAATCTGCCCAGGGTAAGGTGTCAAACAGCATTGTACATGGCAGAAAGTCAGTCCAGTTCCTTTGCCAAGATGTTGACATTACAATCTTTAAAGGTATGTCTTAAGGAAAAAGGACTTACCCTTGTAGAAGGTGAAATTTGTAATGTTAAAATATAAACATATATTATTGTCTAATCTTCAATTCTGGAAGAAGATTGAAAGAAATGGATTCCGCCCCCCCATAAATAAATTATATGGGTTTTAAAGTGTTTCAGACACGAATGTTCTAAGACAGTTACTGCAGGTTTTCCTTTTTAGTTCAATATGGTTTTAGAATGATGTCAAAATTAGTACTATAGCTCTCCATTTTGGGCTCAGCATCTAAGGCTGGGTACACACCATAAAATATTTCTAGCCAACTGACTGATAGTGACGTGTAGCGTCTAGTCGGCTCGAAATATCTTATTGTGTGGGTCGGCCAACCGTGACTGAGCTTGGTCGCCCAATGCCACAACCATCTGTCATTTGTCCCGGACGATCGTTCGCTAGTAACTCAAGTGGGACAAAAACTCGGCTGTTGTGTACCCAGCCTAAACTGTAAACTATTTTATTGCTTGGATAACATTTATGTTATTGCTTGGATAACATTTATGTTATTGCTTGGATAACATAAGGAAGATTAATAAAATAATTTCTTCATTATTACTGATCTGTTCAGTGCACATAACGTTAAATTATGAACTTATTTCTATAAATTTGTAGAAGCTGTTTCTGTTAAAATTATCAGTTAACTTTATGAAGTGAATTGTAAAATGCGCCCACGTACTCTAGCCAAGTCAATATTCTAATGTTTTTATTGGCTATGGGTTTATTTAAGACCTACCCACTAGAAAATTGAGTGCAGATAAACACATTCATTTAGGGGGCTCAAATGCATGAAATATTCTCAAAATTCATAAAACATACATATATTTAAATACATGTTTCTGATGGTTATATTAATAGCTAACCAAAAAAGCAATATGATGTATGGATGGAGCTAACTTTTTATTGTAGGTTTAAGAGTCAACACGTGCAATCACCATTTTTGATTCGGAACACATCCATTGCAATTTATAACTATTGTAGGAAAATGCAGGTTTAAATAGTGAGCACAATCACTACCGTATATACTCGAGTATAAACCAAGGTTTTCAGGCTTTAAAAAAAGCCTGAAAATCTTACCTCGGTTTATACTCGAGTCAGTCTTTCTCCTACCTTGTCCGGCGGCCGCGCGATCCTCATCTTCAGTGCGCTTCCGGATGACGTCACTACCCGGCGCCTCTCACTTTGCGGCGCCGAGTAGTGGCATCATCCTGAAGCGCAGAGGATGTGGAGCGAGCGGCCGCCGGACAAGGTAGGAGAATAGCACATGGACACCAGGGCACACAATACAGACATAAGTTCTTCCTCTAGAGCGATTAAGCTCCCAGAGCGATTTTCTTGTAAAGGGGTTTTCTGTTTTAAAGGGGTTTGTCTGTTTTTAAGGGGTGCGTTAAGAAACAAAAGTGTTTATTAACTGTGGTTTGCAGTCTAGTTAAATGTACTAACCTAGCACTATTTATTTCTAGGAGTGTGCCTGTGTAAGTATTTAATCACTAGTATTTGTTTTTTTTGTTAGTTTGTTTTTTACTACTTGCTGCTTGAATAAGGTGGTAGGAATTGTTTAAGTAAACTTAAAGCACTGGGATTCTAAAATAAATACTTGTGTTCAACTGCATTGTTACTTGTAGGGTGGGGCTGGTAAGAGACAAAACAAAGGCATTTTTTTCTTTTCTCTTGGATGGGGGTGTAGCTAATTGGTTTAAATTGGCTGAGGACTGTTGAAAACTTGGTTCTTCCTCAAGAGCGATTAACTTGTTAAGAACATTTCTGTTTTAAAGGGTTGTTTTTAAGGGGTGCGTTAAGAAGCAAAAGCGTTTAGAACAAGAAAGGGTTTAAGAAAAAGAATACTGTTTCTCTTGTGTGTATTGCTATTTTCTCTTGTTGTGTATTGTGGTTGCTGTGAGTTGCTGTTTAGTATGGACAGTTTTGTTGGGGCCATGTAATATGCATCCAGCCACACGTATGGGATCTGGGAGCATCCGCACCAAGGGTATGTGTCAGATGTGAGTGGGTTGCCCATTTGGAATCTGAAATGCAGAATCTAAAGGGGAAACTTGCAGCATTGCAGGGCTTGACAAATCAGGGGGAATTTCAGGTACTGGCAGGGGCCAGTAAACTGGAGGGTGGAAATGGGGCAGATAGGGTGGTAAAGGAAGATAGATTTGTAAGGGTCACTAGGGGAAGGAAGGATAGGGACGCCTCTCTCCAGTTGGTTGATCCCAACAGATTTGCCGTTTTAGGCAAAGCTGTGGAGGCCAATGGCTAGGAAGTAGCATGTATGGAGCGGGCCTTTGCCTTGAGCACCCAGGTGACCTCCATCTCCAATACAAGGGAGGGAGAACTGTGGGCTAGGAAGGATAGGCAGGAGGGAGTGGTATGGGACTCCATTATTAGAAGGGTAGATGCTGCATGCAGAACAGTGCGTTGCCTGCCTGGTGCTAGGGTTCAGCATGAGGTGGATTATGTGGACAGATTATTGGGTGGGGCTGGGAGTGACCCAGCGGTCTTGGTTCACATTGGTGCGAATGACAAAGTTAGAGGTGGAGGTTAGGTCCTTAAAAATGATTTCCGAGAGTTAGGGGCCAAGTTAAAACTAAGGACCTCAAGGGTAGTGATTTCAGAAATACTACCACAGCCATGTGCTACGCTAGGGAGGCAACGGGAGCTTAGGAGTATAAATGCGTGGCTAAGAGGGTGGTGTAAGGGGATAGGGTTTGGGTTTTTAGAGAAATGGGATGACTTTTCGGTTAGCTACAGGCTCTTTAGTAGAGACAGATTGCACCTCAATGATGATGGTGCAGCTGTTTTGGAGGAGATGATGGCTAGGGGGTTGGAGGAGTTAAACTAGGTATGGGGGGAGGGTACGTTGAACTACACAGGGGTAGATAGAGATATTAGGGATCAGGGGACTAATGACAACGGAGGGAGGAGACGGGGGAGGGGACAGCATATAGGACAAGGAGGCATGTACGACCAAGTATGGAAGTAAATCAATTGATAATCTAAAATGTATGTTTACAAATGCAAAAAGTCTGGCTGGACAAACTGGGGAACTAGAACTAATAGCTTTAAAGGAAAGGTATGATGTGAACAGTATAGCAGAAACATGGCTAAATGATTCAAACGACTGGACAGTAAATATTGAAGGATACTCCTTATTTAGACATGACAGAGTTAATAAGAAAGAAGGGGGAGTATGTATGTATGTTAAACAGGAATTGAAGCCAAATATAAAAGATGGGGGTATAAATGATATGGCAGAAACAAAATGGGTAGAGCAGTGTACAGGAAGCAAAAAGGTGAGTAAATTAATTGTTGGGGTATGTTATAAGCTGCCAAATGCCGGGGAGGAGGTGGAAATGAATCTCCATATGCAGTTGGCAAAGGCTGCTGGTATGGGGCATGTTTTGGTTATGGGGGATTTTAACTACCCTGACATAGATTGGAGTAGAGGAACTGCCAGCACCTCAAAAGGTATAAAGTTCTTAAATTTCCTATATGAGCATTTTCTTTCGCAGAAGGTAGAAGTTCCTACTAGACAGAATTCGTTGTGAAATCTAATAATCGAGCTCATTTTGGAAATTAAGGTAATGGGAAGTTTAGGGAATAGTGATCACTATATAGTGTCATTTAATATAGGTTGCAAAAACCTAAAGTGCACAGAGTTAACAAAAAATGTTAACTTTAGGTAAGCTAATTTTGTGCTGTTAAAGGAATCACTCCTGCTCATAGACTGTTTCTAGGTAAAGATACTGAGCAGATGTGGACCACTTTTAAAGGGATATTAAACTATTACATTTCTAAATTTGTACCTTTAGGGAAAAAGTGTAAAAAAATTAGGTCCGCTCCTGCATGGTTTAATGCTCAGGTAAAAAGGGAAATGGAAGGCTTTTAAAATTTTGAAATCAGAGGGAACAGAACAGTCTTACAGGGAGTATAAAAGCTGTGATAAAGAGTACAAGAAAGCAAATAAACTAGCTGAAATAGAAAATAAAATACGGATAGCCGAACAAAGCAAGTACAACCCCAAAATGTTTTTTAAGTATATAAATGGTAAAAATATGAGGTCTGAGAATGTGGGACCATTAAACAATGGGGCTGAGATGGTTGTAGAGGATCGAAAAAAGGCTAATCTGCTAAACCCCATTTTTTTTACATCGCTTTTTACTATAGAGAATTCTAGTCCTTATAGCAGGGATTATAATAATATGCAGGGGAGAAATGAGGAGTATTCACATTGGCTGACGGAGGATATGGTACAGAAACAATTAGACAAAGTAAATATCAATAAAGCCCCAGGACCAGATGTATTGCATGCCCGGATTGAACTTAGTTCAGTTCTATCTAGACTACTGTTTCTTATCTTTTTAGATTCACTTTGGCCTGCGGATGTGCCTCTGGGTTGGGAAAAAAGTCAATGTAATACCAATATTCAAAAAAGGTAGTCGTTCACAGTCTGGTAACTATAGACCTGTAAGCCTAACATCAATGGTAGGGAAGGTTGTTATGGGATCATATAATTGACTGTCTCCAGAACCGGTCTTATTAGTAGTAGTCAGCATGAATTTATGAGAAATAGATCATGCCAATCAAATTGAATTGGTTTTTATGAGGAAGTAAGAATTTAGATTCAGGCACAGCAGTGGATGTGGTATACTTGGATTTTGCGAAAGCTTTTGATACTGTGCCACATAGACGACTAATGTATACTGAGGACTGTTGGCCTAGAAGAAAACATTTGTTCATGGATAGAGAATTGGTTATTAGATCGCAAACAGAGTGTGGTGGTAAATGGTGCTACAGCTATGTGAGCTAAAGTTCTAAGCAGAGTACCTCAGGGTTCTGTACTGAGGCAGCTTCTTTTTAATCTGTTTATAAATGACTTAGAAGGGGGCATTGAGAGCAAGGTCTCAGTGTTTGCTGATGACACTAAACTATGCAGAGCTTTGGAAACTTCAAATGATGTGCAGGTGCTGCAAGCAGACCTAGATTATCAAAATGGGCAGCAGAATGGCAGATGAAATTCAATGTTGATAAATGTAAGGTGATGCATTTGGGATTTAATAAATACACCATAAATAACTGTGTTAAGTGAATCTGTAATGGAAAAGATTTGGGGGTTCTGGTAGATAACAGACTTAGCTGTAGCAAACAATGCCAGACAGCCACGACTAGAGCTAGCAAGATATTGTCTTGTATAAAGAGAGGAATAGATTTGAGAAAATTATTATTCTCCCTCTTTACAAGGCACTGGTAAGGCTTCACTTGTAATATGAGGTGCAGTTTTGAAATCCTATATACAAAAGGACATCTTGGAAATGGAAGCAGTCCAGAGAGGGGCAAGTAAATTAATAAAGGGAATGGAGGGGCTTAAATATGCAGGCAGATTAGACAAATTAGGGCTGTTTACATTGGAGAAGTGACGTTTGCGTGGGGATATGATGACCTTATACAAATATATTAATGGGCCATACAATAAACTCCCTGGTGCATTGTTCACGAGTAGGTCATATCAGAGGACTCGTGGACATCCTTTAAGGTTGGAAGAAAAGAAGTTTCATCTTCAGGTTAGGAAAGGTTTCTTTACAGTGAGAGCAGTGAAACTGTGGAACTGTCTTCCAGCAGATGTGGTAATGGCAAGTTCATTGAATAGCTTTAAAAATGGCCTGGATAAATTTCTAAAAGTATAAAATATTGAGAATTACTGGTATTAATACATATACTGTAGATCTGGCTGATCCAGGGATACTTTCCGATTGCCGTTTGGAGTCAGAAAAGAATTTTTTCCTCCCTTTATAGCTGGGTTTTTTGCTTTCTTCCTTTAAAAAAAAAAAAAAGTGAATAGGTTGGACTTCATGGACGTATGTCTTTATTCAACCTTAATTACTATGTTACTATGAAGGTCCGGATGAAGGAAGAGGCCATGTGATAGTAGGTCTGGACAAAAAATGGCTGAATTGGAGATAATGGCGTTGAATGAAAAGTATGATGTAATAGGTATAGCAGAAACGTGGTTGAACAGTTCTCACGACTGGATACGCCTTGTTTAGGTAGGACAAAGAAAAAAGGAAAGGGGGGGGGGGGTATGTGTTAATGTTGAAAAAAGAATTGAAGCCAAATTTAAAATAAGAGATAACTGGCGATATGGATGTTAAAGCAGAGGCAATATGGGTGGAATTAGGCAACAGGAAAGGTGCTAATGTCACTGTTGGTGTCTGCTATAAGTCGCCAAATGCTAGAAGGGTGGAAGTGAGTCAGCTTCATATGCAGTTGGCAAGGGCTGCACGTTTGGGGAGTGTACTCATTATGGGGAACTTTAATTACCCCGACATTGTTTGGTGGAGTGGAACTGCCAACACAGAAAAGGGCGATAAGTTCCTGAATTTGCTGCAGGATAATTTTCTCTCACAGGTGGTTGAAGTTCCTACTAGAAAAGGAGCTCTGTTGGATCTGGTAATATCTAATATCATGGAGCGTATTATAGATATAAAGGTAACTGGAGGCTTAGGGAATAGTGACCATGAAAAACTGTCGTTTGAAGTATGTTATCGAAGGGAAAAGTGTGCTGGGTTAACAAAGACTTGTAAAGAGGCAAATGGAAAGGAAGAAAAAGGCATTTAAAGGGTATGTCCATCAAAAAATTAACTTTCTTTCTAACTGTTTTACTGAAGAATAGGAGGTAAATGCACTATTTCTTACCTCCCGTTCTTCAGTGAATCTTGCAGGAGAGCAGGAGAACTTACCGGGATCGTTCCAGCGCTGACAGAGAAGTGGACGAAATCCCCGACGCATCTCCAGTCCTTTGCACTGTGCACGCATGCACACACCGTGTTAAGGAGAGTGGAAGCGCCAGAGGCGTTGGGGATTTTGGCCACGGCTCTGTCAGCACTGGAACGATCCCAGTAAGTTCTCCTGCAAGATTCACTGAAGAACGGGAGGTAAGAAATAGTGTATTTACCTCCTGTTTTTCAGTAAAACAGTTAGAAAGAAAAATTTATTTTTTTATGGACATACCCTTTAAAACCTCTAAGTCAGAGGGAATGGAAAGGGCCTTTAGGGATTATAAAAACTGTAACAAGGAGTGTAAGAAAGCAATCAAACTAGCTAAAATTAATAATGAAGTTAGGATAGCTGAACAAAGCATCACTAAGCCTACACATTTTTTTAAGTATATTAATAGTAAGAAGATGAGGACTGAAAATGTGGCACCATTAATTAATGGGGATAAGTTAGTTACGGAGGATGGCGATAAAGCAAATGTCTTAAATATTTTTTTTCCCTCTGTATACACTATAGAAGATCCAAGTACAGATATCATAGAGTATAGTAGCAATAATGTTATAAAAGATGCAAGTGCACTTTGGTTAACCGAGGATATGGTACAGAAACATCTAAATAAGGTTAATATTAATAAATCTCTTGGACCGGATACAATACATGCTCTGGTACTTAGGGAGCTAAGTACAGTTTTATCTAGGCCATTGTTTCTTATTTTTGCAGATTCCCTCATGTCCGGATGTGTGCCTCTGGATTGGAAAAAGGCTGATGTTGTTCCAATATTCAAAAAGGGTAGTCGCTCACAGCCTGGTAATTACAGGCCTGTAAGTTTAACTTCAGTGGTGGAGAAGATACTGGAAAGTTTAATAAGGTAACATATTCTAGAGTATGTTTCAAGGACTAACATAAGTAGTAACCAGCATGGATTTAGGAGGAATAGATCTTGTCAAACCAACTTGCTTAGATTTTATGAGGAAGTAAGTATACATTTAGACTCTGGCATAGCAGTAGATGTAGTATACTTGGATTTTGCAAAGGCTTTTGATACTGTCCCCTATAGGCGACTAATGTATAAGCTAAGGTCTGTTGGTCTGGGGAGGTACATTTGTACATGGATAGAAAATTGGTTAATGAATAGGATGCAGAGAGTAGTTGTTAATGGGGCTTCATCATTATGGACTAAAATGCGAAGTAGGGTGCCACAGGGTTCTGTGTTGGGGCCACTTCTATTTATTATTGATTTGGAAGTGGGTACTGTCAGCAAGGTTTCTGTGTTTGATGATGAGACAAAACTTTGTCGACCATTAAAATCTTCAGAGGATGTGCAATCTTTGCAGGGGGATCTAGATAGATTGTCACATTGGGCTGCTAAGTGGCAGATGAGATTCAATGTTGATAAATGTAAGGTGATGCATTTTTGACTTAAAAATCCTTGTGCTGCCTTTACTATAAATGGCTCTGTGTTAAGTGAAACCCTGTTGGAAAGGGATCTTGGAGTTTTGGTGGATAACAAACTTAAAGGTAGCAAGAAGTGCCAGACGGCAACAGCCAGAGCCAGCATGGTATTGTCTTGTATAAAGATATACAAAAAATATGCAGTGCAATTTTGGTATCCTATGTACAAAAAGGACATCTTTGAAATGGAAAGGGTTCAGAGAAGGGTAATTAAATTAATAAGGGGATTGGGGGAATTTGAATATGAAGAGAGACTGGAAAAGTTACAATTATGTACGCTGGAGAAAAGGCGCTTGCGTGGGGATATGAATACGGTGTATAAAAACATTAACAGACCATACAATAAACTATCTGGGGCATTGTTCACTTATAGAGCATGTCAGAGGACACGTGGACATCCCTTAAGACTTGAAGAAAAAAGGTTTAGGCTTCAAGTTCGGAAAGGGTTTTTCACTGTGAGAATGGTAAAGCTATGGAACGGTCTTCCAGTGGACGTTGTTATGGCAGGTTCATTGATCAGTTTCAAGAAGAAGCTGGATGAGTTTCTGCAAACAAGGAATGTTGCAAGTTACTGGTATTGATACATAAAGTAGAGTTAATCCAGGGAAATATCCGATTGCCACTTGGAGTCAGGAAGGAATTTTTTTCCCCTTCATAAATTTGGTGGGGGTGTTTTGCCTTCCTCTGGATCAACAGTTAGGCAGGAAATGAGGATATTGCTAGATGGGTTGGACTGGATAGACGTATGTCTTTATTCAACATATGCCAGGTGGAAGCGTCAAGTACCACCAGAGCGTCTATGACAGTCACTAGGAGACCCTTCGCTTTGGTGCAGAATGTTGGAACCTAGCGATTAAGGCGCAAAGTCATTATGTCCACGTCTGGTGTCCCTTACCTCTGGATGGAGGGCCCATTCCCCTGGGTTGAACATATGATGACTGAGGAAATCTGCTGTTGAGGGGATGTATATTGCTAACAAGGCTGTCAAAAATCATTCTGCACATGTTAGAATCTGGTGGGTTCCGCTTCAAGTGATTGGTGATTTTGTATGCCACGGCTGTGTCGGATTGAATGCAGACTTTCTTGCCTGCCAATGTCTCGGTCCAGTGAGACAGGGCTGAAATATTCGCCTGTAGCCCAAGACATTGGTAGGAGAGTGCTTTTTGTGAACTGCATACTCCCCATCCCTGAAGACTGGCATCTGTCGTCACCACTACCCAAGAGGGTAGGCACAGATGTTTGCCTAATAACAGGTTGCCCTCAGACGTCCACCAAGTGATGGATTTCTGGACATGTCTCGGAAAGGGAATCAAACTGTCTAGGGACTCCTGACTTTTGTCCCAAACTGAAAAAAATGTCTCTAAAGGGGGCGCAGGTGAAACGAGGCATAAGGGACCGCTTCAACCGACAAAAACATTTTGCCCATCAGGTGCATCACCTGGTGGATGGAAATCTTTGAGGAGGACTTGGCCTTTGCTTCTAGAGTTGTCAGGGAGGAAACATCATCCCCAGGAATACCATTCAGCGAGAAGGACGGAAGGAGGATTGTCGGATTTATGATTCAGTCGAACCAGGCTATGGTCCTGGCGCAAAGTTCTACCTGTTGCTTTGCTAGGTCTAAGGATGCAGCATTTATCAGCAGGTCGTCCAAGTAGGGAAGAATGAAGATCACCTGTAGGTGGATGAATGCTGCCTTACAAACCATGAACTTCGAAAACACTCGAGGGACCAAAGCTAGGTTAGGGCAGTAAATTGAAAATGCCGATGACCTATGGCGAACCTCAGAAAAGTATGGTGGCCGTGCAGGTACGCGTCCTGGATGTCCAGGGATACCAAAAATCCCCAGGTTCTATGGCTATAATTACCGAATGTAGGGATTCAATTTTGAGTAGGAACTTTTGGACACAGCAGTTGAGGGCTTTAAAGGTCCAAAACCAGACAGAAAGAACCATCCTTCTTCGGTACCAGGAAAAAGTTGGAATAGAAGCCCGAAATCTTTGAGATATCGGCACTGGGGCAATGACCCTTGCCTGCAGCAGGGACTGGACACAGGACTGTAGAATTCTGCAGCGCATTGGGCATCTTGGGATCAGAGAGGAGAAGAATTGAAGAGGAAGAGAATTCTATTTTGTAGCCGCAGGTAATGGCCATTTGGGTCCAGGCATCTGTGGATGAAATGCGCTATTTCTCCTGAAATAGTTGAAGGTGGCCCCCTATGTAATCTTGTCGGGGACAGTCATACCTGTTTAGGCTTGTTTCCCCTTCTTTTAGCCCAAGAGTGGAATGGTCTTTGTCCTTGACGGACCAGAGGAAGGATATGTAAGCTGTCAGCTTGCGTTCTGTTAGAGCAGCGGGAAGAACGAAGTGGATGAAAGGAAGATGATCGTTGAAAGGAAAACACAGATCTAGGTTTTGGGGAAGAAATGCCGTCTTCCCCCCTGTGGCCTGGGTAATTAGCTTCTCCAGTTCCAGGCCAAGTTGGCCTAGAAATGAAATGTTAACTAACTGGGTTAGCCACCCAGGCCTTGAGCAACAAGGATCTTCTTGACGCCGTGATGGCTGATGATGATTGGGCAATGAGGCGGCTAGACTCCAGAACCGCGTCCCCGAAGTTTACCACTGCACCTTTGTCGAAGGGCAGCACCAGAGGCTGAGAAAGAGGTGCTTAGGAGACCTACCCGCCTATCAGTGGGATCTTTAAAAGTGGCAGCCTCTGAAAAGGGAATGGTGGTTGCCCTGGAAAGTCTTGCCACCGGAGAATCTACCACTGGGGGTAACGACTACCTGTCTATGTCTAACTATGGGAAAAGAAACATTGCTTGAAAATGTTTGGATTGGAGGAGCTTTTTTTCTGGTAAGGCCCACTCCTGTAGGACAATCTGGTCCAGTTTTTGTATGATGGAAAGGTCACAGTCAGTTCCTTGGTGTGCCTGAACAAGGATTTTGAGTGGTCCTCTGGTTCATCCAGATCCTGAATGTTAAGGACCTGTAGAACTGCCTTAATTAGGTCATTAATCGCCTCAGAGGAGGAATGAAGCTCTAGTCCGGAAGCTATGGATTCCAATTCTCCTTCTTCCGAGTTCTCCTCTTCTTCCAAATATACTTCCTCTATGGAAGGAGTGGATGGAGCTTCAATGGGTCTACTTGCTTTTTGAATCCTGGTTCAGTTCCAGCTGATTGAGGGACCAGGCTAAAAGAAGCCAATAAAACCGACATTGAACCAGCTTGGGTTAAGTCTCTATCGATTTCAGACTCCTGGGGGGTCTGCTGGTAATGCGGACTTTGAAGGCTGATTCTTCAGTGAATCAAGAGGTTTCCCAGAGGCTGGGGTTATTAAGCTGAACTACATAGGGCACATAGAGGGCCAGAAAAACTAGCAACTTTCCTGGCACAAAGCACACGCATACATTTTTTTTCCTTTCTTTAAATTCACAAATAAAGAATATTAAAGAATGTATAATCCCTATATATTTGATTACCCTAGGGATAAGAAGTTTCAAGGACCCCTAGGCATAAGCCTTAAGGTTTCCCTTAAGAAAGGGAGCCCACCAAAAAAAAAAAAAAAAGACTGCAGAGATAGAGAGAGAAGAAAGGCAGTTGAAAAATGGGAGTGTAAAGCAGGCCTGGAGTATAACCACGCTGCCAAGATGGAGTCCAATGTAGAGGAGCCAGAGAAGGTGGAAGTCCTGTCCCCGAGCATCATGTGAAAAAAGACTGGTAAGAGCCAATCAGAAGCCGATGTGCGCCAGGGAAATGGAATGCTGGTCTGCAGCCGTAGGAAGCAGAGGCAGAGCCGTTGGTTGCCCGCATGGGGGAGGAATGACTGTACATTTTAGCCCCAAGGGGCATGATGTGCAGCTCCTCCACGGCATTATATTATGTCTTGCCTTTCTGTATGCCCTCCCACATGGGGAACCAGTGGGGTCTGAAACCACCCGCTCCTTCTGAATGAATAGTTGAAGGGTGATCCATCTCCTAAAGCAGAAACTTTAAAACTGGTGCTCAGATATGTATACCCTGAGGGGAGGAGCACCAGAGCCTCACTTCTTTTGTTTTAAAGTGTCCGCTCTTGGAAAATACATGCAATAAAAGGATTGTGGAAGCTCTGATTTGGTCAAAACATTAATACAGCCTAAGGAGTGCTTCCACAATCCTTCTCTTATATGTATTTATTAGGAAGCATGGTCAAGCTTCCATGTGGTAGCAACACCCCCAACACGCCCCTTTAATGGGAGGTCCTATGCCTTTAATATAAAGCACTGAATAGATGGCCTCTTCCCTCATTTTGAAAAAGCCAATGGGCTGGGGGGAAATGAGAAAGCCTGCCATATTGATCCAGTGCGCAAGTATGAGAAATGCAAAAGTTTGCTAATCGTAATTGAAGTAAAAAAAGGTTAGGACCTTCCAGACTGGGGTTACCTTGACATTGTTGGAAGGCTTTTCATTCATGTGATCTCAGGAATGTATGCTAAAACCCCTTTGTTTATAATGCATGCCAGTGTGCAGATATGTGATATTGTATAGGGTTTTAGAATGCATTACTAAGATCATATGAATGAAAAGCTTTCCAACCATGTCAGGGTAACCCCAGTCTGGAAGGTCCTAACTTCTAACCTTTTTCACTTCAATTATGATTTGCGAACTTTTGCATTTCTCATACTTGCGCACTGGATCAATGTAGCAGGCTTTCTCACTTCCTCCCCAGCTCTTTGGCTTTTTAAAAATGAGGGAAGAGGCTGAATGAGTATGTTATGCAAGAACCCTCTAAACCTAAACTTCATTTTGTTTCCAATGTTTAAATCCGCTTCCAGCAAGAGATCTCATCCTTGCAAGCTCCACAATCCACTTCTGGGTAAGGCAGTCAGTGTCGGCCGTAACAGTGACATCACGGCCAATCACTGACTGCCATTCCTGAAGCAGCCTCCACTGCGGCTGCTCAAAAACAGAAAAAGAACACAGCAACCACAGTGAAGAGGGAGGGCAGAGACAGGAAGCGGTGGTGGATCACAAACTTATAAGAATGATTTCTCATGCTGGAAGCAGATTTAAACATTGGAAACAAAACGAAGTCTGGGTTAAGCAGGTTCTTGCATAACATACAAATGTGAACATTCCCTTTAATTGCAAATCATAATTGAAGTGAAAAAGGTTAGAAGTTAGGACCTTCCAGACTGGGGTTACCTTGACATGGTTGGAAGGATTTTCATTCATATGATCACATTAATGTATACTAAAACCCCTTTGTTTACAATATATGTGTGCAGATAATATAATATTGTATGGGGCCTAGGAATGTGCATTGATTATCTTTTCTACGCTCCTGGAAAATAGTACATAGCCTCACGGTCTCCTGTGTCCCCCAGCAGGCTGAGAGAGAAATACTGATCTTTTTTTCTCAAAAGTATACATAAATAAAATTATACATGCTAAAGTATATGTATTTGCACTGAACTTCCCCTTTAAGGAAAACCCAAATTAAGAAAGAAAGAAAATGTGACAATCATAGCACAGATAAAAATGGAAGCAAACACCAAGAAGCAAAGTGCTGTACTGCGAGTATTATATGTACTGACCTTCACATAGAATAGCTAGTAAAACAGAAGAAACCTTTGAACAACAGCATGCATTCCATATGGGTTACTCCTGAAAATCTTAGCTTTAGGAAGTCTTTAACTAGCAACTTGTAAATGCAGGAATAATAAAAGACATAAGATGACAAATGATGCATTTCATACCTGGACTGTGAGTTGTGATGGGTCCTTTATCTCAGATTTCATTTCTACTACTGCTATATTAGGTTTCACAGTTTTTGGAAATAATTTTGGGGAAGAGGGAGGTATAGACACATTAACTGTTGTAGTCTGAGGCTGGGTAATGATCACAGAGTAAGGCACTGGAGAATTTCCTTTGGATTGGGACCTCCCTGCAAATACAGCACACAAATTACTCATTTGTCAGGCTCATTTACCAGTCTGGCGCTTCGACCACTCAGCGCTTTTTTAGGCTCTTAAAGTCGCAAAAACTGTTTTACGATTGGTGAAAATGACTTTAAAGGGGAAGTTCAGCCCAAAAAAATCCCTAAAAGATAGAACATAACAAAATATGGTACCTGACCTCTCTTACATCCAGCAGCAATGTCCATGAACCCTGTAAAATCCAAACAAACTGCAGGACTTCCTTGTTGTGGACCCCTATAGAACTTTTATTTGGAGCAGTTGGTGAAGGAGAACCCAGGTGGACTCTGGCAGTAGCAATCTGCGCATGGGTCCATCTCCCGGCAGTCAGTGTAATATGATGAACAGTTGCCTGGACGAGGAGAAGCAGCAGGAGAAGACTGTGCCGGGGAAAGCTTCCAGCGTAGGAGAGGTTGCCCTGACAACGAAGGAAGCTGCTATGATCTCCCTGTGTCAGGCAGGTTTGTCTAATCAGCTGTCAGAGGTAAATATACCATATTCTATACTTAGAATACCAGGTCAGGTACCATATTCTATTTTGTTCTATCTTTTAGGGATTTTTTTTGGCTGAACTTCTTCTTTAAGCCTTGGTTTGCGGCCTTGCATTTGAGCCATCGCAAGCCTATTTATCAGAGGCTGTGCGGATGTGTGCACGTAAGTATTTAATGCCTCTGGTAAATCTGCTACGGGAGATTTGCCCACAGAACATGCAGCTCTGGGTAAACCTCCCTGTATATATTTTGTCCTGAGTCATCGAAAACCTAATAATCATAAAAAGAAAAAGAAGTATATATCGATACAGTGACTATTCATGCCCTTGATACAGTTGCCAGCAGTATCACTAATGAAGTGGGTGCAAAACCTGATATCAGAAAAGTAAATGGAGTAGACATGGATAAAAAGAAAAATGGGTGATGATAAGAAGGGATACCAAAGTTAGAAAGTAGATGAATTAGCCAGACCAGATTAATCCAGGGGCACAAAGCCCTCAGGGCACTCCAACTGCGTGTATGGCAACAGAATAATTTTATTATTTATAAGTTTATTTTGTTGCCATTCACACAGTTGGAGTGCCCTCAGCCCTGGATTTATCTGGTCTGGCTATTTCATCTACTTTCCAACTTTAATATACCTTCTTATCTTATTTCACCCATCTTTCTTTCTATCCCTGTCTACTCCATTTAGTCATAGAAAGCCTGTCATTAATTGTAAATTAAATGGAACTGTAAAGTCTATAAAATCCGGTTTCATATTGCATTGCTTGTTTGAAGTTCCATTTATCACACGGGCCAATTACCGGTACTTCCTCTTATTATTCCTTCGCCTAATGGCAAATGTGTTCACATACACTTAATAAATTTAAGATTTTCACTAAACCTTAACTTGAACTGTATTGCATCAGTTGTGGCGCGTTATTGGAAATGATGCAGGCCCCTTTAAGTCACTGTAAAATAATATAATAATTCATCAGGTAGCATGGGTTTTACATTGATTTGCCAACTCAAGGACCTTTATTGCATTGCCCCTATATGCCTTTCTGTAGGGTTGTATGTAGTTTTCTTATACAAGCGTTAAATCCTTACACTAAACAATTTGCAATGACCAACCATAGGCTTAACATTAGGAATGAATTTGAAATTAAATACTGTATTAATTCTAAATTGTGAAAACCATGCTATATAAAAGATAAAGGCATATTTTTATACAGGGCTAAATGAGTCAGTATTTCAGTGTTGTGACTATTATACATCAACTGCATTCATTTGGATGGAATTCATTAAAACAGTTTTCGTAATATTATTCAAAATGTAAACAATCAGGAGTTCCCTTCATTTTACACTGTAGAACTTTCTTGTTTCACTTTATATTTTTGCACTTTTCTTAAACATTAGATTGCAAGTTGTTTATGTGAAAAAAGATAGTTTGATAATCTTTTCCAGTCTTCAATCTTTCTAGAAAGCAACCAAGCACAATAACAAATCATTCCTAACAAAGAGGCAAATACTTTATATGTGTAAAAGATTACCGTATATACTCGAGTATAAACCGAGGTTTTCAGGCTTTAAAAAAAGACTGAAAATCTTACCTCGGTTTATACTCGAGTCAGTCTTTCTCCTACCTTGTCCAGCGGCCGCGCGATCCGCATCTTCAGTGCGCTTCTGGATGACGTCACTACCCGGCGCCTCTCACTTTGCGGCGCCGAGTAGTGACATCATCCTGAAGCGCAGAGGATGAGGAGCGAGCGGCCGCCAGACAAGGTAGGAGAATAGCACAGGGACACCAGGGCACACAATACTTAGAAATAAGAGTAAAACCTTCTTTATTTGTGCATACTGTATGCACAAATAAAGGAGGATTTACCCCTATTTGCAAGTATTTGCCACTTAAGATGTTTGAAAACTACAACTCCCAGCAATAAAGCATGCTGGGAGTTGTAGTTTCCAAACATCTTAAGTGGCAAATACTAGTAGGGGTTACACCCTCGGTTTATACTCGAGTCAGTCTATTTTTTTTCCCCTTTTTTAGGTAAAACTAGGTACCTCGGCTTATACTTGGGACGGTTTATACTCGAGTTTATACGGTAGATGTCAGTAGGGACTATTGTAAAGCACCTGAAGCAAATCAAATAACTTCATTGGTTCAGATAGATGCTTCCAAAATACCGTATATACTGGAGTATAAACCAAGGTTTTCACTGTAACTGTAAAGTCAGCCTGAAAACCCGACCTTGGTTTATACTCAAGTCAAGTCACTTACTGTGCAAATTCGGCAGCTGCTCGCTTGCTGCCTGTACTGATCTGCTGGCTGATATCACTGCCTGGTGCCGAGAAGGGACGTCAGCTAGCAGATTGGTACAAGCAGCGAGTGAGCGGCGGCCGGATTGGCAGTGAGTGACTGAACAAGCACAGATGGATGGAATACCGACTTACCAGTAAGTGCTCTTGTCCACTGTCATGGGAGGGGAGGGTGCTGGGAGTTGAAGTTTCCAAACATCTGGAGTTCCAAGGAATGAGGCTTTAGTTGCCTTTTAAATGGACAGCAGAATTCTTACAGAGTAATAGCCAAATCCAGTATGGCTTTTACCGTATGGGACTACTGTCCATTTAAAGGGCAACAAAAGCCTCAAAACAATACAGAATCATAAGGAGGATGGTATCTATTGTTGCCTTCTAATTCTGTATTGTTTTGAGGCTTTAGTTGCCTTTTTAATGGACAGCAGAATTCCCATACAGTAGTCCCATACAGTAATAGCCATACTGGATTTGGCTATTACTGTATGGGACTACAATATGGGAATTCTGCTGTCCATTAAAAAGGCAACTAAAGCCTCAAAACAATACAGAATCAGAAGGCAGTAGTGTTAATATTTTCTACCCTCGGTTTATACTCGAGCCAATCACTTTTAGTTAATTCCAACAGATTGATGCAGACCCCAAAAAAATTGCTAAATCAATCCAAAAGATCTAAGGGGGAAAAAAACACATTGTTGGTGCTCAAGAGACAAGTTCCTGGAAATTGGTAGAAAGAATAGAAAATCTCAAACCAATGAGGAAAAGTGCAGGTCTCTATGCAACCACCTCTTTTTGTTTCCTTCTATTCATCACCTATGAGGGAGAATGTTAGCAAAACTATCCCAACGGAACAACGGTATATTTTGGTATTCAGTACATACTACTATACAGTACATGTTACTACAAACTGAAACCCAAAATATAATCGGTAAACAAAAGATCACATTTTGCTATATTGATGAATGTTTGCTATATTGGTGTAATTCACACAATAAAATATTTTAAGCCCAATGTGTCAGGTAAGCAATACCCTGAATTGCTTGTGAAGGTTCACATTCATCCAGGTCATGGTATATCTGTTCTATTCAATTAGATCAACTGGACTTGAAGTTTAGTTCTTGAAGACGTTTCCCTAGTCATCCAACTGGCTTTCTCAATTCAGAATGGCTGTGATATGCTAATTGGGATTTTCTAGGGTACATAATTGCCACAGATTCTTGTACAAGTCATTCTAAATTGAGAAAGCCAGTCAGATGACTAGCGAAATGTCTTCAAGAACTAAACTTCAAATCCAGTTGATCTAATTGAATACAACAGAAATACCCTGTATTGCTTACCTGACACATTGGGCTTAAAATATTTTACACTACTCTTTTCTGACCAACATTTATTTGCAGAGACTGCAAAGGAGAGAAATTTTAAAAAAGAAAAAAATTAAACAACAGAATTTTTGGCTTTAAACAACACACAGTTTGCACTGGTCATTTGAGTACCTAGAGGAATAGCCATAGGAATAAGATGTCCTTCGATTGGTGAAGACATTTCCATTGCATCTTTGGAAGGGCAAAAAGCAAACCTAGGCTCAGCTTGTAAGTCACGTCGTACTGGATACTCAGTAGTTTTAATGTACTCAGGGGAACTAGCCTGCACTTTTGTAGACTTGACTTTCACACCTAAAATCAGAAACCAAGCATGTGTGGCATTTGAGGCATCAGTGAAAAAAACAATGCAAAACAATATGATTACCATTATGGAAATTATTCAGTATGATACATACCCATAACTAAGGACACATAAAAAAAAAAAATGAAAGAAGAACCTTACACCTAGCTATATCCACCAGTGAGGTTGGCCACTGGCTGACTGTTCTTTAAGGCTGAGGCCACAATGTAGCTTCGTGCACATGCATATTTGCAGTGCCTGTGTGATGCAATTGCTTACTGTTGTTGCAATACACACATCATACCATAGCTAAGCACTTATTATAAGTGATGAGACAGCTATATAATGTGCCACCATTTATAAGATATTATAGGTAACCAAGGAGCATGAGGTCAGGATCAAGTGCAGGTTTCTCACCGAGAGGTTCCGACTTGATCTACGCTCCTTTGCACTGTGCTAAGGGACTATGGATGCGTCGGAATCTGTCAGTGAGAAGCCAGCACTTTTCAATGAGGTCACAAGCGCTTGGACCATTCGCGGGTAAGTTCTCTCCTCTCTCCAAATTTTTTTTGATTGAAGAACAGGAGGTAAAACATAGGTCCTTTACCTGCCTTTCTTCAATTAACCTGAAAAAAGGAAAGTAAAAAAAAAAAACAAGTTTAATGCTCTTACCTCTTACAATTTCTACAACTCTTGGTCTTCGTGGCTTTGATTTTGGGGAAGGGGAGTTAAATCGAAGGTATGGATCTTTCTTGAGAGTGCTACGCTGTCCTTGGTAGGTTGGTCGGCCATATACACGATTCAGAAGCTCTTCATTGACTTGTAGAGATTCATTCATCTCTTGAAGTGTCTTACAAAATAAAACAAAAATAATGGGTTACATAAAATCATACCAAAAAAAAAATCCATATTAGTTTGCAGTGGTAATAGTAGTAAAACTATACTCACTATGGTTGCTTTGAAAATCTTTTGAAAATCTATATTCCTAGTGTATAGTCATTGTTTAAGGTCAACTGAAATAAGGGGGGGACGGGGCTCAATTAGCACAGAGATCCTAAGGCGCAAAATAGAAAAGTCCTTTAAAGAGAAGAGGATTGTGTGATTGAGTTCTACACCAGGGCTTTAAAGGGCATCTATAATGAAAAATAGGTTATTTTAAATAGACCCTAACTGGAAATTATAATTCTTCCCAACCACCACTGTATCATTTTTTTGTTGATCTACCCCCTATTTCTTTAGATATCTAATTTAAAACTTCTTATATTTCAGCTGTCAATCAAGTTCCTTGCTCTCAAAAAATATTCTTCTGTGAGTCGTTTTACTGTAGCTGGAATGCTAACAGAGTTTTGACAGCTGGAATGCTGTATGCAGGCTTGACAGTTGGTTTGTGGGGAAAAAGTCAGGTCGGATGGAAGTGGGAGTGGTTAAAAGAGGGAGGGGGGGTACTGCTTCTAAACAAAATGTGTGCTGGATTGATGGCATGCAGCAACTCATGCAAGTGCTACTTACATGTATTCAATTATAGATTAAGATGAGGCAAAGTCATTTTTTCAGTATAGTGTCCCTTTAAGCTACAGGATTTGTTTAATCACCACAGGGTCAGCCAACAACTACTGGGCCATTCAATAGTTATCTCTTTTTTTCACTTGATTCCTTGTTAAAAGGAGCATTTTGATTATGTTGAAGATTTAGTTAATGCTTTAAACGAAATTGGTTAGGCACCAGATGTTAAGTATTATAATTAACTAGGCTCATACCCTGGAAAGTACTACAGGTGCAGCCATCCATGAAAACTGAATAATAAGCACAAATAGAAACAAAGCATGGATATCAATGGGCACACTGAACACAATCATGGGTAATATCATAAAAATTAACTTTTATTAGAGCCAGTTAAAAATGTTATATTAGAAAATCAATTCAGTGCATGATTACAATCAGAAAACAAAGTTAAAAACATCCCATCAACCCCATACATCTAATAGCAATATACCGGTATATTGAAAACATAAAGTGCTAATACACAACAATGGATCAAACCCTGGGTACACACCAATGTCCGTGAATTGGGCAGTGTCAGCAATGAAGCAGAGACTAAAGTGCAATACCAATTATACAATACCAAGGGTCCGGTACAAATGCTTAAGGAGGGATCACGGGCAATTAAAACGATCCGCCAGACGCGTTTCGTCCGCAGCCGCGGACTTCCTCAATGGCGCATGTGAAGTGCGTCATCAGATTGGGTCAATGCCTCTTAAATACAAATGTCGCGTGAGCACGTGACTCACGCGAGACTAATAGTGAACTATCGCGGCTATAATGCATTATGCCTTATGCGAGACTATCGCGAGACTGGTCAGTGAACCGACCCGGCCATATTAGATTAAGGAAGTGCTGCTGTTGCCCAAATCACGCAACCCTACCAATCAAAAATCCATCACAAGGTGAAATCCAAATAACAAATAAGAGATAATATCAGACAGTAAATGAATGAATAAATATACAAGATTATCCATCTAATGTTGGTGTGAGTACTTCTGTTGAGTTCCAATCAGGATTAACCATGGAACTAACCAATTCTTCTATTATTAGATTCTAATCAGAACTAGTTAGAAATAATATAACTAGCCCAGTAGTATCCATACAAGACCATATCGTGCAACAATGGATATCATAACTTGATTGTGTCAGGGTAAGTACTTGTTCCACCAAATAGAAAAATTAAATACGTAAAAAATCCGTAAAGAAGTCCAGCATTGTTAATGGATAAGATATCATATAAAGATCTGGAAATATGTATTAGAAGAACCGCTCCAACGGAAATGTTTATTGCAACGTCCTTATGTAGCAATTCTGCTCTAAATTAGTTGAGTAAACTTAGAGATAGCATTACTTGCTTGATAATGTCTACAGGGGACCATATCATCCAGAATAGATCTCATCAATCGATGTCATCAAGGTAAGTATTAATATATTGAAGTTGGATGCCTGAAGATCAGCCGGCGTTGTCTCACATTAATCATTTCCACAGATCTTTCAGGAAGTTAGTTAAAAATCCACATCAAATCGATCTCAGTTCTAGATGAATGGTATTAGGTCCAGTTCCTCATTCATCCAGGTCATTGTGTTTTTTGGCAACATTTTAAATGATTAACTAGAGTTTAAAAAGTGCAAGCACTGCAGTAGTTTTAAAGGTTTTCCAGCTACAGAAGCTGTTTGCCTCTTTTTTGATAAGTGTTGGGGCACAAATACTTCTATTGATTACTTTAACAAAGTTACATCATTTTTCCTGGCAGAATTTAATCAAGATGATGCAAAAACCTTACAGTAAATCAATGGACATGACAGAGGCGTAGATCATTTTAGGTTATGTTTGTATTTGTCAGTAGATGTCACATAATGATGGACTATTTGTTTGACAATGATAGATGGCCAAGGTTAGAACTTTAAGGGAAATTAACTCAAAACAAAGTTTTGAAATAGAAACTATAGAAATATCTTTCTCTCCTGGTTGAAGCTGGCACATGCACAATCTATCTCTGCTGCTGGCTACATCACAAATGGGGCAATGGGTACTCTAAGACAGAGCTACTGTAGGCACTGTAACTTGAAAAAAAGTAATATTAGGGCAGCAAGCCAGGGTTATTATTGTAATTTAAAGGGTAACTGTGGTCCAAAAATTACTTTAGGTACATTTTCAGGAATTACTTTCCTAAGTATTTTTGCAATTTACTTTCATTATTTTTTTTACATAGTTTTGAATCCCCTGCACTTCCTGCTCTGAAACCATGTGACAGTCCCTCTTCCCTGTGTCTCCTCCTACTTGTGGGCTCCCATAACCCCTTCCTTTGCAGTCCCCTTGAAACCCCCTGTGGCCCCTCCCACACCTCCATCAGTTACTGCAACTTGATCTCCTGTTTTCTCTGCTTTCTCCTGCACTGAGCATGTGCCAACAGCAGATTAGAAGGAGGAACTAGTATATTTGACTGTAGATTCAGAACCTCCCACCCCCTAACTTTCTGATCAGCAATTTCTTCATATCTTGGTCTGTGCATCACATAGAGAGGTGGTTGATGGCTCGTTTCAAAGGTAAGAACCTGGTCTTTCATAAAAAAAAAACTTGCTTTGAGATCACAGTTACCCTTTAAGTCTCTTTTAATTAGCAGCATAATGCTACAGTAATACAAACTAGAATGAATAAAGTTTGTGGATTGCTATGATATTATATACCAATCAGAATGTGGCATTTATAGTAAAATACATTTCTACAGTTCACATAGTTTTAACATGAGGGTAGTTGTTTAGACTACAAGTCAGGTTCGTATTTCTCCAGACATCAGACTGTACTGAAATTAGCAATGATTTTTGATAAGCCACTTACAGCAGAGAAGATAAACATGACCATTGTTTATTTGGTTGAGATTCCAGATTTAGTCCAGATTTGTCTAATGAGTTTATTATAGAAACAGTGAATTAATAGCAATAAAGTTACAAAGAATTATGTACACAGACTCCAGGCCTTTAAAAAGATGACAGATAAAATCTGCAAGATTCTGTCTGTCTTTTTTTTAAAGATCACGCTACTTACAGTCCTGAGTGTGTTTTCCCATAGGGAGAATGCTTGGGATTGCACCTTTTACCTCAGCCGCGGCGAACTCACTATACTTAAGAAACGGGAGACGGCCTCAGAAAAGGGAAACTTTCTGTCATTTCTGAGTGATTGCAAGCTGACAGTGAGTGTTCCTCAGCCTCGAGTGCACTCGGAAATGCACTACACACTAATGATAAAGGAACAATACCATCGGATACGACGGTAACGTCTCTTTATCGTTTGTGTGTACTCACCTTTAGACACAGTTCTTTATCTGTAACAAAAAGTAAAAATAAAAGTGGGGTCTGTTTAACTATCTGTGTTTTTCTTGTTGAATTATTGGTTTGTGAATAAAGTTGTTTGTTGTTGGAGTATATGTAGCTATAGCGTTTTTGTATTGAGATATTTATTGAGGTCATTTACAGAGGTGTGTACAATTTATGATCGGTTAGATCGTAGTTGGCAGTGGCCACACAAGTATTGAAAGAGACACATGCACAGCCATTGCAAGCCTATTTACCAGAGGCTGCACAGATGTGCACATGGAAGTATTTAAATACTTCCGTGCAGGTGAGATTTACCCAGAGTGGCGCAGGGTGCTATTCTTGGTGAATTTCCCAGATTTATCAGAGGCTGCACGGCTCTGGGTGAATCTCACCCTTGCGTAAATATTTAACGCCAGCTATCAGTAAGCGTTAAATACTTCCACTAAAGGAGAGATGCAGCCTCTGGTTAATAGGCTTTTAGTTATATACTGCGGCTACTTTTGCCCTGATCGACAGTGCTTTGTTCTGCTAGTGACAATCAGCTCGTCGGTCGGAACAAAGCAATCCCATGGTTTGTACCCAGCTTAAGGTCTGTTTACTTCAAACAAAAATCTGAGGTTAAATCTGCATTGACTAGCATATAGGTGACTTATAGCTTTATATGCAAGCAAGGGATCATGTGCTCTTTTTGAATATTGAAAAAATAACTTAATTTATAATTTATACATGTAAGTAGAGATCCCTTCTGCTTGTAGATTCGCAAATTTTCGAAGTTAAAGTCAATGGGAGTTTAAAAATCCGAAAATTCACCTAAAATTAAATAGCAATGATAACTTACTGTAAATGACTCAGGGACCTGGGAAATGGTCTGGGGAACACGTATCAAAGCTCAAAATCTTAAAAAAAAAAACACAGTCCAGTACAAGAAACTTCATGTGCTTCCGGTTTTGGCAAGCCGCGTAGTAATTTCAAATTTTTTTGAGATTTCTAAAAATTTTGAATTTAAGAAACAAAGAATTTTCGGAAACAAATAGTTCTGCCATTCGAAATAAGCCGGAAAAGTCGGAAATCCGCAAAGTCCGGGTCCCGGTTGATCCTTGAAATCCCCTTCAGGACCAGGTTTGGGTTCAAATTTGGGTCCATCTCTACATGTAAGTAGTAAATTCAGTATCCCTACAGCAAATTCCAGTACTTGCAAAAAACAGAAGAGTTTATTATAATAAGGCACTTGATTGACAACTGAAGCATTTTATGCTTCATATTAGTAGGGGGCAGATCAACAACAATGGTACAATATTTTTAGATTATACATACCCTTTAATCATTAAGCTCTGTTGGACTTGAGCATTAAGCTCAAGTTCAACCTTTTCACCCCCCTGTTTAACCCTACCTAACAGTTGAACCATAGAAAGGAAAAAAAATCTAGCTAAAAAGGGGGGATTCCTTCCTGACTCCAAATGGCAATCGGAAAGTATCCCTAGATCAACCAGAAAATGCAGTATAGTATTAATACCAGTAATTCTCAATGTTTTTAGTTTTAAAATCTCATCTAGCCCACTTATCTAGCCCAAAGACAGACAGTTCGAGGCTTTCGACCGGTCGGCCAGGAGGAAAGATTGTATAGTGTGTACCAGCCTTAACCTGAAGATGAAATCTTTTCTTCCAATCTTAAAAGATGTCCACGGGTCCTCTGATATGATTAGTAAACAATGCACCAGAGAGTTTACTGTATGGCCCATTAATATATTTGTATAAAGTGATCATATCCCCATGCAAATGTCGCTCCTATATTGTTAACAGCCCTAACTTGTCTAATCTGCCTGCATAGTCAAGCCCCTTTATTCCCTTTATATTTAGTTGCCCTTCTCTTAACGGCTTCAATTTCCAAGATGTCTCTTTTGTATATGGGATTCCAAAACTGCACCGCATATTCCAAATGAGGCCTTACCGGTACCTTGTAAAGAGGGAGAATAATATTTTTTTCTCTGAAACTATTCCTTATACAGCCGTTCTGTTGGAATTGTTTGCTACAGCTTAGTCTGTTATCTACCAGAACCCCCAAATCTTTTATTCTTAAATATGTATGCTTTGTGGCAAAATAACTATTTATTAGTATTGGTTATCGTCATTCCAATGTTGCAAAAAATATGTAAATTAGAATCTTTGTTAGAAATGCTGGTTCCCCCCCCCCCCCCACATACGTATTTTAAAAAATGTTTGTGCCAAATGTGTTAAGGAAAAATTAAAAGTACTGAGTCTTGATAGCTTTAGTATTAATGTGTATTAAACTGCACATTCTAGAAGGGAAAAATGTAAAAATTTGTTTTGTGGGAACAGTCGACTACTAGAGTAAGGCTATGACACACAGCTTATAAATATCATTAGACAATTGATCTAATTACCATTTATCTGTTGATCCTCCTATTCCCCATATAGACTGTTCTGTTCTATGAGAAGGATAGGGTATAGCAACCAAGAGAGCCCCACAGTGCAAGACCACAAAAGGCCTTGCCCCTTGTCATTGTGTAGTTATCTAGCATGACAGACCGCTAAACAATGTTTGCAAATGCCTGCACACATGCTAGATTGTCACCCGAAACTGTTGTTCATGGCTTCTTTGTTTGACAATTATTTAGCTTGCATACAAGTCTTAAAAAATGGGAAGAACCTTGGAAAAATTTTTGACCTTTGACTTGTTTTTTTCCCAATACACTTAAACACTTCAAGTAAGTTAAAATTCTTCAACAGTTTTTCCTTTTAAGTGAAACCGTTAAGAAATCTAAAATGTAAATATTGTGTGAAGCAAATATTAGAGAAACACTTTCCAGATGTACCAAATGATCCCCAATTATGTGTTTTTGGATGTCTGGAAGAACTCCCAGAGTATATTTTAAAAGAAATGGTAGGCAAAATGGCATTAAACATTTCAAGTGGGCAAAGGATAGAATAAAATGATGGTTGAACAAAACTGAAATTAACGAATAGTATAATATGCTTTAAAATATTCTATCAATTGTAGGGATCTACCCCATTTACTAGCAGACAGAATAATGTTTGGGGGAGGGAATGGTTTTTAGTCTTTTTTACTGCAACAATGCTCAAAAATTACGCTAAACATGTTTATAGAATGCCAGATTTTGAAATAATCTCTATCTATCTATCTATCTATCTATCCAGGGGCGTATCTAGGGTCTAAGAAGATCAGGGGCACTTTTGGGCACTCCATGCCGCGCGTAGCGCGGCGCAAATTTTTTAGGCACGCCCTTTCTCCGCCCCAATTAGGCCACACCCACTATGTACTTATAGAGATTACCAAAAAGATACAACAGAAGACAACCACAACATAGACACACACCCCGATAGTTATAAACAGACAGAAAGACAGTGAAATAGACAGACAGAGATCAGAGAGTTGGACACAAATTAATGACACAAAGGCACAGTAAACTGGCAATTTCATTATGTACTGGTAGCAATTTGGTCATTTTAAACTTACTGTTGTGTTCAGTTGTAGTCAGATGCTTGCCCACACCTTTGGGCCAGGGAGACCTTTTGTACTTTCTACATGGATCTCTGCTCTATCTATCTATATCTGTCCTCTCTCTCTCTGTATATCTATCTATCTATATCTGCCTCTTGTTTATCTATTTAACTATGTCTATCTGCTCTTGTCTATCTATCTATCTATCTATCTATCTAACTGCTATCTATCTATCTATTCTATCTTTATCTAATCGTATCTATATCATCTACTCTGCTATATTATCTATCTATATATCTATCTATCTATCTATCATAACTCTGCTATCTATTATATCTCTGCTATCTATCTATCTATCTAACTCTGCTATCTATCTATCTATCTAACTCTGCTATCTATCTATCTACTCTGCTATCTATCTATCTATCTAACTCTGCTATTATCTATCTATCTATCTAACTCTGCTATCTATCTATCTATCTAACTATGCTATCTATCTATCTATCTATATCTATCTAATCTCTGCTATATCTATTATCTATCTATCTAACTCTGCTATCTATCTATCTATCATAACTCTGCTATCTATCTATATAACTCTGTATTATATATCTATCTATCTATCTATCTATCTATCTATCTATTACATCATCTATCTAACTCTGCTATCTAACTATCATATTGTTCTATCTAACTCTGCGAGTACTATCTATCTATCTATGATTATCTATCTATCTACACTCTGCTATCTATCTATCTATCTATCTAACTCTGCTATCTATCTATCTAATTCTGCTATCTATCTACCTATCTATCTATCTATCTATTATCTAATTCTGTCTTATTATCTCATCTAATTCTGCTATCCATCTATCTATCTATATATCTATCTATCTATCTATCTATCTATCTATTAATTCTGCTATCTATCTATCTATCTATCTATCTATTATTGTATCTATCTATCTATCTATCTATCTATCATCTATTACTCTATCTATCTATCTATCTATCTATCTAAACTCTGTCTCTATCTATCTAACTCTGCTATCTATCTATCTATGCTATCTATCTATCTAATTCTGCTATCTATCTATCTATCTATCTAACTCGCTATCTATCATCTATCTAACTCATCTATCTATCTATCTATCTAGTATCTATCTATCTAACTGCTATCATATATCTCTGCTAGCTATCTATCTAATCTAACTGCTATCTATCTATACTGGCTGCTATCATCTTATCTGATATCTAGCTGCTACTGCCAGTCTGCCACTGCTAAATTCTGGACTCCCTCTGAGTCCCTGATTCTCTCGCGCACGACGTGCCCAGAGGTTCGCGCAGCCGGGAATATTCGGACGTTCGGGGCACTTGCAGGGGGCACAGTAGTTAAAACATTCGGGGCACTTTGCCAAACATCGGGCAGTGCCCGAATGTTTTAACGTAGATACGCCACTGTATCTATCTATCTATCTCTCGTCTCTCTCTCTCTCTCTCTCTCTCTCTCTATCTCTCTCTATCTCTCTATCTATCTATTCTATCTATCTCATAAGGTTATATATTGTGACCAAACTGGTATACCTGAATATCACTTTTAATGAGTTGATTGAGCTTGCATTTTTTGTTTTTAAATATTCACCACAAGCCTTAGTTTTTTTCCCTGCTTTGCTGGATTCGTAAGGAATGCTACTTGGAATTGGAATTGCATTTTGAATGCATGCTTTTGTGATGTTTTGGGATATCCAACAAATGTATCAGTCTAATGTAGCAAAGGTTGTGTGGGTGTTCTGTTTGAGTTGGAAACCTGCATCAAAGTTGATGTGTTTAACAAATAAGGTCTAAAAAACATGTGTAAAAGAGTCTGCCCAAGTTCCATTGTTTTGAAATGTTTTTGTCTTCTTTTGGCAGGTCATCCTAGTTCAGGTTAATCCAGGAGAAACCTTTACAATAAGGGCAGAAGATGGAACACTTCAGTGCATTCCAGGTAAAGACTTTAATGCACTCTCTTTTCTAAACTTATATTAACTAGTTTTTTTTTTTAGTTTATTAAGGATTAATCATGATTTTTACACTTGAAGAGTGTGTATTACAGATTAATTGAGCCTAGGGTAATTTGGTCCACACCACATAGCCATGTATAGTATTGGTAAAGATTGGGGCAGCATGGTGGCTCAGTGGATCCACCCTTGGACACATCTACAAGAAGTTTGTATGTTCTCCATCTGCTTGCGTGGGTTTCCCCCACAATGATAAAGACATACTGATAGTTTCTATGTGTCAAATAAATGTGCTTAGATTGTAAGCTCTTCAGGGCAGGGTCTGATGTGAATGTATACATGAAATTGTAAAGTGGTACAGAAGATGTTGGCGCTATATAAATCCACAATAATAATAATAATTGTATGTCACAGACCTGTGAGTAGGGTCATTGGGAAGCTTAAATTTGAATTAATTTTATTTAACAGTAAAACATATGAGGTTTAGATTTTTATTTATACAGCCCAATTTTTCATAGAAACTCAAGACCTTGAAATTCTGGGTGAAAATACTATGACTCTGTCTACAAATACTAGCAACAACTTCCAAAGTTCCTAACTAGTTTCCTCCCACAAAATACTTTAAATAAGTCAAGTCAAGTAATCCCAGTGCACGTGTCTATAGTGTGTCTGCATACTAAATTGCTTCATTGCTTTGGAAGCAGCACTAGAGATTAGACTTAAGCGGTCTATTTCAGCCCACAGGGCTCGCAAGCAGGTAGGAGAAACAGTGTCAAAATATTCCCTTGACCAGTGATTTCTGATAAATTTTGTCTCCCCAAATGCTCAGTGAATTCAGTTTCTTAATATTCCCACAGGGGACTAATGTGATGGAGCTCAACAGTTAAGAACCCTTTCTACTCTGTGGGGTTTACATAAATTCAAACTGCACTGAAGATGGCTATGGCAGAACTTGTTTAGAGTCAAGATGTCAGTTTATTCTCCTGTGTTCATTTGGAAATTATTAGAGCTATGCAAGGCAGCTCTGTGCAAATTACAAGATGTGTTTCTGTGGAAACCTATATTGCTAGGAATTACCTTCACTAGAGATGTACAGTCTTAGCCAAAAACAATTTTACAGGTTTTATCCTGACTTGAACTCTTGAGGATTAAGCCTAGACATAGCCATTATGGCAGATCCCTGTATACACATGGTGACTTTAGCAGTGTTTTTATAAAGATATACGTAATACATTGGGTTTCTAAGGGCAATTGACTTATGGAGTTAATATAAAACCATAACAACTAACTCCGAATATATTGAATTCTGCAACTCCTGGTTCTCTACCATTGGCAAAAAGTATCACAGTTTATCTAGTAACGGTAAATGTTGATGAGGATAAATAACAATTTAAATTTTACATTTATATTTGTTCAATTAGTATGTCCTGTAAATAATAATATTATTATTGTTATGTTAGTCTTACTGTTGACTGTAAGATGTTTACAGTATAATATTTCATAGATATATACAAAAATATTTATAGTTACAATTACTGATTTATAGCAGAAAGTAGCATTATTAAAGGGCATGTACAGCCAAAAAATAACTCGTCATTTATAGCCTAATTACCCCCCAAAAGCTTAAGTGCATTTAACCTTAACCACTCTTGAGATATACTTACTTTTAGTTCTGCCTCCTGCCTTCTATTTGAGCCGGTTACAAGCGCGCAGGAACAGAGCGTGCTCGTAACCTGCTCTTATGGGTATGGACTGTTAGCCGTTGGCTGGGACGTCACTGTGGTGGCCATTATTGACAGTACATACCAGGGAAGAAGGCTGCTGTGCTATTACAAAGTTAAAGAAGAAATACCAGTAATAGCAATAAAATAAATTTGGATTGGATTTTCAGTTTGACTGCACAATAATGTATTAAAATGTATTACTGTCAAATATGTCTATGTACATTTGTATCATCATTTGTAATTGAAATGTAGTAAACATCTGCAACAGGAAACAGTTTATTACTAAAGCTGTCCAGCTGTACAGATTTGTACCCGATAGATGACCTATTCCATTGGAATCTGTTTATAATGTGCTAAAAGTCTGCAAATATACATCTCTGACCCAATTTCCCAGCAGTTGATATTGGTTGATTCTATATATTAAAGGAATAGTTCACACAAAAAGTGAGATATTCCTTTAAAGCAGTGATTGAAGACCGGGAGGTAAAGGACCTATTCCTTACCTTCGATCTTGGACTCTGGTCAAGTGATTGAAGAATGGAACGTAAGGAATAGGTCCTTTACCTCCCGGTCTTCAATGACTGCTTTAAAGGAAGCTGATAAAGGCCAGTGGAAATATTTTGGCAAGGTTTTCAATCCCACATCTAAACTAATGATATTGACTTTGTGAAGGTTCTCATTCATCCATTCATCCAGGTCATGGCATATCTGTTGTATGCAGTTAGATTAACTGGACTTCTTGAAGACATTTTGCTTGTCATCTGACTGGTTTTCTCAATTCAGAATGACTTGTACAAAAATCTGTTGGCAATAAATAGGTGTCAGGGACCTCTGACTTCAAGAAGTGATATATAAACAAAAGGCTACAAACTGACCTGACACAGCAAGAGGGTGGAGATTTTGTGGGGGCGGAGCTAAAAACACCATTTCAGAGGAGGGGGAAGTCGGCAACATTCAAGGTAGGCTATGGGAGGGGAGAAGAACAAAAAAATATACACCTTTATATTTAAAGCCACAGCTATCCAGTAAGCTAAAGTTGTTTTTAGAGTGTACATATCCTTTAAAGATGGATAAAGCCCAGTAAACTCAGGTCAAATTTGCATGGCTTATTGAATTTGGATGTTGATTTGGATGTTGATTTAAGTGAAATTGGCTGTGCGAACTGAAAGTTTCTGACAATATTTCTTCATTGGCTGTGTGCTGAGTTATTATATGGGGAGAGATACTGTATATAAGGGGAGAGATACTGATACTGTATATAAGGGAGTGATACTGTATATAAGGGGAGAGATACTGATACTGTAAATAAGGGGAGAGAGTTAATGTATATACGGAGGAGCTACGGTATATAAGGTAAGAGATACTGTATATAAGGGGAGAGATACTGTATATAAGGGAAGAGATACTGTATATAAGGTAAGAGATTTACTGTATATAAGGGGAGAGATACTGTATATAAGGGAGAGATACTGTATATAAGTGAAGAGATACTGTATGACTTATTGAAGACCAATTTGGATGTTGATTTAAATGAAATTGGCTGTGCGAACTGAAAGTTTCTGACAATATTTCTTCCTTATTGGCTGTGTGCTGAGTTATTTTAAGGCGAGAGATACTGTATATAAAGGGGAGAGATACTGTATATAAGGGGAGAGATACTGATACTGTATATAAGGGAGAGATACTGTATATAAGGGGAGAGATACTGATACTGTATATAAGGGAGAGATACTGTATATAAGGATGAGAAACTGTATATAAGGGAGAGATACTGTATATAAGGGGAGTGATACTTTATATAGGGGAGGGATACTGTATATAAGGGAGAGATACTGTACAGTATATAAGGGGAGAGATACTGTATAAAAGGGGAGAGATACTGTATATAAGGAAGAGATACTGTATAAAAGGGGAGAGATACTGTATAAAAGGGGAGAGATACTGTATATAAGGAAGAGATACTGTATATAAGGGGAGAGATACTGTATAAAAGGGGAGAGATACTGTATATAAGGAAGAGATACTGTATATAAGGGAGAGATACTGTATATAAGAAAATCACAGAGTAGTCTGTAGAGTTTCTGTGAACAAAACATTCCTCTGTATCTCCTCACTGAAAAATATGAGCAACTAAAACCATTCACAGCTGTGAATATGTAATTCCAAAACATTTCCAAATGACATCAGAATTGTAGACTGGAGATTGCAGCTGCCATTTGTTTTTATGTGTATTATTAGGATATTGTTTTGCATGCGGTATTTTTAAAGGATCAATATTGGTAAATACCAATATTGATCCTTTTACTGGATGCAATTTTTATTTTAAGTTGCCTTTGGGAAAATAACTCGATGGTCATAAAATACCCATTGTTACCTGTTATTGAATGACCACAGAGTTATTTTATGATCGCATTGCAAAATAACACCTGCGGTTGTCAATGGGGCAATACCATGTGATAGTTAAAGGAAAACTATACTGTCAAAATTAACTCTTTAGAAATGAAGTGTAATGGGGTATTCCCACCTTCCAATCTTGTTTCGTTTAGGAGCTACAGCACATGCAGTTTTCATCTGCCAGGTTATGGACCTGGGCCTTCCTGTATTAAATATAGTGCTGAGGCACCCAGGAAGCCTGGCAGAAGCAGTTTCCATCATTCTGCCACTCCTTATAGAAATTATATTGGGTGATAAAAAGTACCAGTACTACCTCCCTACCCCAGGTACTTTTCATTTTAACTGTTTTTGAAAAAGTTAATATGTAGTATAGTTCTCCTTTAATTACTGTGTGGTATCTGCAATTTACGCCACAGTCCTTATTTTAGGGGTGATTGTTAATTACCAGTGATTGCCATGATTTAACTGTTGTTAACATTTAGGCAACTATTGTCTGAGAACATTTTAGGCTAAAATTTAAGCACAATCTTTCATTTAAAACGAGCCCTTAGTCACATCTTTGACTGCAGCCTGTGAGAACTGGTATTGTGGATAATCAATTTAAACTTCCTGCTTCCAGTAGCATAAGTGACATCACCTGACCTTCTCTACCCTGTCCCCAGGGGAGGAGCATGCTTACTTAAAGGGCATGTCCACCCCTTTTAAAAATTTTTGTTATATAGTAGGTCTCCCTCCCCCAGCCCCAACCGCCATATTAGTTTTGTCAGAATCTCCCCCGATCATTACTTACCTTACCTCTTTCCTCCGGCGTACTGTCCCGGCCCTCTGCTTGCATAACAAAATTCTCCCGGAGAAGACTTTGAGGACCTAAATTGTTCTCACCCCTGGGTTCGCTTGACTTGAGCCATATACTTACTAGCAGGCTGCTCCGGTTTCTCCAACCCCTCCTCCCCATGAGCTGATGCAGAGCATTTCTTCCTGTTGGCCTTGTCACAGACGGTGAGTAGGGGCGCAGCCTACTGAAGCAGCCTGCAAGTAAGTATATTGCTCAAGTCAAGCGAACCCAGGGGTGAGGACCTAGTGGTTTAAGTCCTCACCCTGAGTAGGAAGCATGGACAGAAGAAGAGGAGTGGAGGAAAGGTAAGTATAATTGTCCTTTAAAACTTAATACTGGGAAAGACAGGAAGTACTTGCACAGACCTAAAAAATAAATTGACAGTTTCATATTAAGGCAAAAAGAGGTTAACCACATAACTACAAGCTGCTGGTCACATTCTACAAGTTTCTGAAAGCAGGAAGTGTTCAAGCAGAAAGTGCTCAGGAAGTTATATTGCTGAACCTTACCAGCAGTACGTTTTTACAAATTTTACCTAAGATTTTGGGTGAATTTCGAAGATACAACAGAAGGCTTTTTTTTTAACTATAACTGGTTTGGTGACCATAGTTTATTTATTGAGTACGTAGAAATATACAGTACATTGATAGCTTATATTTAATAGGATACCACACTGATTTTTAAGGGCTGATGCAATAAAAGGTGCAAAAGTTTGCCTGTGTTATTATAAACCTGCAGCAAGTGATCTAAGGCTGGATACACACCATCAAATATTTTTGTCCCTATTGACTGTTCGCTGGGAGGACCATTCTGGGAAGAATTACTGTCGGTCACGGCAAAAGTAGCTACGGCTGTCAAATCCCTAGGACTGATTGTGTGGTCCATATCCCGCCCTCAAATACACCATCCAATTTTTCGGGCCAACCAACAGTTACACGGTAATATCAGTTGGTAGGTCAAAAAATTGGAAGGTGTGTCCTTAGCCTTATGTAACTGCAGTAACTCAGTGAAAATCTAACATCTGATTGGTGTCTGCAAATCAATAGCACGGGTAAACTATTGCACATCTCGTTGCACTTTCTTGTCTGGTAAAGGGAGCTGACACATTTGGAGAGTAAACAGCAAGAGCAATGGAGGAATTTACATTTGTGTGTATAGAATATGCAGTAGCCGATTATGAAGTAGGGAAACTCCTGCTCAGTATATTTGTATAGGTCTAGTGTCATACTGTCTTCACAGCATGCTATTGTTTTTTTTTCTCTTATTGCTGCAGAAAAAGTGATCGGATGGGATATCCTTTGTATAAATATTGCTCATTTTTCTCTTTGATGGATGAATATGTTGAATATTAATAAAAGTATGCTTTTGGACAGGGAAATATTTTAAAATGTATTTATTTTTTTTTACAAGGGAATACCTATTTGTTTGTGAAGCATTTGTCTTCCTGTAGATTGGGTAAGCGATGCTAGATCAGTGATGTCAAACTTGCGAGCATCCAGATATTTGAAAGCTACAACTCCCAACATTCTGCAGCTAGGGAATGCTGTGAGTTGTATTTTTTAAACAAATGAATGGCAGCAAGATTGTCTATACCTCCCCAATTTTTTTAAATTAATTATAAGCTGGTAGATTGTCTATCTAGTTTTCCAATTTCATCTGTGCTTTCAAATAATTTCTAAATAAGAACTATAAATAGCTTGCTGGAAATAATATGAATATAAAAGGAAATTGGCATCATTAGGTAGACAGATTTCAGTATCGATTGAAACAGCAAATGCTGTTTAAACATTTCTGGAAAAGATATTAAAATGTAATATTTCCTATAGCAGCTTTTAAGTGTTATTAAATGTCCAACTAACACATTTACACGGCACTAAATATGACAATGTTTCAGGGGTTTAATACAGACATTGGAGTTGATTAAAAGTGGTCTACACGTGGCTCATTCCACTGAATGATTAATGACTTCCTTTAGAATGTTTTCACATCATTATTAAAAGAAATGTGTGTGTGTGTTAGTGTGTGCACAGTGTAAAGTTGCTTAGATTAGGGATTAGGGTATAGACAGTAGCAAATAATTATCCAGTCTGGATTATTATCCATTTTTTTTAATTGTTATTCAGAAAGAAAGCTATTCTGGATTTAAAAAAAAATCATTGTTGTTTGTAGAGTGTTCAAATGTATTTAACACTATATTCTGATGTTGAAATATATTATGGTCATTTCGTATATCTCCAGCATCTGAAATGGCCCCTAGAATGGAGTATTACATTAACGTCCCACCAATGTGCTTGTGAAGGTTCTCATTCATCCAGGTCATGGTATATCTGTTGTATTCAATTAGATCAACTGGACTTGAAATGTAGTTCTTGAAGACGTTTCGCTAGTCATCCGACTGGCTTTCTCAATTCAGAATGACTTGTACAAGAATCTGTGGCAATTATGTACCCTGGAAAATCCCAATTAGCATATCACAGCCAGGTGTTAAGGGTGTGATTGGATAAGAGGTGTTATAGGAACGCCCAGAGTAAGGTGTTAAAACAGCATTGTACATGGCAGACAGTTGGTGTCGAACCCCCCCCCCTCTATTTAGGCTTGGTTCTTTATTTTCACATAAATGCCTCCTTAACACCTCTCTTGAACCAGTCACGTTCCTTCGCCAATATGTTAACATTACAATCTTCAAAGGTATGTCCTTTATCCTTAAGATGCAGGTACACGGCTGAGTCCTGACCCGAGGAACTCTCAGGATTACACCAACAAGATTGAAGATATAGTACTTGGTGCAGAAGAAACTATGGTGTCCTATGATGTAACATCTCTCTTCACCTGTATACCCACCAAGGAGGCTGTTGACATGGTGAGAAAATGGCTGGGCCAAGACAGCACTATTACCAGCAGAACTGATCTCAACCCAGAACAGGTGTGTTCCTTGTTGGACTTGTGCCTGAATACCACCTATTTCAAATACAGGGATAAGTTCTATAAGCAAAAACATGGATGTGCTATGGGATCTCCAGTTTCACCCATTGTGGCCAACCTTTACATGGAGGAGGTAGAAACACAGGCGCTTAATACCTTTAAGGGCATAGCACCCAGCCACTGGTTCAGATATGTTGATTAAACCTGGGTTAAAATCCACCAGAAGGAAGTACAAGCTTTCACAGAATACATTAATTGGGGGGGGACTACAGGAGAACCCTATGGAGCTGGGATGTGAGGTAAGGATTAAACTACACTACATGGTGGGGCCAGTAGTTGGGGGGATTATAGTTTTGGGGGTGGACATGCCCTTTAATATATTTTATCCACTTGTACATATATTCGTTCACATATTCCTGATTATAGTTTTGGGGGTGGACATGCCCTTTAATATATTTTACATTTATAAAATTGAAATAAAACACATGCATATAGCTTGAAAATATAAACTGGTGCATTTTCAGGTGTTTTCAGGCTGTAGACTGATATACTGTATTCAGTTTCTATTATAGTAATATTCTAGGCCAGGCATTCTCAAACGATGTGCCACCAAAACTACAACTCCCAGCATTCCTTAGCTACGGAAGGAAGCAAGGAAATGCTGGCAGTTTTCAAACATCTGGAGGCACACTGTTTGAAAATCCCTGCTAAACAGGCAGTAATTTTGGAGCAATATGGCACAAGGCACAACTGAAATGCTGGCAAGAATATTAGCCTTAATACATCAGAAACATGTACTGCTTTGTAAAACTATCGGTATATTTTTCAAACATACAGAAGTTAAGACAGAGTTATGCAGATGGAAGTTATTTACACCACATGTACATCACATATTTTGGTAATTTACAACACAGAAGCTACCCACTTATAGATATGATGATTTTGTGGTTGTTGTAGCTGAGAAAATACAGACTGCGATTGTGGGAGCGACCAACAATGCACAACTAGCTGATGAATGGCCGTTAAGGGCGAGAATTGTCTCGTGTGTATAGATGATCCATCGAGCATCATTGATGATCCGACCTGCCGTCCGACCAATCGTCCATACATGAGACGATTCTTGGCTGTAGTGGCCATTTGTTGGCTAGACATGCATCATGTGTCGCTCCCTCATTTGCACGTCTGTATGTAGCTTTATTGATTGGCTGCTAAACTATGGCACACGCTGGCATATATGATTAGCTACTGCATTAGCACACCTGTATTCACTTTGTATTATGCCCCGTAGGGAAGTCTTCTGGCTTTTATGAATGCTGGATTAGATGCACCACTGGTGTGTTTTGCAGTGTGGTTGTTGGCATTTGTCTCCCATTTGCTGTGCATTAGCTTATGTTGTGATAAAAGAACTTTCCCAGCAGCTATTTATTGTTGTGTATTGTTTGAAAAACTGAAAAACCAAGCCTATAACTTGAGAGCATTTCATTATGTTTTGATTTCCTTTAATTTTTACCATCCCTATTTATCTGCAGAAATATTTTAAGGATGATGTCAGTGTGGCATCATGTTATGCTTTGTTTTACTGATCCACTTTGTGTTTGTGTTTTACTGACCCACAACTCGTTTTTGAGTGTAGAATCAATCAAATCTTGATTGGTCAGGTCAGAAAATTTCAGCTCATTGTACAAATATCTGACATTTTTTGAGATCCTTAAATTGATTTCTGTTCAGTTGCATTAACAAGCATGCACACAACCATTGATCAATTCCTTTTATATTATCAGTGAATTGTTTTAAATAAAGATTGAGCTCTATAATTGGAGGTTTTATGCCTTTAAATTCAGCAAAAACAGGGGAAGTAAAAGCCAAACTATTCTAATACAAACACCTGAGCAATAAAAACATAATCAAGGTCTAAAGTTAGAACCTTCCAGACTGGGGTTACCATAAAGTATGAAAGACTTTCCATACTTATAATCATAATGATGTAAATAAAGGTCCTATGTTTATAATGGTTACAGATGCTTTAATATATGGGGGCTCAGGAATGTATATTGATGACATTTTCTTTGTATTCATTATCGTTCTTTTGGTGAATGGCACATACCTGATGGCTGTATTAATTGTTTCTCTAATCTAAAAACGTTCAAATCTGCATCCCATTTGTGTGATCATTATGTCCCGTTATGCGAAATGTAAATGTTAAGTGGTTTCAAGCAAATCGAAAACGAAAGCATCTACATTTTCATGATAAATATAATTTAAAGGGTTAAATTTACCAAAAGGAATAAAAATGATTAAAAAACTGAGACCACTGCTGCTTGGATTGGGTTTAGCTTGCGTCATTCAGGTGTGTGTCTTTCCATGTATCAGTTGTCTGTATTGGCACCGCAGGAACCCACAGTAAGAAACCGGATCTGATATTTAGCCAGAACACACAGAACCAGGCTGGTCCTGGCACTCAAGATGTTTGGATGTTTTAATATCAATGGCAGAAAAAAAGTTTGCACATTTGTAGTTGAGTATGAACGAGTTAATAAAGTGATACAGTCCAACTCACACAGGGTTGGATGAGCAGTAGAATTTTTAGTTTGTGTGCATGACTCTTGGCTCAGTTTTCTTTCCAGACTTGGAGCCCTGTGTACTTTTGGACGGGAAAAGAACAGGACTATGCTGCTCGCTGGCTGCTCTAGACAGTTATGAATGTGACCTGGCAGCCAGCAGTGTTTCCTGCTGACGTGGCCTCCCTACAAAAGAAACAGAACAGAGCAGCTTCAGTGTACTGCAGAGGAGACGGTTAAAAGATGAATCACTAATTCTACAGGGAGAAATAATGCTTAATTCAACTAATGCTCAGTAAAATGCCCCAAAAACAAACAAGCCACCAATAGTAAAACAAGGGAAAAACATTGATTTGATATTACATCTATATAGCAATATGCCATAAAGAATTAATCTATATTTTTAGCATTATTTTTATAATACATAATACACAAGAGTCCTGAATATACTTTATATTATATCCTTACAAATGGTGCTTCGTTTTGTCAAGTTATAATTCGTATCAAATGTCTTATTAAAGAGGAACTGTGGTCAAACAATTAATTTAGGTAAATTGATAGGAATTGCTCTCCTGAGAATTTTTGCAATTTATTTCCATTGTTTATTTTACATTTTGAAGATATTTACATTTTTGTGTGTGACACATTGGATTTTCATGACTTATAAGAATGTAGCTTGTTATATAATGTATATAGTTATGGGACTTATATAGTGTCCTAATATTTTACATTAGGGTTCTATTGTGCACTATAAGCACAGACTCAGGATCACAAGATAGAATTCCTTGTAAATGAAAACCACAGCCATGACCTTATATCAATTGTGAAGTAGAGTTCTCAGAATCACCTGGCTTCCAAACGACTGTCAGTCATTGGCTCATCAGGCTGAGGTACACACAGCTAATATTTCTAATTGAACACCAAGTCCAACAATTTGGTAAAATAAGTTGGTTAGAATGATTGGAGATGTTAGTTAATCATGGCCAAACATGCAGTATTCAACAGGCTTGTGATCAGTGGTGCTAAAATGTTGGCTTTTGTACTTTAATTCCCGGCTATACACATTATGGGTCTCATTCACCAAGAGCCACTATTGATGTAAGCTGGACCTAATACTCTTTTTCATTATTGCAATAGCAGCTCGCAGTGAATCAAGTTATTTTAACAAAAATCTAAAACAAACCTAAGGTTTTGAACAGGGTTACGGCGACTGTGCGGTTCGCTTCCAGAAACTGACGCAATTTCTGCAAATATATATATTTACTAGCTTAGTGTGGCTATAACATCAGATTTGTGCCCAGCACCTCTGGGTTAAAGAGGCCCTATATTCCTTATATATCAATTAACATTTACAAACTTTATGATTTCTATCACTTTGTGCTTTTAATCTATAATTATATATATATATTTTTACAAAATAACATTAATCAAAAGAATGTGAATTCTGAAGAAATGTGACAGCTGCTTTTCTTTTCTTAAGGGAGTACTTTTAAGATTTGATTTACTATCAGTGCCTTGGAGCTGCTTCCAAGGCAATATGATAAATGTATACAAATATATCCAGGGCAACAGAGAGAACTGTCTGGTGATCTTGTCATTTCTAGATATGTACAGAGCACAAGGTCAGCCCTTAAGAAAAGAGATTTCACTTTCAGTATCAGTAACTCTTCTTTATCATCAGGACAATCGCGCATTCTTTAGATGCCAATATATAACATCCTGCGAGTAGAAAACCTAAGAACCTGCTAGAACTGGGCAAAGAAAGTGGCAGGTATCTACCGTATTTTTAATGCAGAATTGTAACCACAAGCAATGTAAGTGATCTGTAGTGTGATAATGCTGTCTACCTGATGGGAATGGGTGAGTTTTTATGTAGACATCACAGTGACCAACTCTTATCATATCCTTGGGTATTAAATTGCAGTGAATTTTGCAGAATTGTCTTCCACGTTTTATTTTTTTTAAAGTATATGAAAAGAGCTTATAATTTGATTAAATAATTGTAGTAATAAACTATGTACAGTAATCAGATCCAGTACATTTGGTACTCTATATTTTTGTATCTGGAACCTTTTACTTTATAATGCAGCCTTGTGCTTGTTGCGCCAGCTCCAACTATATATCCTTCTTGCCAGTTTAAACATCTGACACATGGAAAGCTATTGGCTTGTCATTTCTCATGCATACTTTCCAACATTCCAAAATTATATTTGAGGAACTTTAGGCCATGCCACAATTAATCTAGGCCACATTTCTAAACGTACCCAGAACCACCCATGTCTCGAAACCCAGCACATTTTCTGTCATACATTTTCGGAATGTTTTGGGAAAACTAGACATATTGGAATATATGTTCTTGATAAACATTGAATAATACTAACACAGGCACATTCTTATTAGTCTGATTTTATTTATATTACTCCATTGTTTGTTATTTGTTATTTAGATTATTCCATCTCTGCCTTTGTTTAGGGACATAGAATCAACCTAAAATCAACCTGAATAAGGATTTTCTATGGTAATAAACTATTCAAGATTTAAATATTAGCTTCATTTCTACAGTAGTTGACATATTATCACATTTGGTCAATTGGAGATAAACAGTTACAAAGAGTAGTTGTGCTATTTGTTTTACTCATTTTTTGTTTTTTTAACCACATATGATGTGGCACCATGCCCACCATATGGGTACATTTATAACTGGAACAAAAAAGACCACAATTACAGACCCACAAGAAAGGGGTATACTTGTCTACTTAACCCATGCTAAGACAGAAGCTAAGTTACAACAATTCAGGATACAAGTCTCTATTTATCACTGATAATTCTCCTTATTCCATTGATTATATATATATACCGTATATACTCGAGTATAAGCCGAGGTTTTTAGGTTTAAAAATCAACCTAAAAACCTTGCCTCGGCTTATACTCGAGTCAATAGTAAACTTACCTTCAATCCAGAAGCAGCAGCGAGTCAGGCCGGCAGTTCCCAGTAGTTCTTCACGGGTGCGCGATGATGTCATCACGCACGCGGCGGGATGACGTCATCGCGCAGCCGCGAAGCAGTACTGGGACTGCCGGCTCTGCACAGAGAGGCGGCAGCCGACAGAGAGATGAAGACTGAAGACCAGGTATGGTAAGTGAGCTGGGGGGGGGCTGGGGGACCGTATGCCATACAGTAACCCCCAATACCTTTCTACTATAGGTGGTTGGAAACTAAACTCCCAGCAACTAAGCATGTGGGAGTTGTAGTTTCCAAACATCTATAGTGGAAAGGTATTAGGGTGGGGGACAGTATGCCATACAGTAACCCCCAATACCTTTCTACTATAGGTGGTTGGAAACTAAACTCCAGCAACTAAAGCATGCTGGGAGTTGTAGTTTCCAAACATCTACAGTGGAAATGTATTAATGGGTACCTCGGCTTATACTCGGGTCGGCTTATACTCGAGTATATACGGTATATTTAATTTTATCATTTTAGATTTAATTGTATTTATATACCCTATTGCTTACTTTATGTTGCTTTGTTTTGAAATATTGATTGAAAATGTTAAGGCAGCAATCCCCACTACTGGATTATCTACTACATGCTGTATCTAGGATCAAGGATTTTTGCACATTTAAAAACACAGAACAACTACGCAGTAATCACAAATTTACTACAGTGTCATTACACTGTCACCACACATTTAGTACACAGTACTTCGGAGTCATTACACAGTCACTATACGGTCACTATGCAGTCACTACAAAGTAACTACGCAGTCACTACACAGTCACTACACAGTTACTTCAGAGTCACTACGCAGTAACTACGTGGTCACTATGTAGTCACTATGCAGTCACTACAAAGTAACTACGCTGTCACTACACAGTCACTACTCAGTCACTACACAGCTTTCAGTTGGTTGAAAGTTGGTTTCACAGTGAAACTTTTTGCTCATTTTTTGCAAACCTTTGGCAGCATAAAATGACAATAATTATCATAATGCCTTTTAACAGACTGCTTATGACATTGAATTCATATTTTGACCTCACCTCAATGATATACAATATATGTATTTATATATATACTAGCAAAAGTGTGCCCGTTGGTGCACAATGGAAATTATGTGTGTGTATGTTTTGCTATGTGTGGATATTGAATCTTTACTCAGGTATATTTTAAACTGTTACTCAGACAGTCACCAGCTTCCAGAGGAACCAAATAGGATAATCCTGCATGTCTGAGAGTAGACCCAGGCAATCCTGCCACACTGTGTGGTTGAAACTAAACATGCTAGGTTAATACTTAATAGTATTCACCACGGCAAGTGGTGATGGTACCTCATATATTATAACAGAAGGTACCTCACAGCATCATGTTATTATAATAGCATTGCCCTAATAATCCAACATAACATAAGCAAACATTTCTCATTCCCAGTTTACCTAAAGAAATGGATTTATCCTTTATATACTCTTTTATACAGACCTAATTGACAAAAATTGCTTCAGAGCAATTTTTAATAACTGATTTTTATTTCAGTATCACAGTAAATCCTTGTTATATCTGCCTAGCTTTACCACTAAGCAAAAGGACTTGCAAGCAAGCACCTTCATCCCAACCATTAATAGTGGCTGCCAATTCAAATTGATCTAGCCAATCAGTCTACTCTCTAGTTACCCTATCAAATGGATCAGGTTTAAAAATAGGTTTGGCAATTGGGCCTGGTAGAGCTATGAAGTGTAATTGGGGAATTTCATCTACTTTCAGTAGCAGCCTCCATAGCTTAATACAGAGAACAAATATACAAAGAAAATAGGGAGAATAAATGGTATTACCAGCACCGCTGCCACCAATTTGTACAATCCTGCTTTATGGAAGGATTATGGGTAGCATGCCACACAGTGGTTACTCTGGTAGTCTGGCACAAAGCAGACAATGCACATAAACAGGTTCCCCACTAATATGTGCAATAATCAGGTGTGTCCCTGTCTATGGTGCACACTTTAATATTTGACCAGGCCTGTATATTATGTATCCTTGTAAATTGGTGTACACGTATCTGTTATCTCAGAGTTTGTATCCAATAAGGTAAATTATCTGTCCAATAATCTATCCTCCCAACAGGTGGTAACAGGATCTTACACACAGGATCTTGTGTTGCAGTCAAGATCACTCCAAAGCACACACCACAATCCACTATTACTTTCTCTCCTCCTACCATAGAAAGCAGGGATGTCTTGTATTTTATTACACACTGACACCATCTGCAGGCTGGAGGTGGTATATAAGGAGCCTTGGTGTATATGTCCATTACAATACACATCATATCCTGTGTAGCAAACAGAAACATTTTTTTGATAACTCTTCCTTTCATATGGAGCAGACACAGGGGTGTCATTTAAACTGCCATTTGACCATTCCATTTTAAAATAGGGGTGTCAGCTCTGTAATTAAGTTTATCTATTTTGTATATTTTGTGTTGTACCTAATATAAGTCAGTGCTATTCTTTATATACATTTACTGGTGGTCATTTAAAGGGTAACAGTGAGATAGTACTCACATGCATATACACCTTTCCTATATGTAATATCCTATACCCCCACCACATTGGTAGCTCCTAAAAACTCAATGCAATCTCCTATGGAGATATAAATATATTTATATAATATAAGGGATATATATATTTATTATTATTATTATTATTATTTTTATTATTTTATGTATGGGTGGCAGCAGCCACACTGTTCCTCTAAGACAGTACTTTTAAAGGATTACCCTCTTAATATGGCTTTTGAAATACATGTTGTGTACATCGTTTTGAATTCCCCATTGTCTGCATGTTTTACCAACAAAAATTTGTATCATAAATATCACAAAACTGAAGGGGAAAGGAAACCAAGTAGTTTAATCCATCTCTAATTGTAAAAAAAATCATACACTAATATTACATTAATAGACGGATCTGATGCTCTATATATACAGTTAAAGGCTATGTCCACCCCTAAATTCGAATTTTAATATTCTGCTCCCCCATGTCCCCCAGCCCCAACCGCATAATTTTTTTGTTCAGAAAGCCCCCCAAACTCTTACTTACCTCCCCTCGATCCTCCGCCGCACTACCGGCCCTCTGCTTGCGAGAATGACCATGTCTGCTTACCTCTTCCTCCTACTAACATCAACCTCCAACTCCTACCACCCACTCCCACTCTCACAGTGTGTGAATCCTGACCAGTTATATACATCTCTGGTGGCTTAAGTTACACTCTAAAAGTTCCATGAATGGTCACAACTTATGTTACAGATGAACTTCATTTTCCAAAATAACTTCTACTACTTTGTGAGTAAGCAAGACAGTTGTGCATACATAACAAGCTTTGGTTAACTCTTTACAATACTGATTAACCCTTTATACTGGATTCAACACTAATCCTAATAATCTATAAATTAATACATACAAACAAAACCCCATAATGGCACTGTTGAGTAAAGATAACCAAGGTGAATACCAACAGGATCTTCCCATGTATGGGATCAACCACATTGGTCAAAAAACTCCATTGGCATCAGTTCCTGTTGACAGGGGGACAATAGCAATCCTTGCACATAGGGGATCCCAAGTAATTGGTCCATGAGAAAGTTAACAGAGAAGTTTGTCTTGGTGTGTATGGCCAAATTATAATTACGTACCATTATAAAAGACCAAAAATCAGGTTGTAATTGTCTGTGCATTGTCAGTTTTATTCACGAACATGTATTTACTTGCCGGTATCTGAGAAAGAAGATAAAACAAATAGATCTGGGGCTGTAACTTATTTTATCCTTTTAAAAGACAAAATAGAAACACAGTTTGTTTGTTTGCTTTTCTCCTCCTTCTGCGTATACATAGCATTTGGTCCCAATTCTTCTTCCAGTTCCAAGTGAGGTGACTGGGATCTTTTTATCTCAACTTCTCACATGTTAGTCTGACCTGTGACATCAAGGTCAAAGCTCACTAGTTTACTGGTCAAAATCCTTGTTTTCCATTGACAATGTGAATGATGAAATTAGTTTACATTTTGACTGTCTCTGACCTGCCAGTTCACATGTTACCTGTGTGTACCGTTTATCCATAATATGCAGGACACCTGCAGCTATTTATACTTTGGTAGCTGGCCCATTTAGATTTTTAAGCTATTCTTTCACTAGCGTTCATTGACTAATGATATTATATAAAAATGACAACTGCAGCAATTTGCCATGTGAAAATATCGGTCAGTATTTGGTCTTTATCTTATATACTGTGCCAAAAATACTGAGCAAAAATTAGGATCATTATACATTCCATTGAACTGAAATTCAATTCAGTGGAACTGAATATGACAGTAGGTGAATTCTAGGGTTTACCATAAATATATAATGCTCCTTACAATCCACACCTTATTAAAATCTCAGGCACGTGAAATTTCATTTTGTATATTATAATGAAATACATTGTATTTTATATATTTTGTGTGTGTTGTTTTTTTAGCAGCGGTTTATCAGGCTCACTTCTGCAGAATCCTTTTGAAATCCAAATTCCACTTGGGGTAATTTCTGTGCCCTACTCAGTGCTGTGTGACCTCTGTTGGAATGTAGTGGAGAGAAAGAGAGTGTGAAATAAAGATGTGGCTTTTTGAAAATGAATTCCTTTCATCCCCTCTGCCTAAACCTTGAAAGACCTTTTGTAAAAGATTCCTCATTTTTAACCCCGTGTTTAACCCTTTCACTACTTAAATTATTTGTAATTTCGGTGACATTGACAGACCTGCTTAGAATGTTCTTCTATTCAGACACTTTCAGTTTCATAAAGATATATTTTTTGTTTTCAAATGACTTTAAAATGTGTATCCACCGTAGGTTCGGTTAATTAAACTATTATATCGGGATGTTGTAATAAAGTAACAATGCCCAGTATGTCAAGTTTTTGTCTTTAAGGCTAAGACCACACTATCAACGCAACATAACTAGATTGTAAGCTCTACGGGGCAGGGACCTCATTACCTCTTGTGGCAAAGCCCTAACACTTCTATTTGTATAACTGATATATTTATGTACTGAACTATCTATGTATTTATCCCCCTTGTATTTTATTACTGTACAGCCTGCGTCCCTAAGTGGCGCTATATAAATAAACATATACATACATACATACATACATACATGGTAACGCACGTGAAAAACACAATTGCAGCATGTTTTAATGAGTGTTACCATGCATTTGTGCTGTGATTTTGACGATCTGTAAATAAAAATATGAATATGACCCACATTGAAATGATCTGGCATGCTATTCTCTTCCAGGCGACCAGGATAACGTGAGAATTGCACCAGTTTAGCCTGGCCTTAAAGGTTTGCACACACGCTCAATTAACGAGCGAGCAACAACCCCCAAGCGCTACAGGTGACGAACGGCCGTTTTGCCCGAGAATCATCCGTGTGTATGCGTTCGGTCTGCATGTGTACGAACCTTAAGGCTTTGCGCAATGCACTTATCTATGCTTTCCAATTTTTCTGTTCGCTATCACTATAATTGAATCTCATGTAATCCAGACAGCAGTGAAACAAAAATGGTGGCCGATCGAAAACAAAAATGAAGAAAGGGACTGCTTGGCAACACTCATATTAAGGCTTGGTTAAGAAATATAAAGTGAATGTCCCTGTGGAACAAAAGGCCTAGGCCTCATTATCACATGTGTTTGCATAACATTGTATGTTTTGTAGCTCAGTTGCTATGGGCAGTTCAGTGGCTTAGTGCTTAGAACTGATGTTTTGAGACTTATGAGTCCTGAGGTCAAATTTGCTAGGACTTTGCAGGCTCCCTTGCTTATGTGGGTTTCACCCTGGTAGAAAAGCACGCTAATAGGTTGTATGTGTGTGTGATCAGGTACTTAGATTGTAAGCTTATTAGGCCAAATACTGGTTTAAATGCCTAAACTAATTGTAAAGTGCTGTGCATAGCATTTAACTCTATATCAGAAAATAAATGCTAAGCAGATATGTTTGTTTCTGGAAATGATTCTGGCATGGTATAAACATGGTATAAACAGAGACTTAGCCATGTGCAATTTCCCCAGTCATGCTCTAGTTTTAAAATAAACGTGCCTGAGAGGTCTCATTGTGTACTTATTCTTTTTTCTAGTGCTATCTAGAAAAGGCTGTAGTTCCGTGTTCTGTGCAAACAATTAATAGACAATTAAAGTAGTACAGGGAGGCCAACAAGCATTGGGTTTCAGTGATGAGAGAATGAGAAAGAACCATTGCAACAGTAGCTGCTAGGCAGCACAGGTGAGCTGATACAGTATGTCTATGTATAGTATGTATTAAAATACACGTGACGTGTATGAATAAACATGACATGAACTGGACCACAAGGGAACTACCTGCATTTGTCCTACTTAATAAGCCTTCAAGATGATCTCAGTTAAATGCAGTGTAGTTAAAACCTTATGTGGCACATTTTAGCAAAAAAATAAAAATATTTATGAAATTAAAAACCTGAGGACAATGCAGAACAATCAAGAGGGTTCTCAGGGGGACTTGGCACAAACCCCTGGCAGTTAAGGAGGGAAATTCCATATTTAATTTAAAACCGGGTACACACATGGCCAATGAAAGTCAAATCTTGATGACTGCGATCTAAAAAAATATGGCCACCGAAATTATTAGGTGGTGAGTGCATATTTGCTGATTTGTAGCAATGACAGACAGATTCCAATAAACAAACTATGTACAATGTATCTGGTACATTTTGGAAAAATGTGTGCCCAGTATAAAGATTGAGAAAAATAAGGGTAAAGGGTGCAGCTTGGACTCTGTATGTATGTATGTATGTATAGTTTATTTATCAAGTGCCACTTGGGGACGTTGCTCTGTACAGTAATAAAATACAATAAAGTCATACAAGGGGGATAAATACATAGATAGTTCAGTACATAAATATGTAACTTATATAAATAGAAGTGCTAGGGCTTTTCCACAAGAGGTAATGAGGTCCCTGCCCCGTAGAGCTTACAATCTAGTTATATTCTCTGGTGTTTTAAACGATTAGCTTTGGTTCCTATTAAACTTTTCTAATGTCTGCAGACTAATGTAATAAGCAATATTAACAACATTACTCAGGTTTATTGTATTGTAAATAAGAAAGTTATGACATGTTTGAAAATGAGAGGAAAGAAGATTACCAGGGTTCCGCTTCAGGTATTTCTCTCCCCTAGAATGGTCAATCAATGTGATTTTTTTTTTCAATTGATCACCAATTTATTTTTTCCCATCATTCTTCATAGATGAGCAGTGGGATGTCGCTTTTCTGCAGCTGACAGCTTAACTGCTCCTACCCCAGTTTGCTGCTCTCCTTCTGTCTCTGACATGGCCACACGTGTACTATGTTAGAGAGGTATACCAGGCAGCTGGGGGAAAGAGTAGTGAAGCTGTAGAAAAATGGTAAGTAGGAGAGGAGCCAGTGTTTTGTGTTTGCACCACTTTAACCTGTGTGCACAGGCCAACAGAGATGTGTGTGCACACACAGTTTAGAGGGATCACTGGTAGGAGTACTCTTTACTATCTCCCTGGTAGATATAGATTTTGACAGAAAAAATTAAAATTTTGGTATAGGGTACTTTATTTTTTTATTGTCTCCCTGATCCTTGCCTCCTCTGCAAGTTCAGTGAGCTGTTAGAGAGCTTGTGCAGTGTTTCTGGGATCACGGAGAGGTAAGTATAGGGGGGGTGGGGGGGAATACCCTTCAAGCATTCTATATGTTTATGTTTAAACACTTATTTCACTTCATGTATGATCTTTATCATGTGGCTAGCAGTATATTGAAATTGTGTGGCCTGTATTGAATATAGGAATAAATACACACAATTGTGTTCTAAGCTTCTTGTGATAACATATGTCATTAGGTGTAGAAATCTCATTTGACAAGTTTTTTCTTGTACTCCGTTTCTACAATACTGTAGAAGTAAACAGAACATGTTGATTTATTTGTTAAAATAAAAAAAATCACTTTACTGTGCTGTAAGTTAAAACTCACACAGAGATCACATACTACAGACAAAAAGGAGCTCTCTAGGGGTCTTTAGGAATAAATGGATTCATCTATCTTTAAGTAGACAAAGAGTCTCTGTATTTTGCCTCTGTAGCTTGTGAAAAGTTGACATTTGAGCTTTCTTCAGAATATACAAAAAATATTTTACTGTTTGACATTAGAATAATCTTGTTTGTATATTTTTGTCCTGAGAGGTATATTATTATTATTATTATTATTATTATGGTATTTTTTGCAGTAGAGAAGGAGAGAAGAAGATAGTGTGAGGAGACAAGGGGGGGGGGGGTTGTAGAAAAGGTTGGAATGAGGGTGAATCAAAAGGAAGAACCTGTCTTTTACTGTTTAAAAGTTACAGGTGGGTCTACATCTCCCATCAACAAAATTTAGCTTTTGGGGATTCAGAAATTTGTAAAGGAGACAACAGGTGTGGGCCTTCAGTTTCTAGCATCCTACAACAATATTTGGGTGCCTACAAGTCAGTCAAGGACTTACTTACAAAGATTTACTTTTTAGAAATTAAGGGTACATGGGGCAGGGAGGTGGGATTAAATACTCCCAATATTGTTTAGTTGAGGAGCTATAGCAGATACAGTTGCCACCTGCCAGGTTAGTTCCCTGAGCCCTTCTGTATTAAAGAAAGCACTCAGGAAGACTGGCACTTTTCTTCCTGCTGTCGCTTCTTATAGGAATTATATTGGTAGGTAAAAAGTACCAATCCTACCTCCCTGCCCCAGGTACTTTTCCTTGTAACTGTTTTTGAAAAAACTTTATACGCACTATAGTTCTCTTTTAATAAAGTTGTTTTTTATGCAAACACAACTGACCTCCAATGCAATTCAAATTAGGATGCTTTTATTCGTTAGGATGCTTTTATTAGTTTGACACTCTAGACTGGCAATTTCAGTAGGGTAAGAGCTAGGCCACACTAACGCGTTTTTGGAGCATTTGCGCACGCAATTGCGCATGTGATTTTGGTTAAAATGGAAACCGCAAGAACACAAAAAGTCCTGCGATCTCGGATGCGCATGCCATTGTGCATCTGTTTCCATTTTGCGTTCACCTTTTTTTTTTACGCAAACGCATGCGTTTTTAGAATGTTAAATTACAAAAAGGCATTCACAAACGCAGAACGATGGGCAACAAAACGCTGCAAATTAAAGGAGAAAATATAATAACTCTTATAGCAATAGCAGTTTTATATTAACCCCTTTATAACCACCGACAGGTGTAAATATAGAATGACGTTTAAGCCTCTCTCTCACGATTTGGATCTTGTTTGGAGATTTGCATCTCAATAAATGGCAATGTAGCCGGCTACATTGCGTTCTCCATTGTTAGTGTGGATCAATATTGGAATCAAAATCTTTTTACAGTAAGGCTACTACCACAACACACAAATTCTGTACCCTTTTGCCATGTGCTTGTGTCTGCTTGTATCCGCTTTTACGTGCATTTGCACTTGGGTTTCACAGGGGATTATGGGTAAAAATGCATCATAAAAAAATGCTGGCCTATTGATTTGTATACACTTGTGTCCACTTTTTCTTGTGCTTCTATAGACCTGTATTTTGACAAAAATTGCAGTGAATCACAGCGCACATACAGGGGCCTACCTCCCATGATTTACAGTACATTATAAATAAAATATCATTGCATATTTCAAAGAGCGAATGTAGCGCACAATGTGTTAAATTGTAGCAGTGGGGCAAAGTCCTTATACAGGTGAAAAAAAGTAAAACCACACAGAAAAGCTTTAGTAGCTTTACAATGATAATCACTCTGTTACAGTCTTATTTAGCACATTTGCTAATGTAGGACTTTATATGGTTATACATGCTGAGAAATGAGTAATACAGCCGATGCACGAAGAGTTAAAAGACACGCTAACTGTTGTTATATCCTTTAGTGCAGGAATATGCAACCAGTAGATCTCCAGATGTTTGAAATGTACAACTTCCAGCATTCTCTAACTCCAGAATCCCTATAGAAGAATGCTGGGAGTTGTAGTTTTTAAACATCTGGAGATCTACTGGTTGCCTATCCCTGGTCTAGCTTGACCTTAACTCCAGGAAAAAGGACATACCTTTAAAGATTGTAATGTCAACATCTTGTCAAAGGAACATTACTAGTTCAAGAGAAGTGTCAAGGAGGCCATTTGTTAAAATGAAGAAACCAAGCCTGAATAGAGGTGGGGGTGGGGGTGGGGGGTGGCATCAACTGTCTGTTATGTACAATGCTATTTTGACACCTTACCCGTGGCAGTTTACATAATGCCCCTTAGCCTCAATGCATCCACACCTTACATCAGAAGGTCCCTAACACTTGGCTGTCATTTGCCAGTTGGGACATTACAGGGTACTTATATTGCCAACAGATTCTTGTACATGTCATTCTGAATTGAGAAAGCCAAAGTCAGTTGGATGACTAGCGAAACGTCTTCAAGAACTAAACTTTAAGTCCAGTTGATCTAACTGAATACAACAGATATACCATGACATGGATCAATGAGAACAATCACAAGCTTAACTCCATCATTGTTTATCCAGCGTGGTTAATGTGGAAGCTCACCACACAGCTACTGCAAGCAATTTTATATTTAAAGGTATGTACACTGGCAAATTTGTTTTTTAAATTGCCCATTAGTGGAAACTATAATTTATCCCAACTATTACTGTATCTTTGTTTTGTTGATCTGCCCCCTATTTCTTTAGATATCCAATCTGAACATCTTACATTTCAGCATTTCTCAGTTTTTGTAGCTGGAATGGTTTGACAGTTGGTGTGCTGTATTCTGTATGCAGTTTTGACAGTTGGTATGTGGGAAAATAGTCAGGTCAGTGGTCAGAGCCTGAACAAAACAAGTATTGTATTGAAGGCATGCAGCAACACACACACACCTCAGAGTAAGTGCTACTTACATGTATTTATTTATAGATTAAGATGACGCAAAGTCATTTTTTTTCAGTATACATATACTTTAAAGGGGAATTGTGGTCATAAAATGACTTTATGTAAATTGACAGAAATTGCTCTTCTTTTGCAATTTATTGTTATTGTTTATTTTGCATAGTTTTGAAGATATTTAAATTTTTGTGTGTAATATGGCAGCAGCATCACCAGGTCCCCTGCACTTCCTGCTTCCTGCTCTGAAACCATGTCAGTGGATGACAGTCAATCTGCCCTGTGTCTCCTCCACCCCTTGCAGCCCCCCTCCTCTTCCAAGCCCCCCATGTCCCTCCCACTCATGGACCCTCCCACCAATTTGCCCCCAATTGTTCACCTGGCTTAAACCTTTTGAGCTCACTGAGCTCAGTAAGGGGAAGGTACAGACCCCACGGCCCCTCCATTTGCAGGCCCCGTTTGGCCCCATGTGGCCCAGCCCACGGGTGCTGTGGCCCCGCCCACTCAGGAGGTTCTGTGGCCCCGCCCACTCTCGGGTTCCGTGGCCCTGCCCACTCATGGGTCCCGTGACCCCACCCACTGCACCCGATTGAAACTCTGCCTGAGAACTCTGCCTGAAAAGGCTGTTTTCACATAGTGAGAGAGTAGAGCTATAGATTCCCTTACCTTCACTGTGAGGATTTTCCCTTCAGGGAAGGGAGGGACTTCCTGTCTCCTGTCCTGTCACTGAAGTCTGAGGCTGTGCTCGCTGGCGGCAAGGTGGAGGAGCAGGAGAAGGAATGTTACATGTCAGCCTCCCACCCATTAACTTTCTGGTCAGTTATTTCTTTATATCTTGGGCTGTGGAGCACGTAGAGAGGTGGTTGATGGCTCGTTTTAAAGGTAGGAAACTGGCCTTTCATTTAAACTCAAATTGTTTGGAGACCACAGTTCCCCTTTAAGCTCATACCAGTGTTATCTCATTCTGCAACTACTGTAACTATTTCAATGAAAGGACATTTGAAACCATCCCCCCCCCATTAATATTCAGGATGAGGACCTCTACTGCTAGGTCCTTACTGCTGAGTTTTCAATATATATCGATAAATATTTACCTAAATTAGTGCTCAATGAGTCCAGTCTGTACCTTCCCCTTACTGAGCTCAGTGAGCTCAAAAGGTTTAGGCCAGGTGAACAATTGGGCCAAAATATTTTCCTGCATGTACCAGCCCAAACTTTTGATGTAGATAATCCAGTATACTTGTTGCCATGGTGAAAATGCAGATGTAAGACTTGTTTCCTTGAACTGAATTCCTTTACTGCTTCTGCTCTAGTCTAAGCAGATACCGTTAAAACCTTGGCAAGAGTTGCAGGTAAATGCCATCTTTCAGACACAATGTCTGCTTGTGGGCTGGCCATTGACCTTGAATTCCAGAGATTGTGTAGTCTTTACTACTTTTTCAACCTTGAAACATTGAAAGACTGGCATGTTAATACCTTGTCACTCCTCAAGTTTCTCATTGCTACGTAGCACAATGTTTTACTGGTAATCTTCTTGTTCTTCTCTTTCAGCTGTTTGTTAAAAGTTTAAACACTGCTTACACCAGCCATTAATATCATATAACCTATGTTTTTTGCTGCATGTCACAAATGTCTTTATTTCTAATGCAGTGCTAGGGCTGACTGCACAGCCCATTCATTTTATAGCTACAATTCATCAAGAAACTTTAATAAATATGTTTAAATCTAATCTCACATCCTACCTCTAAGATCACCAGCACAGTATATGTTAAATGAACACTGCACAAGTTCTCACTATGGCACTTTAACCTTTCCCTGTGTATCTGTAAGTTACCCACCTAATTAGATTGTAAGCTCTATGGGGCAGGGGCCTCTTTCATCATGCTGTATGGTTTTAACATTTTTATACTTATTAATCCATTATTAATTAATTATCTATTATTAATATATTTTCTCTAAAATGTATATAATTTTGAGTGTTAAATGCTACTTTGTTTGATTCAATACTTTTAATGTATTATTTGCTGGCTACTCTATATATTGCTGTCTTGTGTTTTTAACTTTTTAACTATTAATTTAGTTATTGTTAAGGGTGGGCCTAATTTTTGTCTGCTAACATCCATTCACAGATAGATAGGTCGATCAATCGATAGATAGATAGATAGATCGATAGATAGATATATCTGTATCTATATGTGTCTGTATGTGTAGAAGAGACTTTCCATGGCTGCATTATTTACTGCACTTTCTTCTGCACAAAAGAAAAACGTTCCTGTATCCATTAATGTTCAAATACAGCCACTAACTTAAGCAACGTAAGAAAAGATTTTTCTATGAAACTGATTTCTGCAATAATATTTGACTTGCTATAGCTGGCTGTAAAATACTTTAATATCAGAAACCTATGTTTCTGCATGTGTCTAGGAGATCTGGACTGCTCAGTTGGAATGCTTCTCTTTGACGTCGATTGATGCATCATTCAATGATGAAGGTGAATTTATGTATTTTTGCCTAGTACTCATAGGCTATAGGCTAATATTTTTGTAGGACTGACCAAATTTAAAAACTCTACCAATCATTCCTGATTAACTTGGGAAGGTTCTCATTCGTTCAGGTCATGGTATAACTTGACTTGAGGTTTAGATTTTAAAGGTGTTTCACTAGTCATCCAACTGGCTTTCTCAAATTGGAATGACTTGTACAGGAATATGTTGGCAATAAATACCCTGTTATGTGTCCAAATCATCCTATAACAGCCAGGTGTCAGGGACCTCCTGAATGCAAGGTGTTGATTGCATTGTAGCTAAGAGGTGTTATCAAAACTGCCCAGGTTAAGTTGTCAAAACAGCACTGTACATGGCAGACAATTGACCCCCAATTGTCTGGCATGTACAGACAAAAAATGGCCTCCGTAACACCTTTTTTTGGCCAAGATAATAACATTACAATCTTTAAACATATGTACTTTTTCTTAAAGGGCAAGTTCAGCACTCAATCGAAAACTTATATGCAGGAAAATCACCCCCCAAAATCCTAAACTCTTAATAGTTTTAAATCTGAAATATATAAGTCTAACCTGAAATCCTGCACAATGTCCTGTTTCCCCTATTTCTGCAAATTTAAACGGCCGAGGTTAATGCCACAGCACAGTTACTGCCACTTTATAAATAGAAGCGAGCAGTAACTTATGAGATGTTATCGAGGCATTAACTTTCCGCTGACGGGTTTCGCCGGTTTATAAATCGCATTAATTCCAATTTTGGTGATGACGGCGGGGAAAAGTTAACGGACATTTATAAATATGCCCCTAAATTACTCAGTTTCCATGAGGCATCCAGAAGCATAGCAGGCATACAGTAATGAATTCATAGGACAAACTATGATATATCAACATATATTAAGGGCATCTATAGTGAAAAAACACATTGCCCCTTTGCAAAGTTAAATTCATTTGACTTTGTTTAACCATGGTGTCAGATCTGTGTGCAGCACTCCCCCTTCCCCCTCCCCTCTGTTACCTCCTCCATGTCTTAACTCCGGCTAACCGACAAGCTTATCATGTGCAGTAGGAGTTAAAAGTTCAACATCCTGAAAAACACACCCACGCACAGTTTACGATCTCCCTCTTTGTGACCCATCTTCAATCAGTGAAAGCTATTAAGAAGGGGGGTCAAGTGCAGCCTTATATCTACCATCAAAGCTACCTCTCTCCCCCTGCTAATGCTCCTATCTCTATGTTTATTACAGAGCAGGGAGGGGGGATCACGTCACAGGGATTTGATTGACAGTCCAAGTAGGAGTAGAGGAATGCAATCATGTATTCTTCTAACTGGTGTATCTCAGGACAGAGAGGGAATCTGAAAAAAGTGAAGACACTCTGGGGGTTATGGGGAATTATAGAACACATGGAAAGAAAGAAAAAAAAGTAAATTTTCCCACTATAGATGCCCTTTAAAGAGGCCATTCTTTCTAAAAGATGTTCTTATGAGGGTGGAGTTGTCCTTTAAGATGCAGGTACATGGCTGATTTCTGACCCGAGGAATTGGCTCTTCTGTGCTGTATTATATGTTGGTGCAGCTGCTTTTTAGTCTCCCCCACAGACTCTGATTTCTAGAGAGATACCTGTCAGCCTATGATTAAAAGGCATGTCTACCCCCAAAACTAAAATTTGCCACAGTGCTGGCCCCAATGTGTAGTTTAAAAAAATCTTTACCTTACTCCTCTGCTCCTTATGGTTCTCCTGCAGTGTTTGTGCAGAGTCCATGAAACGGAAGAGTAGGAGCTGTCTTCCTTGTTAAAAGGTTTCTGCCTCTAATCTCTTTATACTGTTCATTTTATTTCATTACTGTCAACAACTTTACATTTGCATTCTTCCCATATACAGTTTTACACCAACAGTTGCCTTGGCAGTCATTAAACGCAGTCTAAACCTGCAAAGGCTTATGCAATTCATTTTTTTTTTAATTTGAATTCTGCAAGTAGCAGGATTTCCAAGAATTCTCTTTTATAGGAAACATTCTTATACATTATCTCACCAATATATATACTTTGTCCAGCGGTGTTGAATGTGTGACTTCTTATAAACGAATCCATATGTAGTATTCAGGATATTGCAAATGCCACAGCACAGGCTTGGCTTTACAAGAAAATACCACACTAATAATATATAGCATTTGGTAAAGGGGAACTAACATTTTGGTTTAACCTCCCTTCTACAGTATCTGTTTGACAGAGGGTGAGGACATAAAATGCAATGCCCTCATCCTAGCAGTACAAAATATATAGAGGGATCTTTGGAGTAGATGTGATATGGTGTGCTATCCCCTAAGGACAGGGCCACACTACGCCACAATCGCACGCGACTGTGCGATTATGCTGTGTTTGTGGCCGTGATTTCTTCATTTGAGATACGAAATCGCATGCAATTGCGCTTAAAAATTATGATTGCATGCGATTGCGTATCGCAAATGGAATCACAATCGCATGCGTTGCCGCGATTGCGAGTAATAAAAATGCATTTACTAAAGGAGTGTAAAACCCATATTACCCAATGCACTGTTGGATTAGCAAGGGCTTTGCAATTAGTTTCCACTGCCTGCACCATTTCCAAAGGTTATTGGAAATGGCACAACGATGCAATAAAATTAGTGATTTTCATGCTAGTTTTTAGCCTTTAATATGGGACTTAAAGCCTGCAAAATATTGAAACTTGCCGCACATATTCCAGCAGTATATTAAAAGTAGCAATGTGTTTAATATATCGTGAGAGTGCAGGTAAGTTTTGATGTAAATTTTATTCCATCTCCACGATCAAAGTACAGATCTGGCCCCACCCTCTTCTATGAGTCAGTGAGCCAGGAATTGCACTGCTTATTGGAAGATGCACTTTGTATAGATTGTGTCTTCTTATTCATTGGCCCCCATGATAAGTGAAAGGGGCTGTACTGGAGCTGTACATGGAAGGTACAGACATCCCACCCTGCAAAAACCGGGAGGTACCATCACACTGCTTAACGAAAATGTTCTAAAAAGCCAGCTATAAATTTCTGCTTTATCTACAAATCTTTATGCATATTTTAGACTCTCTCTAGTACACTCTCTTGTACTCTCTCCATACAATTTATAGAGTGAGAGTGCTGCATCACACCCTGCAAGAACAGGGAGGTACCACCAAAATGTATCATTTACCTTTATAGGTAGAACACTTGTGAGCATGTGCAGCCAGAATCTTACAGATGTCTGGTATCTTTGAAAGATTGACACCAAGCTTTAGGGCTAGGCTACACTAGCGCGTTTTTCAAGCGTTTGCGCACGCGTTTCGCGCTCGCTATTGCGCCCGCGATTTCCGCTAAAATGGAAATTCCCGCGAATTCCGATGCGCATGCGATTGCGCGTCCGTTCACGTTTTGGTAACGCATGCGTTCACCATTTTTGGTGCGTTAACGCAGCGTTTCCATAACGCGAAAACGCATGCGCAAAACGCGAACGCACAAGAAAAGCGCACACAATCACGTGCGATTTTGTGCGCGATTCCTGTGCGTTGCAGTGTGGCCTCAGCCTTAGGCAGAAAAAGAATGTAATGTCTGTTAATGCTTTGTAATAAAACATTCATGATGCAAAGATTCCTTAATGTTGGTTAATATAATAAATTTGGTTCATAAATATAACATATTTCTTTGACCTAAGATAATATATAGTTCAAGTAAAATTACATAAATAGCAGGTGATTAAATTGCTTCAATGGATAAAAAGTTAGTGATAGCAGGTTTTTAACAAAGAGATGCTTGTCTGTTCTGGATTTTGCTCTGATGTGTGAATTCGACACAGACTGCTCCTTACTGTGAACTAGTAGAAGTCCTAATGTTTGCTGAGTAAAAGACTAGACACACCTTACAAACAGAGCTGTGTTTGCAGACTTGGAACATATTGCAGTCTCTGTGAGACACCCTGTCACACAGTGAATGAGTTTACTCTCTGAATGTAATGAGACAAATACCCTTTCTTCCTAAAGGCTTCCTTTGGTATCTATCTTACAGCTTAACATATGAATAAAGTTCAATGACACCTTTAAAAGGAACAGTTTGAAATGGTAATATATAAATATAAATAAATATATATATATAAAAAAGAAAATGACAAAAATATTTTAACAATCAGCCAAATGATTTACACTTTAATAAAAATGTTTCATGTTTATTATTAGCCATTTTAAAAGCCCTTTTATATGTCACAGTTTAAGACACTTCTAAAATAACCTTTACCAATGCAGTAGATCTTAGTAGATTTCCAGTATTTAGCCAATAACATAGTCTCACAAGTAAATGAGTAAAAAAAATTGCACATCCGAAAACCTAAAAACAAATAAAAGTTCTTATTGTAAAAAAAAACAACAAAAAAACCCCCAATCAGATGTCATTTACCATTTAAAAGCTAACATCTGATGTTGGGGCGAATTAGCACCATTTTTAACAATAAGAACTTTTATTACATCTCCCTGAAAATCCCCTGGAAAATGCAATATGGATCTGGATCCATAGCCACATGTATTTCAACGATCCTCAACTTATTGTCTGAAGAAGGTACATCTTGTGTACCGAAACGTTATGCTGTTTGTGTACCCTGTGTATGAAGCATTAAATACATAGGTGATTAAGACTGATGTGCATGGTGTGTTCTCTTCTCTATTTCAGCGTTCCTAGCTATTAAAGGAAAATAACTAATTTTGGGACAGGACCACCAAATGTGACTATATGAGCAAACTTGTCTTCATTCTCTCCAACATTACTTGCTCTGAGAATCCTTACTAAATTTAACCACACTGGGAGTAAAGTATGAACAAAGCCTTAAGGGGAAAATAAAGTCACCAGACTACATTCACAAAAATACGACAAGCTGTGTCTAACCTTTGCATCGGCTCTTGGTTGATTTATGAAATTAGCCTGTGTGTACTACTAGGGGTCAGCTTCCATAATCCACCTTTATTAAGTGAGATCTTGATGTAGATGCCTTCCATCTCCTTGATCAACTTTGTTTCCTGTCTATGGCTTACCTTAACAGGTCGCTGTACCAAGTATATGTTTTTCAGTACTGGACACTCATGAAATTAAAAATGCCTTACTTTGATTTTCAGTGTAAATAATACACAAGAACAATTATTCTTATTAGTATTGTTAATAAAAAAGTATTAAAGCAATATTTTTTTAATTCAACCTTCTTAATAAAACTAGGTAGTTACGGGATTTGCCGAATATCATCCATGTGTATGGCTGCCTAAAGTATTGTGCATGATTGAATAATTATGCAATTCTAATAGTTCTGTTAGCTCTATATAAAGCCCTGAAAAGATTTCCTGCTTACGCTTAGACAGTAAGTTGCATAGTTTAGCTAAAATAAATAAATCTGTTCCTGTCAGTCCCAGAGGGCTCTAAGATTCAATATATTATGTTGCTATGTCCCCATTTTAGATCCCTATTGAGTTATGTATAAAAGAGGGCATTGTGATTTCAAGTGGAAATTAGGCATAATCTGATCACAATTTAAATGCTGCGGAGTTTCTCTTAGTTAAATTTCCTTTAAAAGCAACTTTACCTTCATGTCCGTGAGCATCCTTAAACCTCATCTATTCATTCACTATCTTTAGTGCACTCTGGTCTATATGAAACGTCTTCAGTTACCGATACAGTAGACAAAGGAAAGGAATGCTTTTAGCAATGATTTTTCTGCTCCGTTAAAATGCTTTATAAGGGATGTGATTGCTTTAAGCATTTCAGATGTTTTGTGATAACTATTTAAAGGGTATGTACACTGTCAAATGTGTTCTTTTAAATTGCCCATTAGTGGAAATTATAATTAATCCCAATCAGTGTATCAATTTTTTAATGATCTGCCCCCTATTTCTTTAGATAACCAATCTGAAACATCTTACATTCTCAATATATATTCTTTTGTCTATAAAAAATTATGACAATTAAACACAATTCAACCCGGGTATGGCTAGTTTTAAAATGATTCAAAACAGGCGTACATAGATTTAAGTATTTGTCCTTTCTGATTGACTGTGTCTGCAGCTCTCCAGTTGGCTCAATTAACATTGGTCATAGTTGCAAAGTAAATATATTGCTAATTATTCCATTGTACTTTTGCCAGATAGAGAGCAGAAAGCTGTGAAGTGCATTTGTATCTTGAATGTTAGCTTGACTTTGCAATTAAATAAGGCAAAACAAATTTAATTTTTAGTGATATTTTCCATAATAAATGGGGATCCAGGCCTTCATTACTTTCAGTACATGTTGGGAAGGGGGAAGTTAGGAAGTAATTTCTATGGGACAAAACTTTGGCCTGGATTAACATGGAGTTGAGCATTCCATGGAAAGAGATGACTAAATGGAACTGAAATTTTAAACAAGTCTCAAGATAATAAGAGAACACTAGAAATTCAATCATATAAAAATGTAATAGCTTTAATGGGATCTGCAATTATCTGGATGATATTTCATTTGCAACTGATCTAAATTCATGTTTTCTGCTCTGTGTAGGTCACTGCTAAATTATAGCCATATATTATAGCCATATATTTCCAGTTGCAAGTGTCAGAAATTGAAAAAACTAAAAGATCTTGCACTGAACTTTCGAAAAACTTTTACAGCTTGTTCACATAGAACTGACAACAGATACAATAGCAAACAACAATGTTTTTTTGGCACATCAAGGACCCTTGGGCCTACAAAAAGAATGTGAAAATATTAAATGTTATTTTATTATAGTTTTGTTCTTACAAACATATTTTTTTTATTTGCTGTCGTTGTCCATTGCTTGGTTAGATATCTTCTTAAAAATAACTGATCACAGACTCAATGTGATTCTTTTACTATTTTATTAACCAGCTTAAGGATTTTATAGTATTTTAAGTAAATGTTAATGTTTTAGGAAATCATTTTCTAAACAGTACAGGGATGATACAATAATCAGTGCTGCAGTCTTCCTGCTCTAATCTTTTGTAGCAACCAATCAGATGGGATCTTTTTACTGGGTTACTATATTTAGATCTGATTCTGGTTACTGCAGATTAATAGCGCCGGCAAACTTTTGCACATATTATTGCATCAGTCCATAAGTTCCCCAGCCTCCACACAACTAGTACTTATTATGCAATATGTAATCTTTCTTTTAGTTTTAAATTGTATTTTTTAAATAGCTCTTTACGGTTTAACTACGGTAACTGTTACAGAATTTGAAACTGTATGACTAAATGTATTGACCAATATTGGCACTAAATAGTAGCTGTAGTGATGTCACCAGCTTCTTAAAATATATAAAATATTACACTTCAGTATAATAGATTTTACTCTTTACTTTTCCTTTAAAAAGTAAATGTTAAATTGCATTTAAACAGGAGACTAATATAGATATCGTGTATATTTTAAAGAGATTAACAAAGTCAAGAGTTGTTGATTAATCCATTGAAGCAACCAACAGCCGTTTAAATAAAAGGTATATCTGTAACTAGTAAATAAGCAAAAGGTTTAAAAAATATAACAGGGTTAGTCAATAAAATTTCTTATCGTTAAAACTGGTGCTAATTTTTCCCCAACCAATCAGATGTTAGCAGATTAAATAATATCTGTATGGTTGGGGCAAAATTATCACCATTTTTAACTATAAGAAATGTTATTGAATCTCCATGTTAGTGTTCGAGCTAAATCAGGTGAGATCAAGCTACTCAGATCAAATGTCAGTACAAAGTCCTATAGTTCCAAAATATAACACTATGATATTTTTTTTTTTCTTCCAGGGCCTGCAGAAGTTCCCATGATGTCTCCAAATGGATCTATCCCACCAATACATGTTCCTCCTGGTTACATCTCACAGGTACATTTTATTAACTCCTGACTTATAAATATGATTCAGCCTTAATATTTTGTTGCCGGTAGTCATATAAAATATGAATGCTGTTTTGCTGATTAACAGTGAATTGTGTATTTCTGTAGAAAAAATAAAATTTGTGACTTATCTGCATGCAACCTTAACTGCTATTTTGTAAACCGATATTGAATGAAAATTCCTTTCTGGCAAAGGTATCTGCCTTCTCCCTCTACTCAGTGAGCTTTTTATTAGCTTGAGCACATGCAGAGTAGGCAGAAGGTGAAATAGCAGTCAATCATTAGCTATTATGTCGGTTGTCACAACCTTGATTGACTGCATGGAGGGAGGGGAAGCTTACTCTGCCAGAATGGTGACCATAATAACCCTTAAATGTTTGGTTAGTTATGCAGGTAATAAAAAAAATAAATCAGTTGGGGTTGAGGGCAGGTAACTGACAATTGACCAGTTTTTTGTTTTAAGGATGGACATGCCTAGAGTTTTCATTGTGCAGTTTAGAAATAGTTGTTAAAGGGGAAGTTCAGTGGAAATACATATGCTTTTAAGAAAAAAGAGCAGTATTTTTCCATCCCAATGACCTTAACCTGCCCATTCAGAATATTGTCTGTGTATAAATAAATGCTTCTGAAATACTAACTTCCTGTTTGTAGGACCCCTAATAGAGACCGTTATGGTTTTGCCCTTGACCCAGTGCCTGGGTTGATTCTGTTGCTCAGTACGGATCTGAGCATGTTTGACCCATCACCAATAGCCAATCAGTAGAAATTACTGTTAGGAACATTCCAAGGAAGTGGTGCATCCTGGGAAGAAGAAAGACTGTTAGAACCTAAAATGGCAGCTCACTTATATCAACAGTAGGGAATAGCAAGGGGTATAAATATAACTGATTTTTCAAAATATTGATATTTTCCACTGAACATTTCCTTTAAACACAATCCAATCTCTGTTTCCAAACAACTTACAGATTGCATTGACCAAAACCTATCAATAGTGATACAAATAATTTGGGATTGATCTGTCAGCCAGTAGATATCCTTCCAAACATTTAAGCATAAGCACTTCCATATCAGCCCAGGTATCATTATTGACCAATGTGTACCAGTCCTAAAGCTAGATACTCATTAGCTCGTTTTTTTGGTGTTGTTTACATCTGATTGATCTAAAAAACAAAACAACAAGACGATTGTAATCAGTCAGGTTTTGGTCATTCACATTCAAGGGCATGTACACCCTTTTTTCCTCTTACCTTATATCTTTCTACCTTCAAAGTTGTCTTTTCCCTTTTTCTTTTTTTTCCCTTTTATTTTGAAATAGTAGATTTCATGTAATTTTTCCAGTCTTATAACACTGCATTCTGGGAAACTGAATTCTCGGTCCGTAACCAGTCAGATGGATTTGGAATGTAGAGTCGGATAGATCTGTTGTGAAGGTTTCATTTACCTTCAGATAGTGAAGTTTTAATTTACTTTCAGATAGGGACACTTTTAAGAATTTCATTGCATGGAGCTGTGCTAAGATCAGGTTCACTTCATTATCCTCCTCCTGCAGCACTATACTGTGTAACTTTCCTTGATGAGGAATTAAGACTGGAAGGAAAACATGAAATCTAATATTTAGAAATGACCAGGGGGAAAAGAAAAAGGGAAAAGACAACTTTGAAGTTAGAAGATAGGTATAAGGTGGGTAAAAAAAATGGTGAATATACCCTTTAATATTAAACATGCTAAAATAAAATGTTTCTTTGTAAATTATTTGCTAAAATGATTGTTCACCTGGAATTTCTATACATACTTTTTGTACTTCTGACTGACAGATTTCCTTCTTTATATTAATCTTTCCGTCAGTCCAAAATATTTTTTGGTATTGGTATTTCCTAGGTTTGGTTCCTTAAAATATTTATTTCTTAAAATCTGTAAGGTAATGGTGTTAGGGGGCACAAGAAATGAATAACAAATTGTGTTTTATGCAAACATCTGCATGTAGGTAAAATGCCTAAAAGGTGTAGCTTGCGGATATTTTGGAAAAATTATGGGAAGTAAAAACAGGTGGTTGACAATTTCTGGTCATGGTTCTCTACATTACAACTGCCAGAATGGTTACCATTGCTGGCCTCTGTAAATGTGAATGTGAAAATGAAAGGAGAACTGTGGTCTTTAGACAAGTGTCATCTATTAAAAAGAACACACTCCTACCTTTAAAATGACTCTATGATAATGCTTCTAGCTGCAGTATAGACACCAGCCTAAAGGTGTCCACATGTCAATAGGCAGAGGAAAGCACGGATATTTATTACAAGCCTGTAAAGCTGACCATACGTGGGCAATGGATTTTCTGATCAGATTTTCACTCGACTTTATCGAAAAAAACAGGGAAACTGTTATCAATGTTGCGCCTGATTCAATCAAATTTGTAAAATTGATAGAAATATCAATACCGCGTATGCCCCATACACAGTATCAATATTTCTACCAAAAATCAATCTTTTTTGCAGCTAGTTAAGCCCCATGCTTAACTAGCTGCAGAAAAGATTTTTTGGGGGTGGGGTGGGGCTTATGAAACAGTGCAGAGTAGAGAGTTAGAGACTTTACAAACCTACAACTTTGGATATTCCCTTTTAATAGGGGAGACCACAGTTCCTCTTTAAATATTTGTTAATAATATAGGCTTTATTACATGGAAGTGCTGAATTCTGAGTCAGGTAAAGCTCAAAAGACCAATGGATCCTTAATTCACGACCATGTAACCATGTTAAGAGATGTATTACCCCAACTTACATGTATATTTGTTCAAGAAAGCACAAATCAGCTACAACATCTAAGTGAAAAAGTGAAATTGGTGCTCATAGAACCTTTTTCCCTCAGAATTTGTGATCCCATGAAAGACTATAAATACAATTGAGGAAATAGGGTGATCATATCAGTTAAAGCATTTTCATTTTGTTTTACAGGTTTTAGAAGACAACACAGGGGTTCGTCGAGTTGTGGTTACACCTCAGTCTCCAGATTGTTATCCTCCCAGTTATCCTTCAGCCATTTCTCCAACACACCATTTACCACCTTATCTTGCTCATCACCCACATTTTCTTCACAATTCCCACACCCCATTTTATCCGCCAGTTACTGGTCATGGGGATATACCACCTCATTTCTTTCCCCATCACCTTCCACCAACAATTTATGGAGAACAAGGTAATCACACATCCCCCCCCAATAAAATCCTATTTACCTAATGTTCCTTTGTACGTTTAAGACTCAAAGTAGAAAAGAAAATGAAACATAGCAATGTTTCACAGAAGATATGGCAGTAACACTGGTAACTGGTTTGCACTCCTCAGAAGTTGCCACTAACATCCCAATGTCTGTGAGACCAACCCTGTGCCATATATTGGAATGCAAAATCTTTTAAGATAACAAACTTTTTGAAAAATTAGGAATTGATCAAAGATGCAATATATTCTTGATCTTATGGGAAACTTTGATATTTTGCATATTGTATTGTATGTCTAATATTGGATTTCTGTTTTCTTGACACTCTTTTATTAGAAATAATACCACTGTATGGGATGTCCAGTTACATCACACGTGAAGACCAGTACTGCAAGCCACCACATAAAAAGCTTAAAGAGCGACAGATTGACAGACAAAATAGACTCAACAGTCCCCCTGCCACTATCTACAAAAACCACCTTGGAAACTGTACAACTGTTTACAATGGCAGTGGCAAAACTTACAATGGAGGAGGATGTGGGGGGATTGGAGTCACAGGCTTAAAAAAAACTGACAGAAGAGCCAGAAGCAGCCCCAAGGCCAATGAGCAGGATTCTCAGGGTATGTAACGTGTTCTGGCCAAAACAGTTTAGCATGTCAGAATCAAAAAAGAAACAACAATTATAACAATATGCACATAAACATAAAACATATGGAAGATATGATTCTGTTTCTTGTAAATCAGAGCACTGAATTTGTTTGAAAATCATCAATGAAAGCTGTCTGCACATACGGCTGCATTTTGCTTGTTTTTAGTAAGAGGCAGCACTGATGCCTGCAGTAATGTCAGGGTCTAGTCCATCTGCTTATTTAGAGGCAGCTCAGTCTGAAGATCAGCATGAATGGAATCCATGAAACACTTACACTGTGTTCCTGTGAATGAAAAATATGCTTCTAAATAAACAGCAGAACTAATTAGCTTTCTCTAAAATTCCTTTAGTGGTGGTGATCTCATTTGACATTGCTGGGAGGACACCATAGCATAAGGACACCTCTCTGATGATTAACATTAAATCTAGTTTCTCCTCATAGAGCATTACTCTATTTCTGTTTTGTATTTTTATAGTATACAATAATTAAGTTAGGATATACTCTATATATCTATAGCATATATCTATATGTATACTCTATAGATGGGGTCTGTAATTGCATTCATTTTTATTAAATGCAGTTTTTGTCTTGTGAAGACAGGCAGACAACAATTTAAAACTCTTTGGTTTGCATATCTGCAGTATTGCAGTATTGAACAGAAGATTTGCATATAATTGGTCATCTAGATGTACATGTAATATGAGGTTATATGGGTTTGTGTGCAGCCACACATTAGATTATTACAAAAGTAGATAGTTTAGGCCATATGTAACATTTCAACTAAGAGAGTAGTCACATTGTCACAGAAGGATTCCACCTCGGCATTCCAACACAAGGTACCAAAAGGTAGTATTTCACAGTTGTCATTTATGGCACTGCGTTTTATCCATTGGTCCCATGTTTTTTTTTTTAAATAATGTTGGGTCTAGATATGTCTAGTACATAAGATTGAAATAAATTATTTTTATTTCCGAGGGATACCTGTGTGTGAAAAAACATGTTTAATCTAATCCTCCCAGTTAGCTCCAGCAAAACAGTCCAATTTATTTTATTTGTATTTGTCCTGCCACACTTGTTGAGGGGAGTCTTGTGTACAATATAAAAATTAAATCTTGGGTGCCTTGTGTCCAGATAATGCTTATAGCTTGTTGAGAGGACAGTTTTTTCAATTGGAGGTATTTTAGCCACAAACCATCAGTCAGCTTTTAGGTTTATTGGAGTTAAAGAAATGCCATAAATAGGCTTTAGGAATAGAATTCTAGCATCCTGTGCTTTTGGTTGGTTTTTCGGTTTCAATCAGCACTGTGTCTCAATTTTTAAATTACATAGGAATTAATTATTTGACTTTGTTAAAGGAGAATGAAAGTCTAATTATAAATTAAGTTCAGGTGATTCCCTGTGGAATGGGCACCATATCTACTATATATTTTCATTTTTGAATGCTAACAAATACCTTAAGGCTGGGTACACATGAAGGGATATTTTGCCCTGACTGAACGCTCTGCCAGGACAATTGACTGCCAGTCGCGGCAATAGTGGCCGCGGCCAGCAGTTAGCACGACCTTTCGTGTGGTCCCATAGAAACCGCACGATCAGCTATGATTTACCAACACGTCTGATCGCCTGTATGTCTGGTATGGACGAACGGGTGACTGACATTGGTAGCAGTGGTGGCTGAAAGCAGCACAGAGGCTTGATAATGGGTGGAGTGGTTTTGTATGTCACAATGGAGCAAAAAGGTTTCCTTAATCCTTTCATCTAGTATTTGTATATTGCTGCTCATGAGCAATACAGCCCATTGAAGGTGAAGCCTTAGGAGATTTCAAGCTTATGGGGAGATTGTGCTACTGATATGAAACCCCTTTGGTTAATTTTAGCTCTACTTAATGAGGCTCTGGATGAAGTTTTTAATCTGGCTCGTGATCCCATGATGCAATACCAGACTTAATCTCGAGATACGCACAATCAGCTTTTTAAAATACCGGAACCAAACCGGAAGCCCCTGTAGTTATGCCCCTGATTTTATGCTCACCATGGTCTGAAAGATTTGGCTCACAGAAAGGTGCTAGCAAATGCAGAAGAGCTTTGGAAGAAAAGAAGAGGAAGCACCAACAATCACATTCATTTTAAGCTAATTGCATTTTGAAGGTTACAAATAGAGCAGTTCAAACCCTCATTACACGGAGAATGACCTGAAATTTATTTTTAGACGGTCCTTTTACTTTAAGTACCGGTGAACAAGATAATTGGCTCATCAACTCTTTGGCAATCCACACTTTAATGAATAAAGATAGATCAGGGCTTTTAGTTGAACTTTAAACAATGTAAATGTATCTTTTTCTCTATTGTGGTATTTCTTCTAAAATTTGGATATCTTTCAGCTTTCAAGCTTAATCTTTTTCTCTGTTTCCAGCATTATAGACTTCAAAACGATATAGTTGTGGCCTTAAAGTTTCATTTGCCAAATGGCTTTGAATAGTTTTTTTTCAGTTTCTGTAACTTTGGTTAGTAACCTCATGATTTAAAACTGTGTTCTGCAAGGCCTGGTAAATAATATGTAGGAGCACGCACCTGGGCAGTTTATGCTGAAACAGCCTTTGTTCCCTTCTGTGCGCTACCTTTCTTCAGAGAGATTGGAATGCTATAGCTCACAAAGACTTCCTTTCTGAATGGGAATTAGAGTATCTAACTATGAAGGCTAACAGCAGTACATGATTGCTGTTACTTAAGTTTAAATTAATGTTTTCTAAATCTTTTTGTAATTTACAGCTGACAATTTAACTGTACTTTAACTGTTAGCATAATGTGAATTTTTTAATCCCTGCTATGTTTTTACATTTAAATATATTAATTAATCTGACTTATTTCATAAATTAATGGTTCACAGGCAACTCCACTTGTGTTGTTCAGTGATAGGAAGAAAGTAACATGATAGGCTAGGAGCTAGGAGGGGCTGATGTAAAAATACCAAATAATATTTCTTGGTTGTTTTAAGGAATGTTGCTAAATCTTTGAGCCTTATTCTGATGCTGGCTTGACTTGGGCTTTTAAATGGCATACCTTGGGCATTCCAGGTAGTGGCCAGGGCAGAATTTCCGAGATATGTGGTATGATGGGCTGGATGGACCATTTCCTTACTTATACCAATTCAATTTAGATTGTTGTATAAGCAGGGTCTTTGTCCCAAAGCAGTGTTGAGCTGTTGTTCATAAATAAGAACACTTGTATTTCTTGTGTATTTTAAATAACCTTTTTAAAAGGTGTATCACTAAGCAATTTTCCTTAAAAGGTGAATATTATATAGTGGATATGAACAGATGTTCCTCCTTGATAGCGTCCCTGGCCAACCTCTTTATGTTTTGGGTTTTTGAACTTAATGATTGAGAAACAGTGATTGTTTGTTGACATATGTTTTTTAGCTATAGGGTAAATATCAATATTTGTATTTTAAAGGGTATGTCCACCCTTAAAAAAAAATTTCCAGCAAAGATTCCCCCTGTCCCGCCAGCCCCAACTGCTATGTTAATATTTTACAAAGGCCCGCAAAACTTCTTACCTTCCCTCTTGCCTCCCCGCGCTGCCAGGCCCTCTGCTTGCGAGGGGCGGGACCGGCAGTCGCGTCTGTGATTGGCTGAGCGCAGCCAATCACGGACGGCGGCTGCCGGGAGTTCAGTGCGGCGGAGGCAAGAGGAAGGTAAGTAATGTTTCGGGCATTTTCTAATAATACTAACATAGCGGTTGGCTGGGGGGACAGGGGAATCTTTGTGGACAAGGGATTTACACTAGGGGGGAAATCCTAATCGGAGGGAGGGGGAGAAGTGCTGCAGTACGCAGCCAAACTTCTCTCGGAGGCCAGGTAGGAGGCAGAGTCCTATATGGACTCTGCTATCCTCCTGTGGGCAGTTTTTGGGACTTTGGGGGGGGACTACAGGAGAACCTTATGGAGCTGGGATGTGAGGTAAGGATTAAACTACACTACATGATGGGGCCAGTAGTGGAGGGGGGATTATAGTTTTGGGGGAGGACATGCCCTTTACATTCTATGTATACTTACATAGAAAAGAAGTACCCAGAGCAAATCTCCCTTCTGCAATTTAATATTGCGTTAGCGCACTGGGTAAAAATGGTGCTAATTTTGCCCAGCCAATCAGATGTTGCTTTCAATTGTAAATAACATCTGATTGGTTGGGGCAAAATTAGCACCATTTTTAACAATAAGAACTTTTATTACATCTCCCTGTTAGTGTCTTCTAACAAGAATGGAATGGAACACTTTTCCTTTCATTTAGTGGCAAAGAACTGGTATTGTTTAAGATCTCCTTTGGTATTTGAGAAGTTCATCACAGCAATTAGTTAAATACTCCTTGGATGCCCTTCAATAATAATAGCTGTTAGTAACTAAGGCTTAGGCCACATGAACGCGATTTGGAGCGCGTTTTGCGATCCGAATGCACTAGCGACTGCACAGACCTATGCAAGCCTTTGTAGGTGGCCCCACTACATGCGCTACATTCCAATCCATTTTCGAAGCGCATGATATCACCATTTTTTGCACAAACCAGATGGGGACCTATAAGGCAGGTACTAGTATTTTAACTTACAATACACAAACATACCTTTAAAGGGCATGTCCACCCCCAAATCTATAACGTAATCCACTATTAGCCCCACTCTGTAGTGCATAAAAATCCCAGCTCCAAATGGTTCTCCTGTAATGTCCCCCAAAGTCCCAAAAACTGGCCACCAGGAGCCTAGCAGAGTCCATATAGGACTCTGCCTCCTGTCTCCCCTCCGGGAGAATTTTGCCATGCACACTGCAGCCCTCCCTTCCCCCTTCCCTCTCCCTCCCCCCCTCCCTCTCCCTCCCATTTTGCTCTCCCTCCCCCTAATGTAAAAACCCTTTGGCACATAGTAAGTCTCCTTCCCCGAGCCCCAACCGCTATAATACATATTTCAGAAAGTCCCCTGAACTCTACTTACCTTACCTCTCTCCTCCGGCATTCTGTGCAGCCGGCAGCCACATTCGTGATTGGCTGCCTCTCAGCCAATCAGGGACGCGGCTGCCGGTCTGGCCCCCTGCTTGCAGTTTCATGTAAGCAGAGGACCAGGCATTACGAAGGAAAGAGGGAAAGTAAGTAGAGTTCGGGGGAAATGTAAAAATGTATTATAGCGGTTGGGGCTGGGGGAAGGAGCCCTACTATATGCCAACATTTTTTACATGGGGTGGACTTGCCCTTTAAATAAATCTGATCATTGGTGCTGCTTGTTTGTAATGGAAGGATGGGTGCACAGCCCGTTAATACAAAAATGTTTCACAAGGCCACTTAAGCCTGTGCTCCAGGGGGTAGAAATATTAAAAAGCAAAAATAGAAGAACAGCAGAGGCAAATATACTTCGCCTATGCTAAAGGGCACCGGACACTTGTTAATATTAAAGTACAAAAATGTTTATTGCCAACACACATATAAACAGGGAACTATACTCTATACATAAAAAGGTCACAAATCCCCCCCCAAAACACCACCCCTCTGACCATTTACATCAAAGGACAAAAACGCTCAGGCGTCCCTGAGCGAAAATACTAAAAATTACTACCTCCACCCGTAGGATGAGCCTAAAGATATTGGCTCGAATAGTCCACCAATACTGCTGCTAAATCCTCCTTATAACATAAGCATAGGGACATAAGCATAGGGAAATTCCTGCAATGATGCAAGTGAGAGGGAATAAAGATACAATGTATCAGACTTCAATAGCACACGTTATAACCTCCTCGGCAGAATGAAACATAAGTGATACATATTAGCGATTCCATGCTGTACTGAAGATAATAGGACAAACAAACAGTACCTCTCAGCTAAGGCATACAAAGTGTGACATTCAAAGTGCGGGACTTACAGTGAGAAGCCCGGTCAGGTAACTCTAACAGGACCTCAGGGTCCCTGAGGAAGCCCGTCACTAAGTTGGAGGAGGGGCAAAACAAAAATGTTGGTCCGGTCTGTGATGACCGCTTCCACCTGTTAGTACAAACATTTTTGTACTTTAATATTAATAAAGTGTCCGGTGCCCTTTATGGGGGGTCTTTTTAGCATAGGTGCCTCTGCTGTTCTTCTATTTTTGCTATTGGTGCTGCTTGGCATGTTTTCCATGGTTCTTTGTAGCCCAAAAAATCAGTCCAAAGTTGTTGATAGCAGCATCAGTGGTTAGGTAAGTATTTTCTTTAATAAAGTTGAAAATATATACTTTCTGGTACTAATTACATAAGAAATTAGCCCAATGGATGTTATTATTTAAATTTAAAGCTATTAAAGCTAAATATCCAGTTGAAAAAGGTAATTATAAGATAACAGAAAATCATTAACACCATATTACTTTTTGACCTATGTCTTAACAACATCGCAAAACATTATAACGATGAACCTGGTTTCTATTCAGAACTACCATTGCATATTTTTCAAAACGTTAAAGTTTTTATCGAAAAAAAATTGGTTCAATTGGGTTTGAATCGGATTTTCGGAATAGGTTTCACGGAGCCGTTTTTGGAAATAATCTGGTGAGTCTCTAATAACATACTGCCCAAAGCAGTATGTTTATCTCTTCCAATTTAAGACTAGAAACACACAAGGAATTTAGCGCTCCCAAATTCTACAGGGTCTCAATAATTGGAGATCGTTGCCATTAGAAAGCATCTCAAAAATAATTACAGGTGTTTTGTTGTAATAACTTCTTAACCTTAGATTCATGTGCCACTAGGTGGAGCGTCTATACAACAAATAAGGGACAATCTAAGGTCAGTTTTTAATCTCTTATGGTTCATTTATGGTTGTAAAAATAAGAAAACACTCTCAGCAGGGTCAATAATTTTAGCAGCCCCACACATGGTATAGAAGAATCCTATTCCTGAATTCTGCATTGTGTGTAATAGCAGTGTATAACTGTAACACTGGCTATACATTAACTAGATATCAGGTCAATTGTTTCATGGGAAAGCTGGGAGATATGTCACACATTAAGCAGATATATTTTTATGTGTGTTTAGTCAATGCAGGATAGTTTTACATCACAGACTTCTGCTCTTTACATGCTCTTCTGCTCTTTTCTTTGTGCAAAGAAACAATCATTATGTTAAACACCTCTCATGTATGTATGTATGTATGTATATGTTTATTTATATAGCGCCACTTGGGGACGCAGCTCTGTACAGTATAAAATACAATAAAGTCATACGAGGGGGATAAATACATAGATAGTTCAATACATAAATATATAACTTATATAAATAGAAGTGCTAGGGCTTTGCCACAAGAGGTAATGAGGTCCCTGCCCCATAGAGCTTACAATCTAGTTAGGTGGGTAACACAGATACAATGGAATGGGTATAAGTGATGGAGTGAGACGTATGCAGTGCAAATAAAACAATCAAATACTGTGCTGGTTACCAGATAGGTAGGATGTAAGGCTAGATTTAACCTGCTGACTGAGGTTTCTTGAAGTAGAGAGAGGGGAATAGAATTCCAGAGGATGGGAGCTATGAGAGAGAAAGGTTTAAGGTGAGAGGAAGCAGTCCAAGCAGGGGGTCTGTACAGAAGCTGGTTCTGCGATGAGCGGAGGGTACGGGCAGGAACATATGGGGAGACTAGAGAGGAAATATAAGGAGGAGCAGCAGTGTGAAGGAATTTAAATGTTAGGAGAAGAATTTTGTATATAATGTGCTATTTAACGGGGAGCCAGGTGGTACAAAGGAGATTTGGGATCCGGTTTATTAGAGAGCGAAACAATACGTGTGGCAGAGTTAAGTATAGACTGAAGGGGAGAGAGGTGGGAAGCAGGAAGACCAGAAAGTAGTAGGTTGCAATAGTCCAGGCGCAATAGGATGAGCACGTGCATAAGCATAGCGGTGGTCGGGAGTGAAAGGAACCTGCGGATTTTGGCTATATTGCGAAGGAAGAAGCCTAATGATGGGCATTCCTGTTGAAATCTTGAATCCTTTGCAACTTGTGTACAACATTTTCTGTAGCGATTGCATTAATGTTAAACTAAACCAAAAATGCAACCAAAATGCATGTGTGTATAGCTTCATTGTGCACAAAACTGATAAAGGTATAGACACACTAGCAGGTGACTGTGGTTAGATGAACTGGGAAGGTGTTACCAGGTGTTGAAGGGTTATATAAGATGTAACTTAAATCTCTTGTTTGTATCTGTTTTTAATGTCTTTGTATTACAGTTGGTCTATTTGATCTCTCGGTAAAAAGGGTGTTTTATTGCCCAAAACCCAGCTCTGCATTGTTTTAATTGTAGCTTAAAGCTCTGGGTTGTTGCTGATTTAACATTAAAGGGTCACTATACTCACTGAAACAACTTTACATTTTCTGAAACTACAATTTGAGAAGTAAAATAGTGCTACTTACGTATTTATCTGTGCTTGCTTTGTCATTAAATTATTAATGTTAAGTGAGTGCTCCTAATTCCCGCCAGCCTACTTTACTCACTGCCTTCTTGTAGTGTCTGCACAGACTTAAGGTTCGTACACAATTGTGATTGCGGGTCCCGACCCGTGACGCACGATGTGTACGAACGTTCGTTTCGGCCGATAATCGGCCCGTGTATGGGCCCTTTATCGGCAGAAATGGACGGTCTTTTAGAGATCCGCCCGGTCGGTCGGGCAACGATCCCCATAAAGGGCCCAGATAATCGGCCGAAATGAACGTTCGCACACATCGTGCTTCGCGGGTCAGGACCCACGATCGCACGTGTGTACAAACCTTTACCATGGACATTGCTCTGCTTACACATCTCCCCCTCCCTCCCCCTTTTTTCTTTTCTCTGCTGATTCTCTTAAATGTTGCAGAAAGTGTACTGGCTGGCAGGCAGGCAGGCAGGCAAAGAGGCCAGGCATGGGTCACATATTAGAATTTCTGCTTCTGGAGTGACAGGTCTTTCCCTGTAAATGCTGTGATTTCAAATGATGATTTCTCAGATTTAAAACCTGGAAAAGGTTTTGGAGCAGTGTGATCGTGTTGTATATAAGGGTACATTTTTTAAAGACACCCTTTAATAATTTACCTTGTTTTCTACTTCAGGCATCAGATTGTTTGCATTGCACTGGAGTAAATATTTGAAATCTAGGGTTCACATATTTAGATTTAAGGGTTTGTGTATTTGATATTTCTCAAAGATTCTTTATGGTGACGACACCTGTTTCTGACAGACAGTCCTGTTTTTTTGCACCAGCTGCTGTGTGTCTGCAGATTTCCAGCAGCCTCCAGCCAGTCACTGACAGAGGGATGGACAAGAGTTGTCTGTCCTAGGGTTGTTGGATTGGTTTTGCAAAAGTAATTTGTCAACCCATTGCCTATCCATTAAATAAGTAATTTTAAATAATTAAAATGATAATCAATGTAAAGAGAAGTTGCTGTATTTATAATATAAAAAATGCTTTGAAAATTTCACGTTATAAATATGCCCTTAAGGCTTAGCCAGCGCCCAAGATTTGCAATGCCAATTTCACTTTATAGAATGTTCATATTTTTTAATATAATTTTTTTAATCCATATGCTAAAAAAGTTATGATTTATTCTGTTTTAAATATTGTCTTTGTTTTAATCCTTGGTGTAAGGCAGACAGAATGACTGTCAGGAAGAGACAGGCAGGCACACGATTTACAGCATGCTAAGAGCCCTTCAGCTTAGCCTTTTCCCTTGGAGTGATACAACAGTAGGACACAACCAAGTTAAACTGCCTCATAGAAAAAATGCTTTTCCCATGCTGTTGAAATACAATATCATTTTAAATTACATGAGATTGTGAAGACATTCTAGTCTGAAAAAGTGATTGCAGAAACCTCGTAATATACACCAAAAATGGCATACTGACATTCAGGATATAGTTACATCCTGACATATGTCCCTGCCCGTACCCTCCGTTCATCACAGAATCATCTCTTATATAGATCCCTCACTCATACTGCCTCCTCTCGCCTTAAACCCTTTTCTCTTCTGGCCCCCGTTCTCTGGAATTCTATTCCCCTCTCTCTAGTCAAGAATCCACAATAAAAAAGTTCAAATCCAACCTGTCAAGCTATCTCTCTGAGCACAGCACAACATAGGACTGTTGATAGTGCACCATTTATTACTTTAGCACTTCCACCCTTTCCTATGTATCTGTATGTTACCCACCTAATTAGATTGTAAGCTCTAGGGGACAGGGACTTCTTTCCTTATGTTACATGTTTCAAGCACTTGTATATTTCATGATGCTCATACTTATTTATATATTTATGTATTTATTTACTGCCCCCCTTGTACAACTTTTTGTATTCTATATTGTACAGCGCTGCGTCCCCTAGTGGCGCTATATAAATAAACATACATACATACAGTTTACATCTTGTCATCTCTTTATAGTTTTATTCCACTCGGAGCCAGACAAACAGTAGTGCAAAGAGGAAATAAATAACAAAATAACATACATATATATATATAGTATAGTTTAGCCTAGCCATAATCGCAGTTGGAAATGACAACTATATCAAGTTTTTATGTATTAAAACCAGCAAGATTAAATTTTCTTATATTTTAGAAATTTAGCCAGCCCACTCTTGAAATTATACAGTGAATAACTTATTCAAGGGAGAACTAAACATAATTTTTTTATCCTAATGTGAAAACTCACCCCAGAACACCTATACATTGTGTGTCACCCAGCTAAGGTGGATTATGGGAGCTGACCCCTAGTTAAATTCATAAATCACCAAACTGACACAGCTTAGTTAGAGGTATGACACTGCTTTTGTATCTTTGTGAATGTGCATTGTCTATTGAGACAATGTTGACTGGAGACTTTAGTTACCCTTTAAATTAAAATGAATGTATACATTTTTTGAAGTGCTAATTTGACAATAAGTGGATTACAGCACAACATTTCTTTTTTGTCTGGGTATTCTGGCTAAAACTCTTGGGGCAAAAATGTCCCAGGGCTAGGCAAAACTACTGCCCTTGTCAGTGCAATCTGATTGCACTTTTAAAATCGCACACTAGTGTGGCCCAATTGATGTGGCCACACTAGTGCGCTGCGCATTCAATGCGTTAATCGGAGTGCGCACACTCCGCATTTCTCTGTGCAATCGCATGCGTTCCATGTGCGCAAGAGCACATTGTACTGTGGCCTCACCCTGAATGGTATGTCATTATGTTTACTTACAATTTAGGGAACATTTGGTTTTTCCTAAGCACTGTATTAGTGATCGCAGCTTTCTTTTAAAAGAGCAACTACTGACTTGCTGTTAAGTTCCCTTTATGAATTTCATTAAAGCCAGTAATTTCCTTTTATTTTTTTTTCTATTGGATTTTGTCGTTTTTTCATTAAAGATGCACACAAGGAATGCAGGGTTTGTGTTTGCCTTTCCTTTGTACCACATATGGCATGTGTTCCTCTGCATGCGTCAGTGAAAGTTCTTGCCCTTTAGTAAGCATGTCATTGGGGAACACTGAGATCAATGTATTGTTATTGTACAGCTCAGATTTTTGTGTCTGGGTCTTACACTACTTTTCCATTGAATCTGGCTCACAGTGATTTTAACTTTTGTACATGTGGCGAGACAAGGGGGAAAATGAAAACATGTTGTTTCCTATAGTCAATGACTGCAAAAAACTGGGCCAAAAAAATTGCATCACATCACAAAACCAATTGCATCATCATGTAAATTCCCTTAATGACTTGGCAAAACACGTCTTTCACACTGTAGGTAATTTATTATTATTCCACCTTTTGAACTTAAAATGTAAAATGTGCCATTAGCATTAATGCAGTATAATATAACAGAATGCTAATGCTAATAGGCAAGAGTAGGATTCACATTAAATGAGGGGCCTGACGTTTGCGAGATTATATAGTTTGGCCAAAATGCGGCGCAAACACCTCATTGTTAAATTATTTTTAAAGGTAAACTTCACTGTCAATTTTACACTTTTTTAGTGTGTACAAATAATGGCTTTTTATCATTTCTAGCAGCTGGTCAAAACCACATCGCTGACGCTTTCTTTCTGTATAATTTAAATTATATATAATCCACCACTTACATTAATCCCTATGGGGCCCAACTATATTTATTTATTTTTTTTTTTACTTCTTTTAAATTAGGGAGAAAAGGGTGTATCATACTGGATAATGTACCCCCTACAAAAAAATCATATGGATATTAGAACTCCTCTATGACTTCTAATATCCTAATAATTTACAGTATATCCACTATATTACTTACAAAGTTTTTACAGGACAACTTTAGCCAGTAACACTATTTTAAAATATTATTTAAAGGGGAACTAAAGTCTCCAGACATCATTACCCCAATAGACAGAACACAAGTATGGGGAATGAAACCTGTAACATGTGCAGAACTTTCGTCCACTATGAGCAAGAAGACGTTACCTTAGTCACCAGACAGGCATCAGTAGATTCAGTAGTAGTAGGCCCTGCAATCAAGTGTAAGGCCTCTCCAATATTTGAAATACAGTGAAAAGTGGTCTTTCTACCACTATCCCATCAGAGCTACTATATTTAAAGTCTGTACATGTATAAACTTTGTTTTCCTAATAAAATAATGGAATCAAACAAAAAAAAGTAGCGCATCCAGTCAGTTGATTTGAAACTGACCTCATGTGCTGTGTGTTTCTATTATTTATACATTGTGCCACCAGAGCAACCAGAAAGAATACAGGTACATTTAGAAACTTTCAGGGAGATTCAATAAAAGTTCTAAAAATGGTGCTGATTTTGCCCCAACCAATCAGATGTTAGCTTTCAAATGTTAAATAAGATCTGATTGGTTGCGGAAAAATTTGTACCATTTTTTACGGTAAGAACTTTTCGCTAAATTGTATATTTTCCCCCCAAACCCTACTTTCACATTATACCAAGCTTTCAAAACCACTCCTAAACTTTTTTACCTGACCCAGTCCCTCGCTGTTTAGGTGCCGCCCCCTGTTTCGCCGCCCCCTGTTTCGAGCAAAAACAGGAGCAGGGGACTTTTGTGCAGACAGCTTCCTTCCTGGTCGCAGCTGTCAGGGGCGTGACATCACGTTGCACCTCAACTGACAGCCACAATCAGGAAGTGGAGCGACTGTCAGCGGCAGAGGCAGCGTTGGAGCAGCGAGGGACCGGGTCAGGTAAGCAAGTTCAGAAGCGTTTTTGAAAGCTACTAATAATGCGAAAGTGGGGTTTGGGGGGGTAATATACAATTTAAAGAACATTTTTTTTCAGTGGACATGCCCTTTAAGTCCAATAAGTTTACATTTTAGTTCAATGCAGGATAGCAATGCTATTTCAATAGGGGTGTGTGTGTGTGTTGTATGTTTGATTGTCTGCTAGTGACAGCATGCTTATAGTTTGTGCTTATGTTGTTAACTGCAAGTCTGCTTATTTGTGCAAGTTTGTATGTAGGCTTATGTGTGTGTATGTTATTTGTGTCTGCTTCTTTAGCGCTCTAAAGAACTGAACGAGCATTGTGTCCATGTAAAACTTCAAGCTGTAGGACTATTGGAAAAAAAGATCATAAATTATAAATCCTTTTATTTAAAGGGCATGTCTACCCTTAAAAAAAAATGGATCACATGTCCATTACCTGCCCCCAACCCTTACTGGTATATTCAGCACATTATTAAATGTATTAACTAGATATTCTAGTATAAATATTGCCTCTGGCAAGGTACGCTGGCTCCTCCTCTCCATGCAGCCAATCAAGACATTGACTGCTGACATCACCACCAATGATTGACTGCTGATTCCCCTGCTGCCTCCTCTGCACATACTCTAGCTTATTGAAAGCTCACTGAGCAAAGGAAGGAGCCAGAAACCTTTGCCAGAAAATAATAGAATGTATCATTAAATATCTGGTTACAAATGCATGTAATAAACTGGTTAAAATAGCAATTGGGGTTGCGGGCAGATAACTGACAATTCACCAGTTTTTTTTTTTTTGTTTTAAGGGTGGACATGCCCTTTAAAGGTGAGTTGAACTCTTTTTAAATGGTAAATGTGACAGATCCCATGAAGTTTGGAATCACCAGGACTTTAGGATGACAATAGTGTGTGTGTGTGTGTGTGTGTGTGTTAATGAGGCCAATCACAGTGGGAGAAATGCTTTGTTTTTCCTGCTACTACTACTAACATGTATAGAACATTGCTGTCTTCTGTAAATGGCTTCTATGCCACAAAAATGTATTTGTAGAGATTGGGAAAAAGAATTGGAAAATTAAAAATAATAGTTGCCAAAAGCTTCTCTTCTTTGGGTTTATATAATTCAGTAAACAACAAATGTAAAACTGGTGTCATTGTAGAAGTGTATTACAAAGATAATTTAGATAAAATCTGCAGTAAAAGAAAACAGGGGTTTAAGCCAAAAAAAAATGTGTAGATACGGCAAGATCCAATGTTTGCAGTTTGGGTTGGACATGCAAAATTCATTGTAAGGTCTGGTATTGTACATTTTGATTCAGGTGCCAATTATTGACCATTCATTAATTGTTAAAGCTACACTTCTCATGTTTGCAAGGATTTAATAAAGGTTAAGGCCTGGTATACATGAGCCAAAGCTTTTGCCTCATCACCCCAACCAACATTTGTTTTAGATATGATGGGATTATAAGATAATGGGTGGGATCTCTAAAACGACCAATACTTCCTGAATGATAATTTTGGTAAAATCAGTTCCAATGATCTGACCAAGGCAATAAATATCAATCGCTTACATAGGTAGAAATGGTTGATGGATAGATTGGACGTAACTATCAGTTGTATTCAAAATTTGCTCTAAATGTGTCCATGTGTACCAAGTTCTTGTTGGTTCCCTTCTAAGTAGGAAATAAATAGGATATTGTTGACTTAATTTTAAAGTTTTTTTTTAATTTCTATGCAGCTCAGTATCAAGTAAAAATAAGATTGTGAATGAATTATTAAACTATATATTTTATATTTGTTAAATATCGTTTAATTGTGGGCAGTTACAGTAATGTACACATATTTGCATCTATGTCTTTAGATCAGGTGTATCAAATTGTGGTCCTGGAGCTGTTGGGAACTACAACTCCCAACATTCCATAAGAACAGTTTTATCATGCATTTGATGCCTCTGGCTTAAACCAGGGAATTGTTTGCAATCAGTTTTTTTCAATCAGGAAATAACCTTTTTTAGTACAGATATTTTAAATCACAGCTGCAAAGATTAAACCTTTGTTCTCAATAGACAGTTGATATAACATATACAGGGAGATTTAATAAAAGTTCTTATCGTTAAAAATGGTGCTAGTTTTGCCCCAACCAATCAGATGTAAGCTTTCAAATGTTAAATAAAATCTGGTTGGTTGGGGCAAAATTAGCACCATTTTTAACGATAAGAACTTTTATTTAATCTCCCTGATAGTGTGTAACCTGTAAGACCTGGGGGCCAATTCCGTTAGACGAAATTTGTTAAAAGGAAAGTTCATTGCAAATACATATGCTTTTCAGAAAAAAGAGCAGTATTTTTTCATCCCAATGACCTTAATCTGCCAATTCAGCATTGTGTCTGTGTATAAATAAATGCAACCGAAATACTGACTTCCTGTTTGCAGAACCCCTAATAGAGACCGTTATGGTCTTGCCCTTGACCCAGCGCCTGGGTTGATTCAGAACCCTGTCAAGCTATATCTCTGAGCACAGCACAACATAGGACTGTTGATAGTGCACCATTTATTACTTTAGCACTTCCACCTTTCCTAGTATCTGTATGTTACCCACCTAATTAGATTGTAAGCTCTAGGGGACAGGGACTTCTTTCCTTTGTTACATGTTTCAAGCACTTGTATATTTCATGATGCTCATACTTATTATATTATTTATGTATTTATTTACTGCCCCCTTGTACAACTTTTTGTATTCTATATTGTACAGCGCTGCGTCCCTAGTGGCGCTATATAAATAAACATACATACATACAGTTTACATCTTGTCATCTCTTATAGTTTTATTCACTCGGAGCCAGACAAACAGTAGTGCAAAGAGGAAATAAAATAACAAAAAACTACATATATATATAGTATAGTTTAGCCTAGCCATAATCGCAGTTGGAAATGACAAACTATATCAAGTTTTTATGTATTAAAACCAGCAAGATTAAATTTTCTTATATTTGAAATTTAGCCAGCCCACTCTTGAAATTATACAGTGAATAACTTATTCAAGGGAGAACTAAACATAATTTTTTTATCTAATGTGAAAACTCACCCCAGCACACATATACATGTGTGTCACCCAGCTAAGGGGGTTATGGGAGCTGACCCCTAGTTAAATTCATAAATCACCAACTGACACAGCTTAGTTAGAGGTATGACACTGCTTTTGTATCTTTGTGAATGTGCATTGTCTATTGGACAATGTTGACTGGAGACTTTAGTTACCCTTTAAATTAAAATGGATGTATACAATTTTTGAAGTGCTAATTTGACAATAAGTGGATTACAGCACAACATTTCTTTTTTGTCTGGGTATTTGGCTAAACTCTTGGGGCAAAAATGTCCCAGGGCTAGGCAAAACTACTGCCCTGTCAGTGCAAATCTGATTGACTTTTAAAAATCGCACACTAGTGTGGCCCAATTGATGTGGCCACAATAGTGCGCTGCGCATCAATGCGTTAATCGGATGTGCGCACACTCCGCATTTCTTGTGCAATCGCAAGCGTCATGTGCGCAAGAGAGCACATTTTACTGTGGCCTCACCCTGAATGGTATGTCATTATGTTTACTTACATTTAGGGAACATTTGGTTTTTCAAGCACTGTATTAGTGATCGCAGCTTTCTTTTAAAAGAGCAACTACTGACTTGCGTTAAGTTCCTTTATGAATTTCATTAAGCCAGTAATTTCCTTTTATTTTTTTTTCTATGGATTTTGTCGTTTTTTTCATTAAGATGCACACCAAGGAATGCAGGGTTTGTGTTTGCCTTTCCTTTGTACCACATATGGCATTGTTCCTCTGCATGCGTCAGTGAAAGTTCTTGCCCTTTAGTAAGCATGTCATTGGGGAACACTGAGATCAATGTATGTTATTGTACAGCTCAGATTTTGTGTCTGGGTCTTACACTACTTTTCCATTGAATCTGGCTCACAGTGATTTTAACTTTTGTACATGTGGCGAGACAAGGGGGAAATGAAAACATGTTGTTCCTATAGTCGATGACTGCAAAAACTGGGCCAAAAAAATTGCATCACATCACAAAACCAATTGCATCATCATGTAAATTCCCTTTATGACTTGGCAAAAACACGTCTTTCACACTGTAGGTAATTTATTATTATTCCACCTTTTGAACTAAAATGTAAAATGTGCCATTAGCATAATGCAGTATAATATAAACAGAATGCTAATGCTATAGGCAAGAGTAGGATTCACATAAATGAGGGGCTGACGTTGCGAGATTATATAGTTTGGCCAAAATGCGGCGCAAACCACCTCATTGTTAAATATTTTAAAGGTAAACTTCACTGTCAATTTACACTTTTTTAGTGTGTACAAAATAATGGCTTTTTTTATCTTTAGCAGCTGGTCAAAACCACATCGCGACGCTTTCTTTCTGTATAATTTAAATTATATATAATCCACCATTACATTAATCTCCTATGGGGCCCAACTATATTTATTTATTTTTTTTTTATTCTTTTAAATTAGGGAAAAGGGTGTATCATACTGGATAATGTACCCCCACAAAAAAATCATTGGATATTGAACTCCTCTATGACTTCTAATATCCTAATAATTTACAGTATATCCACTATATACTTACAAAGTTTTTACAGGACAACTTTAGCCAGTAACACTATTTTAAAATATTATTTAAAGGGGAACTAAAGTCTCCAGACATCATTACCCCAATAGACAGAACACAAGTATGGGGAATGAAACCTGTAACATGTGCAGAAACTTTCGTCCACATGAGCAAGAAGACGTTACCTTAGTCACCAGACAGGCATCAGTAGATTCAGTAGTAGTAGGCCCTGCAATCAAGTGTAAGGCCTCTCCAATATTTGAAATACAGTGAAAAAGGTCTTTCTACCACTATCCCATCAGAGCTATCTATATTAAAGTCTGTACATGTATAAACTTGTTTCCTAATAAAATAATGGAATCAAACAAAAAAAAGTAGCGCATCCAGTCAGTTGATTTGAAACTGACCTCATGTGCTGTGTGTTCTATATTTAACATTGTGCCACCAGAGCAACCAGAAAGAATACAGGTACATTTAGAAACTTTCAGGGAGATTCAATAAAAGTTCTAAAAATGGTGTGATTTTGCCCCAACCAATCAGATGTTAGCTTTCAAATGTTAAATAAGATCTGATTGGTTGCGGAAAAATTTGTACCATTTTTACGGTAAGAACTTTTCGCTAAATTGTATATTTTCCCCCCAACCCTACTTCACATTATACCAAGCTTTCAAAACCATCCTAAACTTTTTTACCTGACCCAGTCCCTCGCTGTTTAGGTGCCGCCCCCTGTTTCGCCGCCCCCTGTTTCGAGCAAAAACAGGAGCAGGGGACTTTTGTGCAGACAGCTTCCTTCTGGTCGCAGCTGTCAGGGGCGTGACATCACGTTGCACCTCAACTGACAGCCACAATCAGGAAGTGGGAGCTGGACTGTCAGCGGCAGAGGCAGCGTTGGAGCAGGAGGGACGGGTCAGGTAAGCAAGTTCAGAAAGCGTTTTTGAAAGCTACTAATAATGCGAAATGTGGGGTTTGGGGGGGTAATATAAATTTAAAGAACATTTTTTTCAGTGGACATGCCCTTTAAGTCCAATAAGTTTACATTAGTTCAATGCAGATAGCAATGCTATTTCATAGGGGTGTGTGTGTGTGTGGGGATGTTGATTGTCTGCTAGTGACAGCATGCTTATAGTTTGTGCTTATGTTGTTAACGCAAGTCTTATTTGTGCAAGTTGTATGTAGGCTATGTGTGTGTATGTTATTTGTGTCGCTTCTTTAGCGCTCTAAAGAACTAAACGAGCATTGTGTCCATGTAAACTTCAAGCTGTAGGACTATTGGAAAAAAAGATCATAAATATAAATCCTTTTATTTAAAGGGCATGTCTACCCTTAAAAAAAAAATGGATCACATGTCCATTACCTGCCCCCAACCCTTAATGGTATATTCAGCACATATTAAATGTATTAACTAGATATTCTAGTATAAATATTGCCTCGGCAAGGTACGCTGGCTCCTCCTCTCCATGCAGCCAATCAAGACATTGACTGCTGACATCACCACCAATGATTGACTGCTGATTCCCCTGCTGCCTCCTGCACATACTCTAGCTTATTGAAAGCTCACTGAGCAAAGGAAGGAGCCAGAAACCTTTGCCAGAAAATAATAGAATGTATCATTAAATATCTGGTTACAAATGCATGTAATAAAATGGTTAAAATAGCAATTGGGGTTGGGGCAGATAACTGACAATTCACCAGTTTTTTTTTTTTGTTTTAAGGGTGGACATGCCCTTTTAAGGTGGAGTTGAACTCTTTTTAAATGGTAAATGTGACAGATCCCATGAAGTTTGGAATCACCAGGACTTTAGGATGACAATAGAGTGTGGTGTGTGGTGTGTGGTGGTGTGTGTTTAATGAGGCCAATCACAGGGAGAAATGCTTTGTTTTTCCTGCTACTACTACTAACATGTATAGAACATTGCTGTTTCTGTAAATGGCTTCTATGCCACAAAAATGTATTTGTAGAGATTGGGAAAGAATTGGAAAATTAAAAATAATAGTTGCCAAAAGCTTCTCTTCTTTTTGGGTTATATAATTCAGTAAACAACAAATGTAAAACTGGTGTCATTGTAGAAGTGTATTACAAAGATAATTTAGATAAAATCTGCAGTAAAGAAAACAGGGGTTTAAGCCAAAAAAAAATGTGTAGATACGGCAAGATCAATGTTTGCAGTTTGGGTTGGACATGCAAAATTCATTGTAAGGTCTGGTATTGTACATTTTGATTCAGGTGCCAATTATTGACCATTCATTAATTGTTAAAGCTAACTTTCATGTTTGCAAGGTTTAATAAAGGTTAAGGCCTGGTATACATGAGCCAAAGCTTTTGCCTCATCACCCCAACCAACATTTGTTTTAGATATGATGGGATTATAAGATAATGGGTGGGATCTCTAAAACGACCAATACTTCCTGAATGATAATTTTGGTAAAATCAGTTCCAATGATCTGACCAAGGCATAAATATCAATCGCTTACATAGGTAGAAATGGTTGATGGAGAGATTGGACGTAACTATCAGTTGTATTCAAAATTGCTCTAAATGTGTCCATGTGGCAAGTTCTTGTTGGTTCCCTTCTAAGTAGGAAATAAATAGGATATTGTTACTTAATTTTAAAGTTTTTTTTAATTTCTATGCAGCTCAGTATCAAGTAAAAATAAGATTGTGAATGAATTATTAAACTATATATTTATATTTGTTAAATATCGTTTAATTGTGGGCAGTTACAGAATGTACACATATTTGCATCTATGTCTTTAGATCAGGTGTATCAAATTGTGGTCTGGAGCTGTTGGGAACTACAACTCCCAACATTCCATAAGAACAGTTTTATCATGCATTTGATGCTGGCTAAACCAGGGAATTGTTTGCAATCAGTTTTTTTCAATCAGGAAAAACCTTTTTTAGTACAGATATTTTAAATCACAGCTGCAAAGATTAAACCTTTGTTCTCAATAGACAGTTGTATAACATATACAGGGAGATTAATAAAAGTTCTTATCGTTAAAAATGGTGCTAGTTTTGCCGCCAACCAATCAGATGTAAGCTTTCAAATGTTAATAAAAATCTGGTTGGTTGGGGCAAAATTAGCACCTTTTTAACGATAAGAACTTTTATTTAATCTCCCTGATAGTGTGTAACCTGTAAGACCTGGGGGCCAATTCCGTTAGACGAAATTTGTTTAAAGGAAAGTTCATTGCAAATACATATGCTTTTCAGAAAAAAGAGCAGTATTTTTTCATCCCAATGACCTTAATCTGCCAATTCAGCATTGTGTCTGTGTATAAATAAATGCAACCGAAATACTGACTTCCTGTTTGCAGAACCCCTAATAGAGACCGTTATGGTCTTGCCCTTGACCCAGCGCCTGGGTTGATTCAGTTGCTCAGTAGAGATATGAGCATCTTTGACCTATCCAACAGCCAAACAGTAGAAATTCTATATTAGTTCATGGGAGCACACTCCGATAGAATATAATCACACAAAGTTCCCTTTATTAAGTGCTAAACACAAACCAGGTACACAACGTTTTGGGGGGTCCAACCCCCTTCCTCAGGAGGAAGGGGGTTGGACCCCCCGAAACGTTGTGTACCTGGTTTGTGTGTTGAGCACTTAATAAATGGAACTTTTGTGATTATATTCTATCTGAGTGTGTTTCCCTACGAACTAATATAGAATTGATACTTACCTGACGTGGCACAGGCTACAGGGAGTGCACCTCACAATCTACCTGGGATTCCACTGAACAATTGATTATTAAACAGTAGAAATTACTGTTAGGATCATTCCAAGGTAGTGGTGCATTCTGGGAAGAAGGACCATTAGAACCTGAAATGTCAGCAAAGGGTATGAAATCAACTGATTTTTCACATGGAAAAGAATATGTAGAATAACTAAGACGGCATTACACAAACTAACAATTTAACAAATATTGATTTCCACTGAACTGTCCCTTTAAGATCTTTTGGGGAAATTATCTGAAAGGCATTTTGACTGAAATTGGACTAAAACCAACATTTCTATGAAAACCTATAGAAAAGTATTGATAAAATATTAAACTGAAAAAATATGATTCGTACCTCAAAAAAACACATTAAATTGTGTAACAAAACGTGTACTTAAGTGAAAAAAAGACGATTTTGGAGAATTAGAGTATGTTCACCCCCCAAACTTAATTTTAATATGTTGCAGGAAATTGCTATAAACCTCAACCTCATGAGGTTTATGCCTGTGAATGGCATCGTGCCTTAGCCAATCACAGGAGCGGATGCCGGTCGAGCCCCACCTGCTTGACTTCCGTGCACAGAAAGACACAGAAGTTAAAGGAGAAGTAAACCCAATTTTTTATACTCCAGAATGTTCCTGAAAACAACCCCCCTAAAAAACCAATAAACTATAAAATGGCACTTTAGTAAACTGTTAAAGTAAATCAAAGCCTATTAAGAACTGGATGTGTATGTGTATGTGCAGTGTCAGACCACACCTCCTGACCTCAGTCACATGCTTCCTTGCTTATCTGTCCTGTAAAAGGATTGGCTAGAGATTATTAATGGGTGTGACCAACTGTAACAAGTTTCTACCATAGCTAAGGACTGAGCATGTGCAGAAACATAATGGTCATTGACCAAACTGTGTGATACTAGAATGCTGTGAAGTAAAGCCAAACCACATTTATTAGGTAAATTTCCCAGCGCCTATATTAAAATGAAAGGTAAGTGCTCAGTAGAGATATGAGCATCTTTGACCTATCCAACAGCCAAACAGTAGAAATTCTATATTAGTTCATAGGGAGCACACTCAGATAGAATATAATCACAAAAGTTCCATTTATAAGTGCTCAACACACAAACCAGGTACACAACGTTTTGGGGGGTCCAACCCCCTTCCTCAGGAGGAAGGGGGTTGGACCCCCCGAAACGTTGTGTACCTGGTTTGTGTGTTGAGCACTTAATAAATGGAACTTTTGTGATTATATTCTATTGAGTGTGTTTCCCACGAACTAATATAGAATTGATACTTACCTGACGTGGCACAGGCTACAGGGAGTGCACCTCACAATCTACCTGGGATTCCACTGAACAATTGATATTAAACAGTAGAAATTACTGTTAGGATATTCCAAGGTAGTGGTGCATTCTGGAAGAAGGACCATTAGAACCTGAAATGTCAGCAAAGGGTATGAAATCAACTGATTTTTCACATGGAAAAGAATATGTAGAATAACTAAGACGGCATTACACACTAACAATTAACAAATATTGATTCCACTGAACTGTCCCTTTAAGATCTTTTGGGGAAATTATCTGAAAGGCATTTTGACTGAAATTGGACTAAAACCAACATTTCTATGAAAACCTATAGAAAAGTATTGATAAAATATTAAACTGAAAAAATATGATTCGTACCTCAAAAAACACATTAAATTGTGTAAACACACGTGTACTTAAGTGAAAAAATGAACGATTTTGGAGAATTAGAGTATGTTCACCCCCCAAACTTAATTTTAATATGTTGCAGGAAATTGCTATAAACCTCAACCTCATGAGGTTTATGCCTGTGAATGGCATCGTGCCTTAGCCAATCACAGGAGCGGATGCGGTCGAGCCCACCTGCTTGACTTCCGTGCACGAAAGACACAGAAGTTAAAGGAGAAGTAAACCCAATTTTTTATACTCCAGAATGTTCCTGAAAACAACCCCCCTAAAAAACCAATAAACTATAAAATGGCACTTTAGTAAACTGTTAAAGTAAATCAAAGCCTATTAAGAACTGGATGTGTATGTGTATGTGCAGTGTCAGACCACACCTCCTGACCTCAGTCACATGCTTCCTTGCTTTATCTGTCCTGTAAAAGGATTGGCTAGAGATTATAATGGGTGTGACCAAATGTAACAAGTTTCTACCATAGCTAAGGACTGAGCATGTGCAGAACATAATGGTCATTGACCAAACTGTGTGATACTAGAATGCTGTGAAGTAAAGCACAAACCACATGTTATTTAGGTAAATTTCCCAGCGCCTATATTAAAATGAAAGGTAAGACACAGATTACTGGTTTTATATCAAGGTGTTCTGCCTTCTGGTTCAGCGTTGTTCTGTGGCTTTAGTTGCCCTTTAAGCAGAAGGCAGCGAGAGAAATGAAGGTGTAAGTGTCTATAAACTTTGCGAGGTTAAGGATTATAGCAATTCCCTGCAACAAAACTGGCAGTCACCAGTTAGTTTAGGTATCTGCATTAACAACGTTTTTTAACAGGGCGATCGGACACTTAAGAAAATCACTCCTACTATGGACATCACGATCGATAGTGGCAAATGGCAACATTTTATGCCAATTGGAGTTGATTTTTGTCAGGAGAAACCATGGCAAGCCTTGGTGAAATGAAGTGTTCAAAATGTGTTTTTGGCCAGATACTGTGCTTTTTCAATCATGGCCTGAAACATCATGTTTCTACTGATTCTAGTTTCTACTTGTTGGTCTCATGAGCCCTCTGCAGGGCAAGAATTTTAGTGCATAATCAATTTAGCAGTTCAGTAGGTAATCATTTAGTTAGGCTGGGGGCCACACAAACTGCACAGAAAAAAATTAACATGTTATAATTGAATTATTCTGTGCTGTTTTCATGTTCCCATAGCCTAAAACTAAAAAAAATGGAGAAAGGATAGCAAAAAAACAACAACAGCAACCAAGCAGCCCCCCACGGTCTAGGGTTATAATGAAAACCATGGATATTATACTGCACTAACAGGGTATTCAATACAAGTTCTTATAGTTTAAAATGGTGCTTAATTTGCCCCAACCAACAGATGTTAGCTTTCAAATGTTAAATAAGGTTGATTGGTTGGGCAATTTAGCACCATTTTAAGAACTTTATTGAATAACCCTGTAAATGTTCATTGTAATAAAACATATGCACAATTTCTATATAGATAACTGGATTCCAATTATAAACAAATCTCCTAGTACACATGACTGTCAATAAGAACAGAAAGGTAAGTACAGAGCTCTATCATTTTTTCACTTGCAGACAGTAAATTGGCCTTGGGGATTGGTGGGGTTTGACAAAAAAATCCAATCAGTCACTATTAGTTACCTATAATTTATTGTTAGGAGATGATAGCAGCTGCGCTTTGTGTGCCACTGCAAGAGCTCCCTACACAAAGTATATGGAGACGGGTCAGTAAGGTTTATAAGCAGGTTTATAGCAGATGTCACCATCTGCATTGGTTTTACCCAGATTAAATATTAGGACTGTCCAGCATGTTCCGGGACTGTTGGTAAGCAACCCATGTGTGGCAATTTGTCTACTTTCTGTTTGGATGGCACTGTGATCCAAGTTTATTATGTAATGCATTTTATCCACAATTCTTGGGAAACATACAGAAATTAATCAGCTAACAAAATGCAACTCGCAGAATCTGAAGCCAAAATAGCAAAAACTATTTTAATGAGTGAGTGAGGCCATAGCTTAAAGGGACACTAAACTGAAAAAATGACTTTGCCTCATTTTAATCTATAATTGAAACATGTAAGTAGCACTTACTCTGATTTGCGTGTGTTTGCTACATGCCTTTTTAATCCAGCACACATTTTGTTTAGGAGCAGTATCCCCCATCCCTTTTTTACCACTCCCACCCGACCTGACTTTTTCCCCAAAAAAAACAACTGTCAAGCTGCACACAGCATACAGAATTCCAACTGTCAAAACTCACAGAAGAGTAGTTTTTGAGAGCAAGGAACTTGATTGACAGCTGAAATATAAGAAGTTTTAGATTGGATATCTAAAGAAATAGGGGGCAGATCAACAAAAAAATGATACAGTGGTGGGTGGGAAATGCTTGTGAAGGTCTCATTCATCCAGGTCATGGTATTCTGTTGTATTCAATAAGATCAACTGGACTTGGAATGTAGTTCTTGAAGACGTTTCGCTAGTCATCTCGAGCTGGCTTTCTCAATTAGAATGACTGTGGCAATTATGTACACTGGAAAATCCCAATTAGCATATCACAGCCAAGTGTTAAGGGGTGTGATGGATAATGGCTAAAAGGTGTTCCCTGTCTGCTTTAAACCGAACAACACAGAGGCAGCAATTGGTACATCCGAAAGACCCAATACCAAAACACAAGAAAGCGACATCATATTAGCAGTGCAGTGCAGTATGCTCTGATTTGTATGTGGGGGAGACCAAACAGCAAATGCATCAACGTATGGCCCAACACAGAAGAGCCAATTCCTCGGGTCAGGACTCAGCCGTGTACCTGCATCTTAAGGATAAAGGACATACCTTTGAAGATTGTAATGTTAACATATTGGCGAAGGAACGTGACTGGTTCAAGAGAGGTGTTAAGGAGGCCATTTATGTGAAAATAAAGAAACCAAGCCTAAATAGAGGTGGGGGGGTTCGACACCAACTGTCTGCCATGTACAATGCTGTTTTAACACCTTACTCTGGGCGTTCCTATAACACCTTTTAGCCATTATCCAATCACACCCTTAACACCTGGCTGTGATATGCTAATTGGGATTTTCCAGGGTACATAATTGCCACAGATTCTTGTACAAGTCATTCTGAATTGAGAAAGCCAGTCGGATGACTAGCGAAACGTCTTCAAGAACTACATTGCAAGTCCAGTTGATCTAATTGAATACAACAGATATGGTGGTTGGGAAGAATTATAGTTTCCAGTTATGGTCAATTAAAATTAGCCTATTTTTCGGTATAGATGCCCTTTAAATCCTTTAGAATTTTGAATTAGAACTGAAATTTCATCAAGATCAGACAAAAGTACATGGTCTTTAATAGGCGAAACGATTTCTCAAACCATAATTTAGCGGTAACCCTTTAAATCCCACCTTACAGACTGCCGGTCAGTTTATCATTCAGTAGTCTGGCTGAAGGTACTATTGGGCCATGGTCATTAACTTGTGCACAGCCTTAGGGGTTTTGCACTCCGTGATCCACAATGACAATTTATTATAATGCAAATCATGGGAAGCAGGCCCATGCAATCCGTTTCAATTTCTAATGCATCGCCATTTTTGGTCCGTTTCGTCAAAATCGCACTTACGTGATACAGGTCTAGGGAAGCGCATGAAAAAAGCAGACACAAATCAATAGCTCATGCATTTTTTTGCAAAATAATCCCCTGAGAAACGCAATTGTAAATGCACGTTATAGCAGACACAAGTGCACAGAAAGCTTTTTTTTTTTGCATTGTAGGCGTAAGCAACTCACGGAAAACAGATGTGCATGTTGTTCAAGCACAATACAATCTGTTGGCTGAGATCCACGCAATGTTGCGCTGTCAGAGCGCATGCAATTTGCAAAAAACAAATCAAATGCGCTCCGAAAGCAAATTGCAAATTGCAGTGCACTTGTGTGGCCAGACAAATTGCCAGCACTAGTGTGCACTTTTTAATTGCAATCGCGGTCATAGGGCAGTGGAATACAGGCAGGGGAATACAGGAAGTCACGAAAATAGATTCTCGCCACTGCACCTCCCCATGAAAATGCCTAGCCGTATGTATTATATAACAGTTCAAGCTGAATGGAACCAGCCCCACCCACTTTCCCCTACTTAAGCCGGCCAGGTAGCAAATGTGCCTAGAATTCATACATTGCACCTAAACTTTTGAGCAGTTTTCCAATAATATATTTGAAGCTAATTAGCAAGAAGGCTAGCTTGGCCTCCAATGTTAAATAGGTTTGTTCACCTGCAAGGTTTGGGTATAATGACAACCCTAAGCTAGCAGATCTAAAACAGTGTATATGTTCTTTTGCCGATGTCTGTGCCTTTGACCAGTCTGTAGAAGCCAGGGGTTGAGCGTTTTGGTTTTTGTATTTTATTTGAGTTGTTTTGTTTTGATATATGCATTTCTATTTATATATGTTCTATTTTTTGTCCTTTTCAACCTGCCCCATGTCTGTTGTTGATTCTGTTGTGATGTTCCTGGTATGCATCCATTAATTATCCCCTGATCCCTCTGGCTCTTTGTTACTGCCCCTCCGCTGTTGTGCCACACACATCTCTCCTTGTGTTATGTGGTGTCCGTGTCACACATAATCCTCACGTCCCCCTTCCCGACACAGATTACTGGTTTTATATCAAGGTGTTCTGCCTTCTGGTTCAGCGTTGTTCTGTGGCTTTAGTTGCCCTTTAAGCAGAAGGCAGCAGAGAAATGAAGGCTGTAAGTGCTATAAACTTTGCGAGGTTAAGGATTATAGCAATTCCCTGCAACAAAACTGGCAGTCACCAGTTAGTTTAGGTATCTGCATTAACAACGTCTATTTTTAACAGGGCGATCGGACACTTAAGAAAATCACTCCTACTATGGACATCACGATCGATCGTGGCAAATGGCAACATTTTATGCCAATTGGAGTTGATTTTTGTCAGGAGAAACCATGGCAAGCCTTGGTGAAATGAAGTGTTCAAAATGTGTTTTTGGCCAGATACTGTGCTTTTTCAATCATGGCCTGAAACATCATGTTTCTACTGATTCTAGTTTCTACTTGTTGGTCTCATGAGCCCTCTGCAGGGCAAGAATGTTATGTGCATAATCAATTTAGCAGTTCAGTAGGTAATCATTTAGTTAGGCTGGGGGCCACACCAAACTGCACAGAAAAAAATTAACATGTTATAATTGAATTATTCTGTGCTGTTTTCATGTTCCCATAGCCTAAATACTAAATGCTTGTGATCCATAAAATTGGTGATGGCATGCTTTTAAAAACAATCTGGATCACAACATGCAGTGTGGCTGTACCTTTAATCCTAGACCCCACGGTCTAGGGTTATAATGAAAACCATGGATATTATACTGCACTAACAGGGTTATTCAATACAAGTTCTTATAGTTTAAAATGGTGCTTAATTTGCCCCAACCAATCAGATGTTAGCTTTCAAATGTTAAATAAGGTCTGATTGGTTGGGCAAATTTAGCACCATTTTAAGAACTTTTATTGAATAACCCTGTAAATGTTCATTGTAATAAAACATATGCACAATTTCTATATAGATAACTGGATTCCACTTATAAACAAATCTCCTAGTACACATGACTGTCAATAAGAACAGAAAGGTAAGTACAGAGCTCTATCATTTGTCTTCACTTGCAGACAGTAAATTGGCCTTGGGGATTGGTTGGTTTTGACAAAAAAATCCAATCAGTCACTATTAGTTACCTATAATTTATTGTTAGGAGATGATAGCAGCTGCTGCTTTGTGTTGCCACTGCAAGAGCTCCCTACACAAAGTATATGGAGATCGGGTCAGTAAGGTTTATAAGCAGGTTTATAGCAGATGTCACCATCTGCATTGGTTTTACCCAGATTAAATATTAGGACTGTCCAGCATGTTCCGGGACTGTTGGTAAGCAACCCATGTGTGGCAATTTTGTCTACTTTCTGTTTGGATGGCACTGTGATCCAAGTTTTATTATGTAATGCATTTTTATCCACAATTTCTTGGGAAACATACAGAAATTAATCAGCTAACAAAATGCAACTCGCAGAATCTGAAGCCAAAATAGCAAAACATATTTTAATGAGTGAGTGAGGCCATATGCTTAAAGGGACACTAAACTGAAAAAATGACTTTGCCTCATTTTAATCTATAATTGAATACATGTAAGTAGCACTTACTCTGATTTGCGTGTGTTGCTACATGCCTTTTTAATCCAGCACACATTTTGTTTAGGAGCAGTATCCCCCATCCCTCTTTTTACCACTCCCACCCGACCTGACTTTTTCCCCAAAAACCAACTGTCAAGCCTGCACACAGCATACAGAATTCCAACTGTCAAAACTCACAGAAGAGTAGTTTTTGAGAGCAAGGAACTTGATTGACAGCTGAAATATAAGAAGTTTTAGATTGGATATCTAAAGAAATAGGGGGCAGATCAACAAAAAAAATGATACAGTGGTGGTTGGGAATATGCTTGTGAAGGTTCTCATTCATCCAGGTCATGGTATATCTGTTGTATTCAATAAGATCAACTGGACTTGGAATGTAGTTCTTGAAGACGTTTCGCTAGTCATCCGACTGGCTTTCTCAATTCAGAATGACTGTGGCAATTATGTACACTGGAAAATCCCAATTAGCATATCACAGCCAAGTGTTAAGGGTGTGATTGGATAATGGCTAAAAGGTGTTCCCTGTCTGCTTTAAACCGAACAACACACTGAGGCAGCAATTGGTACATCCGAAAGACCCAATACCAAAACACAAGAAAAGCGACATCATATATGCAGTGCAGTGCAGTATGCTCTGATTTGTATGTGGGGGAGACCAAACAGCAACTGCATCAACGTATGGCCCAACACAGAAGAGCCAATTCCTCGGGTCAGGACTCAGCCGTGTACCTGCATCTTAAGGATAAAGGACATACCTTTGAAGATTGTAATGTTAACATATTGGCGAAGGAACGTGACTGGTTCAAGAGAGGTGTTAAGGAGGCCATTTATGTGAAAATAAAGAAACCAAGCCTAAATAGAGGTGGGGGGGGTTCGACACCAACTGTCTGCCATGTACAATGCTGTTTTAACACCTTACTCTGGGCGTTCCTATAACACCTTTTAGCCATTATCCAATCACACCCTTAACACCTGGCTGTGATATGCTAATTGGGATTTTCCAGGGTACATAATTGCCACAGATTCTTGTACAAGTCATTCTGAATTGAGAAAGCCAGTCGGATGACTAGCGAAACGTCTTCAAGAACTACATTCCAAGTCCAGTTGATCTAATTGAATACAACAGATATGGTGGTTGGGAAGAATTATAGTTTCCAGTTATGGTCAATTAAAATTAGCCTATTTTTCGGTATAGATGCCCTTTAAATCCTTTAGAATTTTGAATTAGAACTGAAATTTTTCATCAAGATCAGACAAAAAGTACATGGTCTTTAATAGGCGAAACGATTTCTCAAACCATAATATTAGCGGTAACCCTTTAAATCCCACCTTACAGACTGCCGGTCAGTTTATCATTCAGTAGTCTGGCTGAAGGTACTATTGGGCCATGGTCATTAACTTGTGCACAGCCTTAGGGCGTTTTGCACTCCGTGATCCACAATGACATTTTATTTATAATGCAAATCATGGGAAGCAGGCCCATGCAATCCGTTTCAATTTTCTAATGCATCGCCATTTTTGGTCCGTTTCTGTCAAAATCGCACTTACGTGATACAGGTCTAGGGAAGCGCATGAAAAAAGCAGACACAAATCAATAGCTCATGCATTTTTTTGCAAAATAATCCCCTGAGAAACGCAATTGTAAATGCACGTTATAGCAGACACAAGTGCACAGAAATGCTTTTTTTTTTTGCATTGTAGGCGTAAGCAACTCACGGAAAACAGAATGTGCATGTTTGTTCAAGCACAATACAATCTGCTTGTGCTGAGATCCACGCAATGTTGCGCTGTCAGAGCGCATGCAATTTGCAAAAAAACAAATCAAATGCGCTCCGAAAAGCAAATTGCAATGCAGTGCACCTTGTGTGGCCAGACAAATTGCCCAGCACTAGTGTGCACTTTTTAATTGCAATCGCGGTCATAGGGCAGTGGAATACAGGCAGTGGAATACAGGAAGTCACGAAAATAGATTCTCGCCACTGCACCTCCCCATTGAAAATGCCTAGCCGTATGTATTATATAACAGTTCAGACTGAATGGAACCCAAGCCCCACCCACTTCCCCCTACTTAAGCCGGCCAGGTAGCAAATGTGCCTAGAAATTCATACATTGCACCTAAACTTTTGAGCAGTTTTCCAATAATATATTTGAAGCTAATTAGCAAGAAGGCTAGCTTGGCATCCAATGTTAAATAGGATTTGTTCACCTGCAAGTTTTGGGTATAATGACAACCCTATGCTAGCAGATCTAAACTAAGTGTATATGTTCTTATTGCATAGTGATCTGTGCCTTTTGACAGTCTGTAGAAAAGCCAGGGGTTGAGCATGTTTTGGATTTTTAGTATTATTATTATGAGTTGGTTTTGTTTATGAATATATGCAATTTCATATATAAAATATATGTTCTAATATTATTTGTCCTATATTAAACCTGCCAATGATCTGTTGGTAGATTATTGGGAGGTGTCAGGGTAGTGCAGTCATTAAAAATTATACCTAGATTTTGCCTTGGTTATTTTTTGATCCCTACTCCTTTTTTGGTTAGTCAGACACTGTCAGCCAGACACTATACTTTATGATGTAGTATAAAATTCTCAAACACTAATCTTGGGGTCTAACTGGCTGCATACTAACTGTTTTGTTTAATTCTATTGCAGAGTATGAATCAGAAGTAAAGAAAGCTGAAGACGTTCTTTTGGGAATAGAGAAATTGATGGTAAATTATTATAGCTATTTGAATAAATCTTTTCTAAAAATACATTCATTTATTTCTTTGTTTTTAAATCATAGCGTGTTTTTTGTAACGTAGCCTAACTTTTAATCTAGTCCAGTGTACCCATGCGTGACAAATAAAATGCTGATTCGTTCTCAATGCTATGAATAAAGGCACCTGTCCACCTAGAACATTATGTATAGCGTTTTGGGGCTTTTTGCTGATTTAATCTTGCTCGTAACTACCCATAAGTTAGATGGAGAATGATGTTGGGTCCTATAGACTGATTGCTAACCTGTGGCTAGTACCTCCATATAGGTTTCTGTTGTGCTGTCCAGATACTGGTGTAGATTTCAAAGCAAGATACAAAATATTTTTGAAAGTGTGCGCTGTTAAAACATTATTGCAATCTCTATAAGAAAAAAAAAATTTTTTTTCTGAAAAAAAGGTAGATTAGGCATCCACTAAAATTCAGTGATTTTTTTTTTTCACTGGCAGTTGCCATTAACAGTGAGCAGATGTTTCTTCCAATAAAGTAAAGTCCATAAACCGGTTCTCTATTCCTCAGCCCTACAAGACATTCTTTGTCTGTCCAGGGAAGAAAGCAGAGCAGACCTCAAGCAGCTGTATTTGTCCTGTCCAGCTTCCCAGGGTTTGTGTTACTTGAGCCAACGGAGTAACTGCAATGTAGTCTCCATTGTGTAGGGCACTGTGAATTGTTTATTTAGCAAACATTTATAATGAATAAGTTGGTCTTGTACAAATTTAAATGGAAAACAGAGCACATTAATTATTTAAAGGGTATGTCCACCCAAAAATAAACTTTTTATATGTTCTTTATATAATAGCACCAACCTCAAACGCCATGTTAATTTTTCTAAAAATCATTTGCCTTGCCCCATATTTAATGAGATATATATCAGGCTGCACTTCCTCTCCACTTCCTCTTTAGATGACCCGAGCTGCAGCTAAGGGGAAAAAAAAAAAATTCTTGTGTGTGTGTGTGTGTCTCTCTCTCACTCTCTGGGCTCTCTCTGGGCTGGCTGGCTGCAGCTGTTGATCCTGGATTTCTTCAGTACACATAACTTTACAGCTGTGATTGGTTGAGAGGTAAAAGAGGGCGGGATCCAGGGGTCAGACCATTACTGATGCAACTTCCTCTGTTCTCACTGCTGGATGTTAACAGACATGCTCAAGAACATGAAAAGAACAGAGGCAAGGTAATGTAACCTGTCTCTGTTCATCACTGTATTGGTCCATGCTGCAGGATTAAGCCAGCTACAAAGGTCTGTAACTTTTGAACCACTGGACCGATTTACATGCTGTAAAGTTTGTTTTGGAGCACTTATTTGGGCCAAATAAATATAAAAAGTTAGTTTTGGGGGTGGACATGCCCTTTAAGATTTCCCTTAAATAAAGTGTAGAGAAATTCTCACTGTCTTTATAGAATTAAGAACTTTCTACATACATGCGGATGATTCACTTTATATCCTACCTCAGGGAACACGTTCTGTATAAATATCAGTAAACCTGTTAAATCTGTTTTTACCAGTTACAAATAGAAACCTTACAGGCCACACAATTAACCCACCAATGGGTGGGTTAATTGCTGTACTAAAGGGCATGTTCACCCATCAAAGTAAAAATATATAGGTAAGTCACCCCGGGAAAACTACAATAGTTAGAAAGCTCACAGACGTTATGCAGCAAAATTTTGTTCTCCCCCTTCCCCCTTTAAAAGTTAGCTAAAGGAATAGCATTAGTCATTGGCTGTGATGTCATCTTTTACATCCATTGTTGACAGCTGTTAACCAGAATAACCAGGGAGCAGAAGGAGAGGTAACAGTACATTGGGCACTATTTCAGGTTAGTCTTACATGTTTCAGCTTTTGCAGTTTTGGATTATCAGGCTCAAGCAGTGAGCTAAACTAAATTACCCTTCTACTTGGTCAGTATGGCAGTGCTTGAAATACGGAAGTTTTTGTGTGTGTGTGTGTAGTGAAGGGCACCCTAGCACACCTTTAACTGCCATGTTTGTTTAGTAAAAAAGCAGCAGAACTCTACAGTCCTTCGATCCCCTGGTGCTCTGATCCAGGCCCTCTGCGTGCCAGAACTGCAAGCAGGGGGCCAGACTGTCAGCCGCGTCTGGGATTGGCTGAGAGGCAGCCAATTACAGATGTGGCTGCCAGCAATAGATAATGACGGGGGTGGAACAAAGCAATGTAATTATAGTTATGCAGCTTTTTTTTTTAGCAAACTTTGATGGTGGTTGGGGTGGGCTAGTGTTCCCTACAATACAGGGAAAAGGCAGCCATGATGGGATCCAGAGGGACGGAGGGAGGGGCTCCCCTGAGCATGCCAGAACCCTCTCTTTTTTCAACTTTGAACAGTCACTGCAGGAGAACCATTTGTAGCAGAAATGTAATGTAGAGATGTAACACTACACAGTGAGGCCGGTAGTTGGTTAAATTTTGGTTTTGGGGTGAACATGCCCTTTAAAGGCTAAAAAGGCAAGGGTAAATAAAAGCCTGCAGTCTAATCTTTAGAATGAACCCTGGATAATTGCAGCCTGTCAGTTAAAGTACTGAAAAGTTTAACATTTCCTGCTTCCAGGAGATGGAAATATATCACCTGCACCATCTGCTCCTCTCCTGTCCCCAAGGGCTAAGTATGCTCGCTGATTACTTTATGCTAAGAAATATGGAATATATGAATATTTGACAACTGATGAGTGGTCTTCAGTGCCTTCCCCACTTGACAAAGGAAGTTCAAATATACTGCAAATGCATAACAGGCAATAAAGAAGTGTTTGCGCATCCTTAAAGGGCAATTATACTGTCACACACGCACAGTACAAGTAAGTGTGAGAGCCCAGTACAAGTAAGTGTGAGAGCCTAAAATGCTAGAAACTCCTACGATGTGTCACTAAAGTTAATATAATTTGCCCTGCCCTTTACTTGTGTCCAGGGCCTGGCCAATCAGAATTCATGCACTTAACTGTTTTAAGGTAGTACCTTGCATTTTACTTGGTTGTACTAAGGTAGTACTAAGGTAGTACCTAGCATTTTAGGTGGGGTACTTTTATTTGCAGGTGGAAACAGTATAATTGCCCTTTAACCTAATCTTTGGTTCTTATTCTTATGTTCCAGAATAGCACTCATTTACTTAAGATTTGGCTGTACTACTTAACTGTTCTAGTTATATAGCAGGTTTAAAGCATCTTTGTGTGGGGGTTAAGTTAAAACTTTTTGGTAAACTAAACATTAGGTTCCTAAAAAGCGGCTGTAATAGGCCTAAAGTTTGATCTGTATCTCTAAGCAATAGGGTTAGATTAAATATTTAATAAATACTTAGATTATTCTAGGATTTTCTATTTTAGTATGCCCTGTGATGTTTGCTATATACTCTGTATTAATGGTACTTTCTGTTTGCAGTGAATAAATAATTTATGTGCTTATAATCACTACATGCACATCATAAAAACATCATATATAAATCACTCGCCTATGCATAGCAAAATACTTCTGCCCAAGTAGTCTGAACACAATTTAGAAATTGCTGACTTTTGTTTACAAACATGGCATTATAATTGTTAAGAAAACACTCCTTTTGCTATCAGCAGTTAATAACTTTGCTTTGCAGCATATTGCTCAGAAAAACATCTAACTTTCAGCAAAAGGTTTCTCTATAATTACATTATAATTCAATTTGGTTTAACTCGTGCAAAAACAAAAAGCACACAATGTCTAGCGGTGAATGTAAAGTAGTAAAAAGGTGGTTGCATTTACCAATAATTAATTTTTGTCCTGTGACACAGGTAGATAAAAGAACACATGCTTTGAGAATTCTAGGCGATCAATCAAGTTTTTAGTGTTTTAAAAAAAAGCTGACAAGTAGTGATGGCCCAGTTCGCAGATCCGAACCAGAATCCGTGGCGGATTTACCTCGTTCGCGAATGGCGGATATCGTGGATTTTCCGGTTTTCCGCCTTCAGAACTTTTCCGAACTGTATTTTCTAAAATTTTCGAAATTACGAGGATTTCTCGTATTTTCGGAAATGCATGGAAACATGTATTTTCGAAAATTTTCTAAATTACGAGGATTTTACGTATTTTCGAAAATGCGGGGAAATACGTATTTTTGAAAATTTTCGAAATTACGAAGATTTCTCGTATTTTCGAGTATTTTTTCATTTTAATGGGTTTTAATGGGTCCGCTTGCGGATTTTCGAATTTTTCCGAAAATTCGCAGATCCTCGAGCGGACCGGATTTTGCGAAGTTCGGACATCTCTACTGACGAGCTGTCAGCACTGTGCAAATAAGGTACTGACCAAATTCTGCCTGTATACTGTTTTTGGGTAACTTTCTTTTCAAGTCAAATGGGCACTAAGTTTCCATAAAGTTAACAGCTGTTAAAAGGCAATGTGAGCCAAAGTAGAACTACTAGGAAACTATCAACTCTGCATATGTGCCAAAACTCTAAATGAACACCTGGAGCACAAAGTACAGGAAATCCAGAATCCAAGATATGATAAAGTATATGTATTGTAATGTGTTTTATTTGTATCTAGTAGATGTTAAATTTTTTTTGATGTAAATGTAAGAAACATTCCATTTTGTCAATATGTTTTAAGTAGAGCGCTATGTAGAGATTTCTACGTTATTTAGGAGGTGGGTGTACTCTTTCTGGTCAACCAGTAAACTGCTTTTTCACTAAAATATTTACCTAAAAATTATATTGAAACCAGACCCCAGCTATTAAACTGATTATGTGTTTAACATAAGGGCATACAGTGGATATTGGTCACAGAAAGCTCAGATTTACAGTAAGTGAATGACATTCTCCTTATTGCATCTTTTTATTCCTACTCAGGTATCCAATATTGAATCAAGAGCTGCTTTGGTCACATGGTCTCCACCAAATGGGTATTCAAATGGAGAAAAGCAAAGTAATGGCTTATCTTATTCCTGTAATTATGAGGTGGCCTTATCAGACAAAGGAAGAGATGGAAAGTACAAAATCATTTACAGGTAAATATTTTACATTAATTAATTAATATTGAAATAATATTATGGATATTTGAACAAAAGAAACACCATGTAAAATTGCAGCAACTAATGTGGGGGAAATGGGGGAAACTAACGTGATGCAATTGAAGAGTTAAAAATCTTTATAAAACATAAATATATAATGTGTATATAAAAGGCCCTTTGGGTGCAAGATTGAGAGGGTCCTTCTAAACAACATTATGTTCTTCATCTGTGCTTGCTTTGTCATTAAATTATTATTAATGTATAGTGATTGCTAATTGTCTCCACTCTCCCTTACTCACTGTCTTCTTGTAGTGTCTGCGACACTTCAGTTCTGTACAGCCTCACCATAGATCCTGCTCTGCTTACACATCTCCCCCTGCATTCTTTTCTTTGCTGATTCTCTTAATTTTTGCAGAAACTTGCTGGCAGGAAGCCAAAGATTCTAGTAAGAGGTCAGGGGAGAGACACACATTTTTCCCTCATTTGAGTGACAGGTCTATAATTGTAAATGCTGTGATTTTAAATTATGATTTCTCGGAATCTAAAGCACAGATTTAAAATTCAAAAAAAGTTTTTGAAAATTTGATTTTTTAATAAATATTAATGGCTTTCACTGGCACTAACCCATTTGCAGTGATATAATAAGGGGATCAGTGTGGGTTTTTTTTGGTGCGAGTGTGCCTGTATGAACCGTTTTTGGATTTTACTTTGCGTAATCAAAGCAATACAGAAATCCAGAAGGAAATTGCTTGAGTTTTATTAAGGTTATTAGCAAAAAAATGTAGGCCTTAAACACATACAAAGTATAAGAAGTAAATCAGAATGCAATTCAGTGCAAAGCTCAAATAACTTACTGCATCAAGTTAGCTGCAAAGATATGGCTTTAATTGCACCACCCTGATATTGTTTTAGATATGTCCAAACTGCTGCCCTCATCAGTAGTTCAATTATAGCATCATATGGAAAACAAAAGGCTTTTCGGGGTTTAGCTGACAGTTGTTATATGTCCATTTGGACCAAAAGGTTTTGGTGCAGTTTTTTATTGTACAGTATATACCATAATAGGGCTAGTTACATTACGGTATGTTCTTCTGGGATTAGACTACCAGATAATACAGTAGTTCAGTAGTTCTGCAGTAGTTCACTAAAGATTTTTTTAGAAACAAATATGGTTGCCCTGTAAATAATTTACTCTTATAAAAGAATGTTTTGACATTTAAGCAAGTCAGGGAATCTTGAGGATGCTGGGACATTATAATAGTTTGATCATCCCCAGAGTAACTTGCCACTTTGATGTACAATTCTCTGCCATTATTAATAATCTGACTGCTGAGGGCAGCAACCAAAATTCTATTCACCTTCTTATTATTCATTCCTGCTGTACAATTTGTCTCTGTAGTGGAGAAGAATTAGAGTGCCATTTGAAAGACCTTAGACCGGCATCAGATTATCATGTCAGGTAAGTGATGATGCTGCTCTGTATTTTCAGTAAATTACTGTAATGCTAAATATATTTCTTTATTTTTGCTTAATTTTTGCAACAAGCTTTTCTTTGCTTTATTTATTTTAAATCTTTATTAATTATGAATTATTATGAATGAATAATTACTGTAATGCTAAATATATTTCTTTATTTTCTGAATCTTCTTTAATAACTGAGCATACAGTTACCGTAAACCAGACTATGTGCAACCTTCAAATGTTTCATAATAAACTAAACAGATTAAACAATGTCCCTTCTACTGCCTCTAGCTTTTGCTGATTACCATAAACAGTTACTCCAATCATCCCACCTCACTTGTAGATGGGATTGTTGGGAGCTCTAGTTCCAGAACAGCCAGAGATCCTGCAGGCTAGACCTGCCTGACATATATAATAGCAGAAACAATTTCACAATACTTTTTTTAACAGATTAAATGTTCTTTTATTTTATATCTACAGATGCCATTTTCTAAAATGGTCCTTGCCTTTATCATGCATTAAAAATTACTTTTATTTTAGCACCAAACTTTTCTAAGGTGTTTCTGTCTGATAGCACATATTATTTGCACCATAACATGGGATATGTATTTTAAAAACTATTTTCCTAAAGAATTTCAGCAATATTCTATTTCTTTATGCACTAGCTATAGTAAATAAAGATCCTTTCTAGTGCAGGTAAGTAAATATATTAGTACAGTAAACAGGAGGACATTTCAGTCAAGCAGTGTGTATGCAAGGTAACCCTTGTGTAATGTAACCAGAGCTGTGATTTATCTACAGAGTGTATGCAGTGAATAAATCGCTAAAGGGATCCTGTTCAGAGCCCATCAGTTTCACCACCCACAGTAGTGCACCAGAATGTCCTTTCCCACCTAAGCTTTCCCACAGAACCAAAAGCTCTTTGTCATTACATTGGAAGGTAAGATCTGCAGTGGAAAAAGGCATCTTCTCTGGGGTGAAATCAGTGTAGGGTTCTGCTGAAATATATTTCTCCTGGCTGGTTTTGTCATATTTGGTGGTTACTGGGGTTGCTGTTATTTGTACCAGATATTTATTTCCTGCAGCCATTGATGGAAGTTGCTATTCAGTTTATTTCCTGGTCAGTATCTGAGATATGCAATGTAATGTTCATATGAAAAAGGTTAGTATGGTTCTTTGTTGAGGGACAAACATACTTATTAGACTTATTAGGGCCTCTCACAGGCAAATACATATGTATTGCACATAGAGGTGAACACGATCTCCAAATCTATTGTAGTATTCTGGAGCAGGAAATTATTCTTTATATCACTGGAGTTGAATTTGGGAAGGACAAGATCTTAATAATAAGGTCCACGGGGCAGGAACCAAGCACCAAGGCATACAATTAACAGCACTGTTCTTAAAAATGCAGATAATTTTTGTCAAAAAACAGGGTTTTTTAATGGAATAAAATGTAAAATGAGAAAGGAAATCTATAAAATGTCATGTTACATGTTAACACTGAATTTGTCTTTTAGGCACCAGTTGATAACGGCTCCAAAATCACCAGCTATCTTTTGCAATGGGATGAGGTATATCAGATGCATGTTTAATTAAACCAAATCTACTATTGCAATACTGTATCCATACAACTACTGTACTACTGTAACTACTGTACTACCGATAGCGGCCACTGGCCACCCAAACCATCTACCTATACAAAGTATGTAGTAGAAATTTTAGCTGATGACAGACAGCTTCCAATGCCTGTCTGTCATCTGCTACAAAACTTTACCATGTGTACCTAGCATTGCATAGTCATTTGGTAAAAAAAAGACAGAATCCCCTTTAGTCCATATGGACTACGCCCCCCCTCCTCCCTTCCACATACATCACTTAGCACAAGGACATTACCAATCACATAAACTTTGCATATCGCTTACTAACTGTAACCTGGGATATTCTGCCTATGAATATATCCAAGTCTCTTTTAAATACGTATTTCTGTTGAGTATGTGGGCAGTTAGGCTTGCTGATTGCTAAGTAATGGTTTCATCCATCTAAGGCTAGGTACACATTTCTGTTGATTATGTAGGCAGATTGGGTAAAATGTCATTTGTGAAGGAACAGATGCCCAATTTTGTATAATTACAGCTTTGCAAAAGAGATTAGTACTATAATAATATAGAATATATATATATATATATATATATATATATATATATATATATTTAATGGCTAAAAACCACATCTGTTCTAAATGACTATATCTATACTTCCTGAGTACAAATAGACACAGCATGCAAATGTAAGAAAACAGGCAAAGCTTTAATATTGATTGATCATCTCTGACATAAGTTTAGGTTAATGCTTCCCTGATCCATTGGTTATTTGTTTGATGTGTTTATATCCTGTTTCTTTGGTTAGATCAACAGACAAGAAACCTCAAGGCCAATTCTTGATTAATTCCTCAGCTAACAGCTCTATGGCTTTTTGTGATTTTTTAAGATTTGCAAAGGGTGTGTTTAGTTTAATTTGGACAAAAGAACAACAAATATCAGTGGGTCGGCCCGAAATATCTGCTCATATCTAATGCCTAGCCATAGATGGATGAAATTATTACTTAGGATTCAGGGATATTCAAATGTTAACTGATATTTAAACCAAAATAATACATATATATGCCTTAGAAGTTATTCTTTGCACAAAACGTAGGCTAAGGGTGAAACTAATCTCTCTATTAGCCTGGCTCTATGGTAGAAATATGGTAAAACAGTGGTGCTGGAAATTCCTCTCTATAATAATAACATTGACAAATTGTAATACGTGCAATATATCAATTTTCATTAAAAAATAATTGTTTTGCATTGGTTGCTTAATGTTTACAACAAGCTTTTCTTTGCTTTATTTATTTTAAATCTTTATTAATTATGAATGGCAATGACTTACAGTACATCGATACAGAAAATGATAAGTAACTTAACATGGGTGCTTACCCTATAACAAGTCTGCGAGAGGAACAGAATAGCTTTGCTATATTAAATATTAAAGGGTATTAAAGATAATGGTGAGCTGTTCCCTTCTTACACATGCGCAATACATGCTCATGGAGCCTTGAGGCCTTCTATTAAGCACATTCAAGCAATAGTGTGCTTGAATGAGACGAGAGCAAACTGAACTGGGTGCTGCTTTCTCAGAGCTTTGAAATTCCCCAGTCAATTGCCACACAGGAGTTGGACTGTGCATGTGCCAGATTCCCCATACCAGAGAAATGCAGAAGCTGCAGATAAAATTTCTCCAGCTTTGCGGAGATGTAAAAAAGGTAAGTTTCCTTTAAAACTTTTAGAATGTTTAATTCAGCAATGCTGGGTCCTGGTTTGTTGCCTTATTTATCTGAAAAAATAAATATATAAAGTTTAGTTCTCCTTTAATTCTGCAACAGCTTAACTACAAACAGAATAGTTAGGAAAAAATGGGTAAAATGAATGACTCAAAGCACATCCTTTGAAAATGAACCATAATGCATGCTGTTTAGAGCTGTCTAGGACTGTCATTTCTTCTAGAAAAAAAAAGCAAACAGTGCAGCCATTGGAAAGAGCATTTTTCTCCATCTCCATAAATATTCAGCAGTGTGTCACTGTAATTGATAGTATTAAAGAGGTGCCACTTATTTCTAAAAGCATTGCTTTACAATTCACTTATGAAAATACATACTGATGACAGGAGCTTTAAAAAGTGTTTTGGATAAATATGGCTCTCAAACAGACTAAAAAATAACAGAGTTTTATTTAGATTTACCTCTAGCAAGGACACAAACCTTTCATAGTAGATCTAAGAAGTTCTCTTTAGTGAGGACAGATTTAGGCACTTTTGACATAATAAAGTGTCCTGGTCAGTTACAAACTGGCAAAACATAAATGAACTGTTGGATTTGATTGCTAATAAAATTGATCTTTTTTCAGGGAAAGAGAAATAGTGTGTTTAGAGAGTGTTACTCTGGAAATCAAAGGCACTGCAAGGTCGCAAAGCTTTGCCCAGCAATGGGATACACCTTCAGAATAGCAGCTCGCAATGATATTGGTAAAAGGTAAGTACATTTTATTTTTGCATTGCCAGATGAATAAAAAGTCAGTTCTGTGTGTAACTAAGCTGCAGTTGCATTACTGAATACAAAACTATCAGCTAGAAGTGGACTTTTGCAGTGGGGTAACCAGTCACTGGCCCACCAAGCAAAACTATGACGCAGCCTCCTTCCCTGCTTCATCTACAGTGTTTGTGTGGGGGGATGCTGTATCTGTCAAAAAGAAAGTAACAAGATGGGTCCCCCTGTCTCTGGGCCTTGCTGTGGTTGCAGGTTCTGCTCTCCTATAAGTCCCCTGTGATCTCTCACAGCCACATTCCCTTGTTTATCTTTTGTTTATCTTTTAAATTTTCTATTTATTCATACTATTTTAATAAAAGCCTTGCATCCACATGGCACAACACAGATACACAGGCTAAAAATCCACTGGTTAGTGCACTGCATTATTCATTGCTATCACAATACTGTAAGCCTTTATGACATAGGATGAATAGTGAATTGATAAACTTCTGAATAATGTAAAGATTTATTTTTCTAGTGAATACAGCCAAGAAGTTATTTACTATACATCAGGCAATATACCACAGATGCCATCAGCACCAAAGCTTATCCGAGCTGGAATCACATGGATAACATTACAGTGGATGAGGCCAGAAGGATGCTACCCAGAGGAGTTGGTTTCTTACACGCTGGAGATGCAGGAGGATAATGTAAGCAATTAGAATTCCATTCAAATTATCATTCTAAAAAAATCACTGATAAGTTCCTATTTTCTGTGTAGTCCAGTTAGTTGCAATAAGTGACAGGTTCCAGGTAGAGATGGGAACCCCTTGGTTTTGAATATCCAGTAATCCAATGGATTTTTCGACATTTTCGAGACACTGAACTTTTCATTAAAAAATGTAAAATTCAAAAATCGAAACATCGAAAATTAAAAACTTCCATTCAATCGAATTTTCAGAACCACTATTGGAACTAAAATCCTCAGTTTCGTTCAACTCAAATGATCAGCTTTCTTTAGCATTTATAAATATTAAAATAATGTTAATGGTAATGCATGGATAGACCCCCTGATAAGTATAATTTGAGACTCTCACATGTGAACATTGTCAGATTTGGTGTTTGTCCCCCAACACATTTGACAATAAATGGTTTACATGCCACGGTAATGTGTTAAAACCAGTGTGCGGTTTACATGGATTTGTTGTAGAGGATGCCAACGTCCAGCCTTTATTTACATAAAAAGTGATAGGCTGCAGTATGACAGTTTGCTGTGTAACCTATGACACAATACTAATGTATTTAGCTTGATAAAGCTTTCCTTTTGAGACATAAGTATGCTCTGTTGTGAACGTGGCAACAAGTTATTCTTATATGTCAGTAAGAAATACTGACAACTTAAGTTTGCTTTCCTAGCAAGGAGAATTTTCAGATGTTTCGGATTAACAGACAGGTTTTTTGATTAAACTGGCAGTTAATGCTTTTTCCAAATATTAGCTTGCAGTGCTACTTGTAATTTATCAATATTAATTTTTTCTATAGTAAAAAAAAATTTGGGCAAGCATTTATTATTTTGTTAAATAAAAAGAGAATATAAAAGGTTTGGAGTTCATCTCTTTGATGACATAGACTACTTAAAAACTGTCTATATTATAAAGCTTCAGTGCGTTCCCTGTAAAATTATTTCAGGTAAACTATTCAACAGCCTAGTCCTTGCAAAACCCCAATAAATATTTTGAGTGTTAAGAGAACCCTATTGGCTTTAATGTTCCACTAAAATGGGGAAATAAAGCAGTGGGGTCAACTCTAACCCTACTATCAGTTGGGCACTGTTAGGATTTGGGGGAAATTGCAGTGTTTAATGGTGTTTAATCATATTTTATGACTTTAATATTTACTTAAAGGTCCTTGAGTTTTTTTCTTGCAGTTACCCTTCTTTATAATTTTTTTTACACCAGAAGAACAAGTTTCCATAAACTGCACCATTACCTTTTTTTTTTTTTTTTAGGACAGTGTATTTCAATCTGCCTACACTGGAGACGAATTAACTTGTACTGTGAATAATCTCCAAAGAAGCACACAATATAAATTTAGGGTAAGTTGAAGGATTTCTAATCTAGCTGGTGAATATAATATTTTTCCAGTAGATGGCATTGTATTATTGCTTGGAAAAATGTCTGTATCTTTTTGCTTTGTATGTACGAATAAATTTGCCAAGATTATGCTCCACTAACCCCCTGTCCCTAGGGGGAATACTCCTTATAAATAAGGATAAATATAATATAATATTATGTTTATATGATTACCGTACATGATTATATGTTTTTAATAGTGATTTGTAAAAGAAAATTGAAATATTATTAGTATTTTTATGCTCTATAAATGTTTTTCACATTTCTTTTTGCTTAGTGGTTATATACTAAGGCAGAATAAACTGTTATTAACAATCTGCTATTGGGTTTTTTTTTCTCTCCTTTCTCTCCTACAGCTTATAGCCTCTAATGTTGAAGGAAGCAGTAATCCAAGTGAAATTTTGGTCTGCACAACAAGTCCAGACAGGCCGGGACCTCCATCTCGGCCAACAGTGAAGGGTGTTGTGACAGCGCATGGATTCACTGTCCACTGGGGTATGAAAATGTTTTTCTCTGCTTCTTTATTCAGGTGTAGGGCTTCAGCAATTCTAAACATGCTGCACCCTTGGACTCGTAAGAGATGCAGTGCATAGAGATGTTTCAGATATGTAAAATGTTGTCTAATCACATACCATAAGTTTCTTGAGAAATTTTTACTTCGAACAGCATTTTGATTTCAAGCTCTTCCGAATCCAAAACAAGGTCTTACTGTGTGTGCTGTGTCCTTATGATTTTATATGTGTTAGTTCAATGACAAGGTTTTCTGTGAGGCCCTAATGGCAGCTGCCTAGAGTGCTGCCCCAAAACTTACTGTTACTGCTTTTAGAATTAGCTTAGATTCCATCTACATTCTGGTATTTGGAATTTATGTGAATATTTTAGATACACAACAACAAGTTTAAGTGTTAACTTTTCCTCCAAATTCTCCAGATCTCAATCCAATCAATCATCTGTGAGGTGTGCTGTAAAATCATGTAGGCCACACTGTGCAACTTAAAGGAGAACTAAACCCAATTTTTTATACTCCAGAATCTGAAAACAACCCCCCTAAAAACACCAATAAGCTATAAGATACCACTTCAGTAAATTGTATTAAAGTAAATGTAAGCCTGTTCAGAACTGGATGAAGTATCGGTGTGTATGTGCAGTGTCAGACCACACCACCTGACCTCAGTCACATGCTTCCTTGCTTTATCTTTTCTGTAAAAGGTTTGGCTAGAGATTATTAATGGGTGTGACCAACTGTAACACGTTTCTGCCAAAGCTAAGGACTGAGCATGTGCAGAACATATTGGTCATTGACCAAACTGTGTGATACTAGAATGCTGTGAAGTGAAGCACAAACCATATGTTATTTTGGTTAATTTCTCAGTGCCCGTATAAAATTGAGAGGTAAGACACAGATTACTGGTTTTATATCAAGGTGTTCTGCCTTCTGGTTCAGTGTTGTTCTGTGGCTTTAGTTGCCCTTTAAAGAACCCTCTAGTGAAGGCTTGTTGCTAGATATGACAGCATACCTTCTGAGGTTTAGTGGAAAACATGCCTACAGGGACAAGGGTTGTTTTTGTGGCCAAAAAAGGGCAACTGTGGTCTCCGAATAAGTTAGGGTTAAACAAAAGCACCTGACCCTCTTCTCTGACCTCTATCCCTGGGAAGAGGGGGAGGAGGCAGAACATGCTCAATTAATACTTAATGCCAGGAAGGACAGAAGGTACCTGCACAGACCTAGAGATGTGATTCCGTGTTAATTTTTAGGGTACAATAGAAGAACTTTTATTTAACCCTAACTTGTTTGAAGACCACAATTTCCCTTTAATCTTGGGCAGGTGGTCATAATGTTATGTCTGATAGATGTATATCACTTTACATAATACAGTGGCTAAGATGGGAACAGCAATCAATATACCCAGTAAGGTTTAATTAAGATTTTGAATGGAAACAATTATGGAAATGATAATACTTGCTACATAAATAAGAAAATAGAAAGTATTGCCGTGTGATTTTTACATGTTCAAAAAGCATGCACATTCAGTACGAAGTCCGTCAGGACCTGTCAAGAACAGCGGAGGAGCGGGAGACTGGGTAATTCCTGGCTCCTGCAGGTTTTATTTAAGAACGGGAGGTAAGACACAGCTCCTTTACCTTCCGATCTTCAATAAAACTGAAAACCCAAAACCACTTTTCCCCAGTGGGGATACCCTTTAAACATTACACAGATACATTATTTATTAGGTATAGTGTCTGGAACATTTACTGGAGGTCTGAGTAGAATTCTGCACGTTAGACTGAAGTTCTTGCTATAAAGGTGGTTTATGTCATTTCCTAGACTTCTTTCAACATTTCTCATTTTTAGATCCTCCAGAAGACAGTGGGGGTTCAGAAATTCTGAAATACTTGCTGGAAATTTTTGAAGGCATTTCTGAAGGTTAGTATTAATGCATAGTGGAACTATCCTCATTATTACAAAGAGTGCTGCTAAACCTTCCCCAAGGGCATCTATAGTGTCAAAAAGAAATGTAAAAAAATGAAACCCTTTCCACAATAGTATAATTTAAAATAACTATTTCTCTCTTACTGTGTCTGCTCCCAGAGGCTTCAAACTATTTTACAACCCCTGTTCTGGTACTACAGCCCTTTAATGCAGACTTGGTCACTGCCTGCAAACCCAGTTTTTCCTTGTCCTACCTCAGCAGGATAGTTAATAGGAGAATACCACAACTAGTATTGAAGAGCTCAACCTCCTAGAAAAGACCATGTAGACACACTGTCAAAACACATATATATATTCAGAGAATGGAGCGTCCAAGTGGGTGACAATGCACTAGTGGTGCAGTTTAGTGTGGGGCACCTAGGATATCATTTTTGGGTGTGTTTTACTAAACAGGTATTTGTCATAACAACGCTTACCTGTTGGACTGAATTCCAGATGCCTCAAGTTACTATTTTTCACCTCCACATACCTTTTTTAATGGTTTCATATTAATTGGTTCAGGGACACCCAACCACATTTTATGTTTGAATATATATGTGTTTTTCACAGCACGCTATGCACTTTGGATATTAGTGGGTTTATATTGATGTGTTAAAATGCTTTTTTGATTGTTTGGCCTTACAAGTAGTTGTGTCTGGTTTTGGGGGGGACTTTTTTCTTGAGGTTTCTTGTGTCCTCTGGGCATGTGTTGTTAAGTTAATAGGATTGCCAATTTGTTTTACCAATCCCTGGACCTTTTTTTTTTGTTGCCTATCTAAAATATATTGTGTGACTTATTTTTACAGCAACTCAATGGAGAGTGGCGTATAGTGGTTCAGCAACAGTTCATACCTGTAATGACTTGAAACCAGGCACTTTATACAAGCTCCGTGTGTGTTCCATCAGCACAGGGGGACATAGTCAGGTACAGTAAGCACCTATATCCCTTAGCATTTACAACTGGAACTGGTACAGATGAACATAGAGGTAATTGCACAATATCTCCGCTCAATCATAGGTAGCGCATTCTGGATTAGAACTTTACTAGATCCATTCTTGCGCGTAAAAAGTTACTTTATTTTATACAGATGAATATAACACATAGAAAGCTTACTTGCACACTAACATGTTTCAGTAAACTCATAGAACAAATTGTAACTAGCATATGAGGCTGATGCAATAAGAGGTGCATAAGTTGGCCTGTGCATTTAATTTGCAGCAACTAATCTGATTTTAGCTTTTTACTGGGTTACTGTAGTGAGGTAACATCTGATTAGTTGCTGTAGATTAATAGCATTAGCAAACTTTTGCACCTTTTGTTGCATCAGCCCCTATAGTTATTACATGCTAATGTTAGCAACCACATCATCGTTTCAGTTAACATATAGATATTTGTAATTGTACAATTGCAAAATATTTGCAAAATATGAGGAAATAATGTAGTTTTTAGCAATCAGTAAGTTCTTACTTCTAATAATGGGTGCAAATCTATAGATTTGCAAGCAATAGCATGGACAAACTTTTGCACCTCTTACTGCATCAGCCCCTTAGTTCGATGTATTAAAATGTTAATTGAATTATAACCATCTATTTACTCTTGCTTGACATCAGGGAAGGACAGTCACACACATATTTACTTGTGTTAGTTTATATAAATAAGGATAAATATGACAGCCTGCACTTTTTAAAACAGTGAATAATATTTTATCACCTTTTTCTTGTAGTGTTCAGAAAGTCAGCCTATTCGGACATTAAGCGTAGCACCAGGGCTGTGCCAACCACCAAAAGTCATAGGCAAACCGAAACATAAAGAAATCCAATTACAATGGGGTGAGTACTTTTACGTATAAGTGGAAGCCCACCATGAAAAAATGAAAGGAGAAATTACAATATTTGCTCCTTATCTCTAACTTTAAAGGACAATAATACTCACCTTCCCTCCGCTCCTCTTCCTTTTTCCTTAGCTTTTACCAACGGTGAGGACCTGAACCGCTAAGTCCTCACCCCTGGGTTCGCGCAGCCTACCGAGTTTCAAAAGCATGCTGCTCTGGTAGGCTCCGCCCCCTCCTCCCCGTCGGCGACGAGGCCAATAGGAAGGCACGCTCTACAACAAGCGTGCCTTCCTATTGGCCTCGTCGCTGACGGGGAGAGACTGCTGTAGGCTGCGCGGACCCAGGGGTGAGGACTTAGCGGTTCAGGTCCTCACCCTTGGTAAAAGCTAAGGAACAAGGAAGAGGAGCGGAGGGAAGGTGAGTATAATTGTCCTTTAATTCTGTATCTTACTGTCTCTCTCATGGACCTGGTTAAAAGAATCCTTGCTTGGTTTTTATTTTTTAAATATTGGATAATACTATGCTAATAGTCAAAATATGCTTAATGGTAATCAAAGGTGTAAACATTTGCCTGTGCTAATAATATGCAGCAGCCAATCAAACGTTTTCTTTTTTACTGGTCTACACTAATATGTGTTAATATGTACATTAAATCTCCAATTTACCAATATACTTATAAACAATAGTCATTTTTTCAGACTTTTAGAATTTTAATAAAATATATTTGAATTTAAGTAATTGACAAGGTATTCCATGTTCAAGACAGAGATATTTAGCTAGAGATGTTTTTTTTTCTATGTATTGCCATTCTGAGAAAAATATCTTCATTGCAGGGTACTGACTGTTCAGGAGTCAATAATACCAGAATTCTGGGAAATGAAAATTGGAAAACAGTTTTTGTCGCAGAGAGCATAATAGCTTGTTTGGGCATTTTAGTTCCAATTGAAAGTGTATAATGCATTTCATGCTTATGAGAGTTTACACATTTGCATTCAGTCTTTGATAAGAATACCATTATACAAAAATCTATTTATTATTCTTAGGAAAAAAGATAAAAGATAACATGTAGAATTGGGTATTAGTGATTTGTTCATGTAAATCAAAATGAAGTTTAATGAAATTTTAAAGGTGCTCATAACCTACGTATATAGTTGAGTATAAGTCGTTCCGGGTATAAGCCGAGGTACCTATTTTTACCTGAAAAATGTATAAAAACTGATTGACTCGAGTATAAGCCGAGGGTAAAAATTATGACCACTACTGCCTTCTGATTCTGTATTGTTTTGTGGCTTAAGTTGTCCTTTAAATGGACAGCAGAATTCCCATTCATGAATGGGATACAATTCTCCTGACCCCCATATAGTAAAGGGCCCTCTGACCCCATATAATAAAGGGCACTCTGACCCCCATATAGTAAAGGACTCTCTGAGAGTTGTAGTTTCAAGCTGTCATTTGCACTGTACTAGCAGCTGTTTTTTGCCCCAAACTGAGGAGACCCATCAGATTTACAGCATCCAGATGAGCAGTGACAGTGCTGAGTGAGTCCAGCAGTCAGACTACAGGAAGCAGGAAGTGTAAAGGCAGATCAGCTCCTGTAACTTTCTATGCAGGTTAACACAGCGCCACCTACTGGTTACTATCCGCAATTGCAGAATTTGGATCTAAATTAGGACTTGACCCGAGTATAAGTCGAGGTTAGGTTTTCAGGCTAACTTTAAAGCCTGAAAAATTCAACTTATACTCGAGTATATACGGTAGATACTAAATAGATTAGACATACGTCTATAGACAATTTTTTTTTCTTCCCAAGATAAGAACTGCTGCTTGTAAAAAGTGGTCTTTAGACATTAGATAAATTAGACATTTGCCTATAGAATGTTCACCAATGGAGTTGGCTGCGGCTGAAGGAAATGTGTCAGTTTATCTATACTTTAAATAGAGAGGTCGCTCGCGACTGTGTGTAGGCTGATTTATAAAAAATGACAGACAGAATCTTAAAGATTCTGTCTGCCATCTTTTAATAATATGTGTGTACCCAGCTCAAGGGACACCCTAAATGATCAGTTCATGTATACAACTCCAAACAATCACTGCCTGTTATCTTATACATTGTTAAACCATTAATTGTTTGTAACCTGTAGCAATTTCCTTCAAAGATTATATTAGTGCTGGAGCATCTGCTTAACTAAGTTAAATGGAATTGTTTCTCAGATGCACCTGTAACAGAGCCTGACTGCCATGTGGTGGAGTACAGTCTAGAAATGTCCATCCCTGCAGGAGAAGTCACTGAAGTGTATCATGGATGTGATCAGGAGTGTGTAATCAGCAATCTCCTTCCTGGAACTACTTACAGTTTCAGAGTACGAGCGCTAAATGATGGAGGAGTAAGTTATCACTGTCTGAGTAATCAAATGCATTACAGAATCATTCTTGTGTATGCTGTTCATGTTGACTTACCCATAAAAATACAACTATACTGACTATCTGGCAATATTATTTACTAAACATACAGGTTGTTTTCCCAGTCTGTGTGGTCTTCAAATAATAACTGAATGACAACAGAAACTTTCTACAATATTTATTTAGAATATTGAGACATTTGAGATATGTATTAATTATGAATTTAAATTTGCTCCTTCATATTTCAGTATGGTCCTTACTCAGACGACACAGACGTTACAACTGCAGCTGGACCCCCCGCACAGTGCAAAGCACCAATATTGACATTCCTGTCTGACACAAGTGTACTTATTAACTGGGAGGTAAGAGATGAAAACATAGGAAGGACATGTCAGTTGTGATGTTAACATGTATGCTAGATATTGCATTTCGCCTTGTTCCTGTCTGTTCCTGATATATTAACCTGTATTTGTTTATAGACAATAAGGTCATTTCATGTACAACCTATGGCCATTTTATTACAAATAAATTATTCCAGTTATAGTTAGGGAAGGTAAAAGCTTTCCAAGGAAAAACTGTTAAATTGTCCTTGTTTAGACACATTATTCATGTTTAGACATTATAAAAATAAGAAAGCAATAGGGATATATATTTATTTTGCACAAGAGGTGAAGCCAAATTTAAAAGATTAAAGGCCATGTCCAACCCCCAAACTAAAATGTAACCCACTACTGGCCCCTCTGTATTGTTAAAAAAAAATCCTTACCTTACATCTCTGCTCCTAATGGTTCTCCTGCAGTGACTTTTCAAAGACAGGAAACTGAAGAGTAGTAGGTGTCTTCCTGTCCAAAAGGTTTCTGCCCTTTCCACTTCTTCTTCCCATTCCACTCCTCCATCCCACCATCCAGATCCATCCATATCCCTCCATCCACCGTCATTTTGTTAAAAAAAAATTTAGAATGCTACTTACAGCTCATCGTTCCCGTGGTGCTCCCCTGCCTGCAAGTTCCGGTACGCAGGGTGTACGCAGGAAGTAACTTCCTAAATTTTTTTTAACATTCTGACATGGAGGTTGGGGTTGGGCAGGGGTGCCCTACATTGTATATATTTTTTTTATTGGGGTGGACATGCCCTTTAAATAACTAATTATGGCACAAGCAATATTGGGGGAACTCTGCATGTATGTATGTTACAAGTCTCCAAATTTTAGAAAAAAGGAAATTCACCTCCATCTACACATGGGAAGGATGCAAGTGTGGGGCTCATTTAGTCATGGGGTATTTTAATTACCCTGACATTGATTGGTGGATCTGCCAACACTTTAAAAGGTATTAAGTTCCTAAATTTGCTAAATGTGCTTTTTCTGTCACAGATAGTAGAAGTTCCTACTATTTGTTGGATCTAGTTAAAGGGTCACTATACGCTCTCAACTTTACATTTTCTGAAACTACAATTTTGAGAGACCAAAATGGTTGTATTCAAATATTTGTCTGTGCTTGCTTTGTCATTAAATTATAAATGTTTAGTGAGTGCTCCTAATTGCCCCCACCTCCCTTACTCACTGCCTTCCTATAGTGAAGGACACTACTCTGCTTACACATCTCGCCCCCCCTTTCTTTCTTTTCTCTGTTGTTTCTCTTATATTTTGCAGAAAGTGTGCTGGTGGGTAGCTAAAGTTACTGGGATTTCATATGATGATTTCTCAAAATCTACAGCTTAGATTTAAATCTGAGAAGGTTTTGGAGCAGTGGGATTTGCTGTATCTGAAGGTCCAATTTTTGAAAATTCATTTTTTTCCCCAAAGGATGCAGTAATTTCATATTGATTTAATGAGTGCAAAATAAACTCTACCCAGTAATATTGGATTAGCGGGGGTTGTACTATAATATTACGGGCCTGCTCCACTTCAAAATGTGCAGCACACAACATTACATATTGCATGAAACTGAATTGTTTAGTAACCAGTTCTTACTGGGCAGCGCTCCCACTATGGCGTAACTACCCCTACCACAAAGTGATTGCTGCATTGTCAGGTAAGCAGCGCTGAGGAGCAATAATACATCAGCACCAGATAATTTTTATAGATTTTTTATTACTTAGTTACTGTAATTTAAAGGAATACAGTACTATATTAATTTAGCTGGTGTCCTGCAGTCCTACACCACCTGGCAAAATTTTAAAACAGAATTACCAGCTTTCCCTGTGGCTTGACAAAAATAGAAAGAAACTATTGGGGAGATTCAATATTGCTGCTCCCGTAAATTACCTTAGCCCGATCCCGCGATACAATAACTGACGTAAACGAGATTACGTCAGTTATTGCATCGCGGGATCGGGCTAAGTTAAGGAGCGGGACTTTAACGCTCCAAATGCCGTAGCGTTAAGTTTCAAGCTACAAATTTGTGCAAAACTTAACGCTATTTCCAAATACATTCAGAAATGGCGCTGTGCTCTAAAATCCGTCCAAAACCCACGTTAACCCAAAAAAATTTCAGGTTAACGTGGGTTTTAGATGGAAAAGGGCCATATTGAATCTCCCCCTATGTTTTTTTTTTCTTCTTTGAAGATTAAACGTATCTTCATCTTCCTCCTAGAGATAAAGGCATTATACAATCATTCTGTACTGGCCAATTGCCATACATGATAAAAATATAGTCATTAAAAATGTTTATAGATTGCTCTGTAAAGGAGATAAAAATTTCACAATTCCTAATTTAAGGTACAAGGTTTAATCAAATGGTTATTATTGATAATGAATAATATATTTAAATTATAGTTATAATATAAGAAATTTTATTGTGAAATGATAGGCCAGGTAAATTTTCAACACAGGTCCTGGTCCATTAACAGTGCATGTCTGTTAATTATTTATTTATTATGTTTTAGTTTTTGTTTTTTTTTAATTTATTTTGCTTTTTAGAGCCCAGAAAGCAATGGAGCAGATATCTCGGAATACGTACTGCAGTGGACCAAGGAAGAGGAGGATGCAGTGTTAGTTTATAGTGGTACAGAAACCTCTTATCTAATATCTGGTTTGTCCCCTGCAACTCATTACTGCTGCAGACTTCAGGTACAGTGAGGATTTTTACCATTCTAAACTTTTTTTCCTGTTCTCACCACATCAAAAATCAGTATTTTTTTTAATGAAAAACATGACCTAATATATATGGTCACAGCATTTTGTAAACAGGTACTACAGAATCCAGCATTTCTACAGCCTATTTGACATCGTCCTATCTTACATCATCTTCCATGTCTCTCACTTATTATCTTCCCTGTCAATCGTTTTATGTCTGTCACTGTATTTTCCACTCCGCTCCAATGTTGTTTTTCAGGTAATTACATAGATCTACCGTATATACTCGAGTATAAGCCGACCCGAGTATAAGCCGAGGTACCTATTTTTACCTCAAAAATTAGGAAAACCACATTGACTCGAGTATAAGCCGAGGGTTGAAATTGACCAATACTGCCTTCTGTAGCCATGTGCATTTTATTGCATACTGGTAGTCATGGGGATTACTGGTGGCCATGGGGATTACTGGTAGCCTTGGGAATAACTGGTAGCCATGGGGTATGGTAGCCATGGTAGCCATGGGGATACTGGTAGCCATGGGGATGACTGGTAGCCATAGGGATTTACTGGTAGCCATGGGGATAACTGGTAGCCATGGGGATCTACTGGTAGCCATGGGGATAATGGTAGCCATGGGGATTACTGGTAGCTTTGGGATTACGGTAGCCAGGGATTACTGGGTAGCCATGGGGATTATGGTAGCCTTGGGGATTACTGGTAGCCATGGGGATTACTGGTAGCCTTGGGGATTACTGGTAGCCTTGGGGATAACTGGTAGCCATGGGGTTACTGGTAGCCTTGGGGATTAATGGCAGCCATGGGAAATGTACTACAGTTGGTGTGCAGAGCCTTCCGGACACCTTCTCAGAGCCTTCCGGACGCCTTCGTAGAGCCTTACAGACGCAGCCGCAAGTCAGGATGGTAAGCCGGCAGTTCCCAGTAGTGCTTTGCGGGTGCGCGATGACGTCATCACACCGACGTGCGCAAAGTACTACTGGGAATGCCGGTCTTCTTACCTGACTCGCGGCTGCGTCCGGAATTAAGGTAAGTCCCAGTTTGACCCGAGTATAAGCCGAGGTTCATTTTTCAGGTCATTTTTAAGACCTGAAAACCTCGGCTTATACTCGAGTATATATGGTAAGTTATATAGTTATTTTTAGCCCATATATTTGTTAATCATTATTTACCTGTAGTTTGGAACTTTGTTATAAAGGGAACTGCAAAGTGTTATTTTTCCTTTACAAATGCTATCATGCTATGATAAGGAAATCACTTTAAAATACAAAAGTATGAATATGCAACAAACCATTATTATCTTAATAATAAAATGAACGCCAAGCAAAAAAATTGATTTAGATATTGTAAGTGATTTTTATAAAAATATTAATAACTTAGTTAAGATTTAAAGGACAGTTTGGAATTAGTACAGTAAGTAATAAGCATTAACTAGTGTAAGAAACTGCATTTTAGACAGTATTGGTATTTATCCTGGTAGGGCTGAGATTAAATCTATTTAGAATTTTGTTTTCTTATAAAAAAAAAAAAAAAATACTGAAAGGGGGAAAAAGTATTTTGCTGCTTTAGTGATGACGCATAGGCAAACTGTTATAAAGTGTGAGTACGCCTTTCTCAATTGTCTTTGCCGTGGACTGTTCTTCAGTTTTTACTGTTCTATACACTTTGTAACACAAATTACACTTTGTTAGGGTTGTTTGTTTTTTTTGCTTTATAAATATGGCAAAAATCCATAGCGAGTAAAAGAAAACAAAAACACTGCTTTATATACTGCCTTAGGTGTGTTTTTCAAGCAGGTACAGATTTGTCTGATAAAGATTATTAGAATCAGTGATTATTATGGAGCTTTTGATATTTCCTATTTAGGTGCCGCTTGGACACGGATTAGGAAATGGAAGGTGGTATTTTATCCTAACTGGGAAACTGTTTTCTGTGTCCTTTTACACAGACACCAATTAGGCATAGGGGCCTAGCCTGCAGCCCATTCAGAAACGATTGTGAGCCTGCAGTACTGCCAGGTGAAGTACTGCCAGGTGAAGCTAGGAGCTGGCCTGGTCAGAAGGGAGGAGATAGGCAGAGTCTGGGCCAGGAGTGTGCTACGCAAGCGACCTGATCAGTGCGTAGGATGCCCTCCGCCTGGAGATTATTGGGCACCCCTGACTTATGGTCCATACCCAGCAAAACTGTATGCATTTCCTAGCCATGTGAAAGGGGAATGCAATAAAAAGATGTTTGGTAACACAATCCCAACCATACTGTTTCTTATCTATCCCCATTTTTTGTCCTGAATTGTTTAGCACAACAAAACATAGAAAACGGTGGGATTAGAACACCTTTTAACACCTTTGTTAACTTATACAGAAAAGTGTGTGAATTTACTCAGTTAGCATTAATAGAGATAGCAAAATAACCAGATGATCTGTTTTTTAGCATATTAGAAGTCAGTAACTGTATGTTATACTTATATTGGACGATTCTTGAAAATTTGCCATACTGCCCAGAGTAAACTTCTAGGTCCTCACAGGTTCTGTATAGATCTAAAGTTTAGGTCAGCAGAAACACTTACCTAAAATTTCCTTTGCTGCTCTGGCCCTTCCTCTGATCTGGCCAGTAGGAAGAAGCATTGTTCTCTTTTAAAGGAATACTAAACTCTTGCAGTAACTGACAGCTACTCATGCCATAACTGACAGATCTCTGGCCCCTCCCCCAGTCTGCCCTCTCCTTCATTAACACATTCTTACGAGTGTCAATGACTGACTGAGGGAGGAGCCAGAGAACAGTCAGTTACTGAGTACGACCCATTAATGTTTTGAAAAGTTTAGTGTAGTGAAGCAATAAAATATCTACTTAAACACAAAAATAGGATGGAAGAAAAGTTGAGGAATATCCCTTATAAAGCATTAAATAATGCAGTGTTTGGAATATTAATCTTTCTTTTTTAAACAGTCCATTTCTCAGGGTCAAGATTAGAATGTCCAGTAAACATGCAACTGGCATCAGAAGTATGAAACATGTATCCTTCATTTACTATGTTGTTCTTTTCAGCTACATGTGAGCCAGCATTGTTTCAATTAAAGATAAAAGTAACTCCACAACAAAACTTTGGGTTTTGTGAAACCAGAAAAAATCGTGAAACCCTGAGTACTATTAATTACCATAATGCTCTGCACAACAATTATACCAATTGGCAGGGCAACAACAACCAATTACCAGTTTATTTTTGCCACATAAAAAATACATAATAAAAATCACTGTTCCATCTCCCAGCAGCCATTTTGTTGGAATGTGTTGGAGTAGGTAGAGACAGTGATGTATTTGCTATTGTCTATGAATTCCAATTGCCAGTCTTTTAGACAATCTACCAGTCAGCTTTCCAGACAGTCTAATAGACAAAATTACCTCTCTTTATGCATATTTGTATTTACATAATTTATTAAAAAATATATTGGCTTCAGTAAGTTCCCCATGTATTTCTCATCTTCCTGCACAATAAGTGCACTGTAGTAAAGACTACAAGTCATAAAGTGTAAATAGAAATTGCAAAAATTGCTAAATTTTGCTTCCCGTTGACCAATATGTAGGTTTTGCGGAATTACTGCTTCAATAAAAACATTCTAAAGCTTTTGAAGCAAGCATGCAAGATTTATAGTATCAAGTTTGAAGTATCAAACCATAAACGTAATGGAAGTCTGGTGCCAGACAAGGTGCCAGACAAGAATTACCTAAATGACAAATGTGAATCCTTTTCTTTTTATAAATAAGCAAATATTTTAGGTTCTTATTAAAGACTCGTGCTCTTGCGCCACTGGATGAAACATAATATCACTCTTACTAATAACTCTAAATACTATTTGATTTACCTATTAAGGGGATAATAAGTACTTTCCTGGACGAAGGTGATTTGATTTAAAGGCTAGCTTTGAATAATATGAATTCCCATGAGGACAAAATAATTTGATTCATTCAGCTAATTTTTCAGTTTCTTTTTAAAACAAGTAAATAAACAACTAATGATTTCAGTCAAGAAGTACAATGCATTAGTTTAGACCATTTGAAAAATATATATATAATATTCACAGGAAGCTTTTCAATTGCTTTTATTGCAGTCCAAATGAGAAGGGTGTCTAAAGCAATATGAGATCCTTATTTAGCTCAGTTTGCACTTCCCTGAACCAACCCTTCAAAGTATATTCACATCTATTACTATAGCAACCAGTTTATAAGAAAATCAGTCAGAAAGCTTATCATACCCCACTGAGCAAATGGAGCTTGAGAATCAGAGCTGGACAAGAAAATGCACGATGCATAGCCCCATTATGAGATCTGTCAGAGGCTAATTTAGGAGCTTAGAGGTTTATCACTCTACTGATTTGATGGTCAGAAGGCTCCTTGGAAGGTCAGCTTGTTATATAACTACAGCATAATGCGTGATGAAAAATCCATTACCTTCTCTTTCTTCTTCCTCTATCTGGCAGAGAAACGTTTTATGCCTTTCTTTGATGCATTTTGTAGATTTTAAACAGTTTATAGGACAAATGATGCCTGTCCCATAATTCAGATTTATTTCATTTGATTTAATTAATTAATGTTCAGTGCAAAAAAAGAAGCATGCTTGACTTAAGGTGGCCATACATCTATGAGATTTTACTTACCCGACCGAGCGCTCACGCGATGTTCCTTCGATCCTGCCAGAACCGCTTCTCCCAATCTTACATTCGACTGACATGCGATCGCAAAATGAATAGGATTTTACGATCGCATGTCGGTCAAATATACGATTGGGAGAAGCGGTTCCGGCAGCATCGAAGGAACATCGCGTGAGCGCTCGGTCGGTAAGTAAAGTCTCATAGATGTATGGCCACCTTTATTCAACAGCCACTCAGTAGAATTTACTATAAGAAGTTTAAAGGTGTAAATGTAAGAAAGTCATAAAATGATTTAAATTGTGATATAGTTTGCTACTGTGGCCCAGACACTAATGGTAAATGGTTTCAGAGCGGTCCGTCCAGTTTAGATCAATAATTCCCGTGGCTGGAGCTCACTAATTAAAGGGAGGTGTACCGCTTTGGAGGAGAGTTTGATCGGCAAGGAGCCTGTGGTCTGCAGCAGACGACCATAGCTCTGAGTGTCAGAGTTGTAAACCCCTAGGAGACTGGTACAACCAGCTAATCTCCAGGAGAGTTTGATCAGCAGGAGCTGTGGCTGCAGCAGGCAGACCAGTACCTCTAGTGTCAGAGTTGTAACCCCAGTAGGAGACTGGGTCCAACCAGCTATTCCCAGGAGAGACACAGAGCTGTGTGAGTACTGGACTGTGAGTGTTCAAACATCAGAACCTTTTTTGTATTAGTTAGGCCAGTGTGGCTAGGATTTATTATTTTATTGTGTGAGTAATACACTAAATAAACCTGGACTGAGGTCAGTCTGAAAATCAAACCTAAGACTGTTGCCGCTCTGTATGTTAAATTGTGCCCAAAGGCTGTCTTTCCTGGGAGAACGGTCCGTGCTACCTGGAAATGATACAGAAGTTATTACAGACTGTTACAGAATTTTAAATGACCACTTCTTACTGACCTACAAGTATAGCAAAGGGTATGAAATCAATTAATTTTTTTAGTGGAAGAGAATATGTAGAATAACTAGGTATGTGTAATATAAACTAAGAATGTCCTCTTTAAAGGACAACTTTGCTGTAAAAATGAACAGGGGGGTAGAATTGATTATTCCTACCAACTAGTATCATTTCATAGAGGAGCCCCAGCATGTACATTTCTCATTTGCCAGTTTAGTGCCTTATGCGTTCCTGTTTTAAAGATAGTGTTGAAGTACTGAGCAAGCCTGGCAGAAGCAGTGTTGTTCATACTTGCGTTCATAATAGAAATGTTAACTGAACTGATTTAATTTATTTATCTTGGTGAAACAAACCAGTCTTAAACAAATATAAACAACAACCAAAAAGTAATGCCTTTTACATTGATGTTAAAGGACCATTAAACCCCAACATTAACAATTTCCCCTTTGAATCTATAATTGTATGGAAGGTGGTAGCAAGGAGTTTTACTGTTAGCTCCTACTCCACCTGCCTAAAGGTGGCCATACACATTGCAACATTACCAGCCGATACCCCAAATGGTGGCTGTTTTTGTTGTTAAACCAAATTAAATTTCATATGATTAAAATTGTCAGCTCCGATTGACTGATAATATTGATGCGCCTGTATACATACAGGGTTATTCAATAAAAGTTCTTATTGTTTAAAATGGGGCTAATTTTGCCCCAACCAATCAAATGTAAACTTACAAATGTTAAATAAGATCTGATTGGTTGGGGCAAAATTAGCAGCATTTTAAACAATAAGAACTTTTATTGAATCTCCCTGATAGTATTTCATGTTTTTCATCACAAGCCAGTAGAGATGAACGAAATTGGCACATTTTGTTCTGATAATGGTTCTGTGAAATGCGAATCAAACCCAATTAAATCTGTAGCATTTTTTGAATTTTTGATTTTCTACATTTTTTGTATTTTTGATGTAAAGTTCTGAGTTTCAAAAATTCAAAAACATTTCTAAACCTACAAGATCCGTGGATTTTCAAAACCAGCAGTTCCGAATCAAAAACAGGTTAGCTTTTAGAACCAGGATTCACCATTTCAGTGCCAATAGAATATAATGCTCCTAATGACATAAAAGGTTCCTACCACAAAATACACATACAGTTTATTGAAAACTACTACAGTGTTAGCCTTTGTGCCATTGACTTGGCTACTACATCCACAGTGGTATGCCTATGGATAAGGTATCTCCTCAACATGTCTGTCTTACAAATAGAGAACCATATTAAAGGTCATGTCCACCCCCAAAGCTATAATTTAATGCACTACTGGCCCCACTCTGTAGTTTAATAAATTTACCTTACATTCCAGCTCCAAATAGTTCTCCTGCTGTGTCCCTCCTAAGTCCCAAAAACTGGCCACCAGGAGCCTATCAGAGTCCATATAGGACTCTGCCTCCTGTCTCTCCTCCGGGAGAATTTTGCCATGCTCACTGCAGCCCTCCCCTCCCTCTCCCTCCCCCTAGCATAAATCCCCTTTTCTGTAGTGTAGGGCTCCCTCCCCCAACCCCAACCACTATATTAATATTTGCAGAAACTCCCCCAATCATTACTTAGCTTGCCTCTCTCTTCTGGCATTCTGGATATCCGGAAGCCGCGTCCTTGATTGGTTGCCTATCAGCCAATCACAAACGAGACTGTGGGTCCTGCCCCCTGCTTGCAGTTTCATGCAAGCAGAGGGCCATGACAGTACGCTGGAGGAGAGAGGCAAGGTAAGTAATGATCGGGGGAGTTTCTTCAAATATTAATATAGCGGTTGGGGCTAGGGGAGGGAGCCCTACACTACAGCAAACAATCGAAAATTGGGTGGACATGCCCTTTAATATGACGGGGGAGATGTAATATCCCACGCTATTTGTTTAAATGATAACCCGCTTGCTGTAATATCGGGTTAGCATGGGTTTAACTTCAATTTTCAGAGGCCTGCAACATTTTGTATTAATGGCACAGGCACCCGATGCAACACGCCTAGTTTAAGTTTTTGCGCTACTTAGTGCAAAAACAAATGTCTCTGCGTTGCCTCTGCGCTCCTTACCTTCCATGTTCTTGCAATGCAGTAAATCATGTTAAGTGAATACTGCATCGTGGGAACACGGAGAGGAAGAGGAGCTTGGAGATAAGTATAGCATCTCCCTGTAAATCTTCAATTAATTTCTAGCTTAATTACTAAGCCTTTAATCTTAATGCCAGAATAAATTCCACTTATCGTTAATCGGTAAAGCCACCATGAATTGTTTTGCATCCATTACAATGTTAAGTACCTCTTGTTTGCTGCAATTTGTTGGTAATAAAGTGCTTTTTCAAATGTATGGACTATAATGGCTGTTTTATGTTCTCTCTAGGCTGCAAATGTATCTGGAGTTGGGCCCTTTAGTGAGTTAGTGAGCTGCAGAACTCCATCCTCCATCCCTGATGCTGTATCTAACTTGTATGTGATGGATGATGCACATTTAGAAACATACAATAGGTTAACCTCAGTGAGACTCGCACTAAGCTGGGAAGAACCATGTAACAATGGATCTGAAATTATTTCTTACAACATAGATCTGGGAGACATTGTCATTTCAGTCGGGAACACATCAACTTACATCATTGAGAATCTGCAACCAGAAGCATCTTACCAGTATGTGGCCATTGGTTTCTACTTTATAAATGATTAGCATTTGATATTATATTGCAATGTTGGTATATGTGAAATATGTATTTATTTTCCTGCAGTTGAAAGTAATGACCTGCTTTTCCTTTAGATTATAGTGATAACTTGTTTAACTGTTGTCAGTATTTCACATGGCAATGTACTGTGTGGCATTTAACAGACAACATGCATTTGTTTTGAAATATTTATTGATTTGTTGCTGATGAAAGGTTTTCATATTTAAAGGACCTCTGGCTTTTAAATAAATTATTTCCCACTGAATATATGTAAATGTATGGAAGTTAAGACCAAGTATTCCTACCTCCTATTTAAAATTGTTGTCATCAAAGAGTTATTAATTAATTAGTTATTAATTTATTTGGCCATTCAAATATCAAAGGCAAAACATCGGGTTAAGGTAGGTAAATACTCACAGGTGCTCGACCCCTGCACTGCACGGAGGCGGTCACACGCTTCCAACTATGCCTTTCATACACAAAAGTGGGTGCATTTTTGCATCTGTATCTAGCTTTAGTAGCTTTAGTTTTCGAGATAGCATCTTAGTTCTCGCTTTGCCTGCCTTAAATGGCAACTGTGGTCTCCAAACAAGTTAGGGTTAAATAAAAGCCTGCAGTATTTCCCTTATAATGAGCTGACAATCACATCTCTGGCTTCACACTGTGAGAAATGATATTGAGGTGAATGTTCAAACTTCCTGCTTCCATTAGGTTGAGTAACATCACCGTACTTCTGCTCGCCCCTCTGCCCCGGGGGAGAAACATGCTCAGTAAAGCCTTAATGCTGGAAAAAACAGGAAGTACCTGTGGAAAAAACAGTTGAGAAGGGGAGCCTATTAATGCAGACAGGCTGGTCACATGACTACAAGCTGGTCACATGGCTGAAAACAGGAAGTGTTCAAGCAGGAAGCAATATTGCTGAACTTTTCCTCAAATTTTATAGAGATGTGATTTCGGTTTTATTTTGAAGGTATGATGGAAGGCTTTTTATATAATCCTTACTGGTTTGGAAGAATTGGAGACCACAGTTATCCTTTAATTGTTATTTTTTTTTTTTTTACAGATTGGAAATACTGCTAGGTCCCACCCAATAATAGATTCGGGAGCATGGTTAATTCAGGAGTATAGATGTAATTTACATTAGAGCCAGAAATGATCAAAGACTATCTTTAAGTATGTTTCTACTAATCGTACACATTAATGGGCCAATTCTATATTGGCCATTTTTGGGCTGGATTAGTGCAAAACCCATGCGATCGGTTTACCGTGGGTTTTGCAGTTATTTCACACTAGCCGTGCCATTTTCAAAAATTTACGGAAATAGTGCACTGTAGCCTATTTAATATAGGCTAAGGTTTGCACCACAGGGCATACGGGCCCATGTAGTAACAAAAAATGTACGTATTACCTGATCAGGTCTTGCAAAGGAGATTAAAGCATTGCTGGATCACAGTCAGGTAAGACAAACATTTTTCTTATATATCGACCCACAAATGAGAGAGAGAAGGGCTGAGTCGCACAAAGAGATTTTCACTCTTGTACACTGTAGTCGGCAACTTGCCAAAAAATAGATGCAGACCTCACTGGCCTTATGCCCAAATGTCACCATAGCAGGAATAATTATGAAGATAGGTACACACTACTTAATGTGCATCAATCTTTTATTGTGTAAATCACATACAGACACAATTATTCTACTCCCGTTCCTCAGGTGACACCCGAGGAAGGGGCAGATAGCCCCCCTAAGCATTGTGTTTGCATGTGATTTGCTTAAAACAACTTGATACATTAACAGGGTTATTCAATGAAAATTCTTATCGTTAAAAATGGTACTAATTTTTCTCCAGCCAATCAGATGTTAGCTTTTAAATATTAAATAATATCTGATTGGTTGGGGAAAATTAGCTCCATTTTTTAAAGATAAGAACTTTTATTGAAGTATTGTGCACTTCTCTTCATAAGAGAGTCTCTTTATAAGTGAGTAAGAAGTTGGACTCAGGCACAGCAGTGGATGTGGTATATTTGGATTTTGCAAAAGCTTTTGATACTGTGCCACATAGGCGACTACTGTATAAACTGAGGACTGTTGGCCTTGAAGAAAACATTTGTTCATGGATAGAGAACTGGTTATTGGACCGCAAACAGAGAGTGGTGGTTAATGGAGCTACATCTATGTGGGCTAAAGTTCTAAGCGAGGTGCCTCAGGGTTCTGTACTGGGGCCGCTTCTGTTTAATCTGTTTATAAATGACTTAGAAGGGGGCATTGAGAGCAAGGTCTCTGTGTTTGCTGATGACACTAAATTATGCAGAGCTTTGGAAACTTCCAATGATGTGCAAGTGCTGCAAGCAGACCTAGATAGATTATCAAAATGGGCAGCAGAATGGCAGATGAGATTCAATGTAGATAAATGTAAGGTGATGCATTTGGGATTTAATAATCCCTGTGCCATCTACACCATAAATAACTCTGTGTTAAGTTCATCTGTAATGGAAAAAGATTTGGGGGTTCTGGTAGATAACAGACTTAGCTGTAGCAAACAATGCCAGGTAGCAACAGCCAGAGCTAGCAAGATATTGTCTTGTATAAAAAGGGGAATAGATTCAAGAGAGAAAAATATTAGTCTCCCTCTTTACAAGGCACTGGTAAGGCCTCATTTGGAATATGCGGTGCAGTTTTGGAATCCCATATACAAAAGGGACATCTTGGAAATTGAGGCAGTTCAGAGAAGGGCAACTAAATTAATAAGGGGAATGGAGGGGCTTGAATATGCAGGCAGATTAGACAAGTTAGGGCTGTTTACATTGCAGAAGCGGTGGTTGCGTGGGGACATGATAACCTTATACAAATATATTAATGGCCCATACAATGAACTCTCTGGTGCATTGTTCACTAATAGGTCATATCAGAGGACACGTGGACATCCTTTAAGGTTGGAAGAAAAGAAGTTTCATCTTCAGGTTAGGAAAGGTTTCTTTACAGTGAGAACGGTGAAACTGTGGAACTGTCTTCCAGCAGATGTGGTAATGGCAAGTTCATTGAATAACTTTAAAAAAGGCCTGGATAAGTTTCTAAAACTAAAAAATATTGAGAATTACTGGTATTAATGCATATAGATCTGGTTGATCCAGGGATACTTTCCGATTGCCGTTTGGAGTCAGGAAGGAATTTTTCCCCCCATTTTAGCTGGGGTTTTTTGCCTTCCTCTGGATCAACTGTTAGGTAGGGTTAAAAAAAAAAAAAAAAGTGAATAGGTTGGACTTGATGGACGTCTGTCTTTATTCAACCTTAATTACTATGTAACTATGTAATTATTTTTGCACATCATGCATGTATAGTTACTTCTATCCATGACACTACTTTATTTATCTCTATGTGTTGTATTTAACATTTTTCCATAGCTCTTATAAGCTATCTATCACTATGCTTAAGCAATTCTGATAATTGTGGCATGGGAATGTTCCAGGGAATCAGTGGAGGTTTAGGTTATTTTCCTACTCACATCTGATATTCCTAGTGATTTTATGTCTTTTATAAGCAGGTGCAACTATTCCTGTTTTTGCCTCCAAATGATGACCCTCATTTATTTAGAAAATACATTGGAAATGCTCACATGTACATATGTTTGTGATACCAGCCTCCTCATTACTATATTAATTTAGCATTGATTCAAAGTTGTGTATGTGTTTATGTTTTAACACTGTTTGTAAACAAGCTTGCAAAACATTTATAACAAGAATAGACAGGAAGAACAATGTTATAAAAATGATAATGGTGATACTGAAAAATGATTAGGAAGAATGAACCTAACACTGTTCTAATTCTAAAGATAACAATCCCATATATTAAAAGTGATTTTGTATGAAAACATGATTACAAGCTTCCCAAAACCTTGTTTGGCTTGTTTCTTGTCATTACTGAAATATGATTTTAATTTAAGATCATATAGAACATGCAGTGTGCAGACAGTGAGTAATGCTGTATGAACCTTTCCAAGAACAAATACCTATTTGTTTGATTTCCAAGACCCGAGGGAGTATAATAGCAACGGATACCATACAATACGTTCACTCCTCGTTTTATTTTGCCTTCTTGTGTCTCCTAATTTAATTTTTAATAAGGGGCCATATTAAATTACTCGTCTTAGGCCTCAGAGTCTGGTTGTCTCCAAGATGAATGGAAAACTGTCATTTTGCTCTAAATAAAAGTATTTGCTGCTGTGAACAAGAGTCAACATAGGAAGATCACAATCGAGTTGATAAAGTGAATGTCAACTGAAATGCAAACTGATGTGTGTTTTTCCAGCTCCAGGTATTATATTATCAAAATTAAGCAATAAGGTAGGCAGAATATTCTTCACACAGTGTCTTGAATGCCCTTCTAGTAAAACAAAACAAAAACATAATTAAATAGTTAAATATAGGAGTTTTATGCTCTTTGTGTTTCTGTGTTGCAGGTTTTGTTTTATTATAACTGGATAGGTTCTATCTGCATGAAGGAACAGGCGTCATCAATTAATTGTTAGCAGTGCTGGTTAGCCATGTCCTAGGTGCTCTATTGAGCCAAGAAATTCAGCAGGACCTATGCTTTGCTATGCAGAAAGCTTCTGATCCCACAAAAAGTTTACCTCCAAACAAAATACCAGACCAAAACAGCCTTGTGTGCTCCCTGCAATATTAATCTGCTGGTTGATACTTGTTTTACTGTATGTATTTTATTTTATTCTGAGGGGACTCCTTATATTGGTACAGTATAGTTTGCAGCTTCCCTCTTATAAATCTAGAGACCTCACACTTTCTTCATTTTTGTTGTTGTTGATTTTTCCCCCATAATAAAAGAAACATTCCCAACATATAGGTACAGATTTGACTAAACCATTACACCAGTGGATATGATGTTATGTCTTCTTTTTAGATTAGTGAAAAATCTCTATATCCCATTGCAGAATATTTGGATATATATAATAATAACCATATTCCAGCATAATATAACGGTTTCTAAAAGTGCAAAGTAACAGGGTGCCCATCAGTATAAAGCGGTTTCTAAAAGTGCAAAGTAACAGGGTGCCCATCAGTATAAAGCGGTTTCTAAAAGTGCAAAGTAACTGGGTGCCCATCAGTATAAAGCGGTTTCTAAAAGTGCAAAGTAACTGGGTGCCCATCAGTATAAAGCGGTTTTTAAAGTGCAAAGTAACTGGGTGCCCATCAGTATAAAGCGGTTTCTAAAAGTGCAAAGTAACTGGGTGCCCATCAGTAATAAACGTTTCTAAAAGTGCAAAGTAACTGGTGCCCATCAGTATAAAGCGGTTTCTAAAAGTGCAAAGTAACTGGGTGCCCATCAGTATAAAGCGGTTTCTAAAAGTGCAAAGTAACTGGTGCCCATCAGTATAAAGCGTTTCTAAAAGTGCAAAGTAACTGGGTGCCCATCAGTATAAACGTTTCTAAAAGTGCAAAGTAACTGGTGCCCATCAGTATAGCGGTTTCTAAAAGTGCAAAGTAACTGGGTGCCCATCAGTATAAAGCGGTTTCTAAAAGTGCAAAGTAACTGGGTGCCCATCAGTATAAAGCGGTTTCTAAAAGTGCAAAGTAACTTGGTGCCCATGAGTATAAAGCGGTTTCTAAAAGTGCAAAGTAACTGGGTGCCCATCAGTATAAAGTTAAGATATTGTAAGGAAGATAATCATCTAAAAATAATATTGATTCATTCTCATGTCACAGTTATGATTAATTTATTCTCCACAGTTTTTATTCTCTAAGAGTAGAGACCCCAAACAGAACAGCAATTCTGTGTTTATATAACTTGTTCTGGAAAAGTTGTCGTCATGTCTTTGTGGAATTTCCTTGAGTTTTGAAGTTTAGAAGGCTGGAATGTTACTAGTTGTTTTTAGATTATATTTAGAGAAAAAATCTGTGGGAAAATGTTTAACAAATCAAATTGAGGTAGTATAAAGCTGAATAGAATGATACTTTACAAACAAATATTGCACATTTTATCTTTATTTATCCTTTACTTTCTAGCTTTTATTATGAATACCAGGTCTCATTTATAATTTAAAGTTAGGCTGGGTACGGTACACGCAAGCAGATATTTCGGACTGTTATTTTCATATATTAGTCAGTCAGCCCAAAATACCTGCCCTGATATTTCGTGTGCAAATATTACAAGCATATTTAATGTCTATTGTTATTGGTCCAGGTAGTGCTATATCCAATATATAGCATATAGCATGTCAAATTCAACCAAACTTTTTTAATTGATAGGAGGCGAGTTAACATTGATTGCTACTACTAATTATAAATTGATGTAATAAACAGATAAAAGACATGCAGGCATGCAATTATTTTGGAAGTTTTGGTACTGTACGTCAATACTAAACCAAATCTCAACAAGATTCTTTGTGTAATATTTATAGGATTGGGTAGCATGCTGTTGTACTAGCCTTTGTTTCATTGCATATTTGAGAAGTTAATCTTCCTACAGCTACAGAATCTCTTAATGTTGCACATGCTAATTGGGATTTTCTCCACTCCTCTTCTGCTATATGATACCATTAATAAATACTGCATTTTTATAGGATTCATGAAAGCCTTAATCATTTATGTTTATGTAGAATTTAGCCGTTATAAAGTGCACTGTTTTGCGTTTTATGTTTTTTTGGTTTATACATAAGGTTTGGTTGAAAGTTAAATGTATACCACCAAAAAGGGTTTTAGTTACATATTTGACTTAAAGAGCTCAAACGGCATTCCTCATGCATTGGTTCTTGGTACATTGCTTTGTATGTATAAAGAGAAGGTTTTTTTAATATTCTGCTTCCAGTGAACATTTTATGATTTGGTTTCAATGCATACATCTCTAAAATGAAAATATAAACACTAAACATTCGCTTACCTAGCAAATCCTAATATTTTCTTGCTGCAAGACTGTGTTTTATAGTCACAATTGGTTCTTTTATAGCCAAATCATTCATGTATATGTTGTGATTTTGTTTAGCTTAACTTTCCAAGTTGATGACCTTTCTGTTGTATGTTTCAGCACAAAATATTCAAACACAATAGCAGTGCTTAGCATATAAACTTACCCATTAGTTAATTTGTATTGCAGTTAATATATATTACATAACTTAGTCTTGTGTTCTCTCTACAGGATCAGAATCCAGGCTGTGAATGAAATTGGAGCAGGGCCTTTCAGCCACACAGTAAATGTAAAGACCAGCCCACTTCCGCCATTGCCTCCTCGGTTAGAGTGTTCAGCTGCTGGACCACAGAGCCTAAAGCTAAAATGGGCAGACAGCAGTGCAAAGTCACAAACTATTGATGATATCATTTATATTCTTCAAATAGAGGACAAAAACAAAAGGTATAAAATTTGTTTCTTTCATCCATTGTGACAGTAATTCAGCATTATGCAGTCTAAATCTTCCTCTGCCAATAACAATATTGCTGCAACAGAGATATGAATATACTTTGTTAAATCAGGCATCCTATCAAGGTCGTTTGTTTAATGGCACAAGTGACCTTTCATAACCACATGAGTAAATTGTCTCAAAGCATATTTTCCATTTCAGTAGAACAAAATGGGTGGGCTTGAGACAGAACCTCAAATACCTGTATAGTTACACTTTTTACATTTTACACATTTTTTAGCCTGACATAAAACAGATTTTATTGCACCCTGTGTGCTTTTTAGTTGTAATTGTAAATACACTGTACCATTGTTCTGTGAATAATATCAAAAATAGTAATCATTACACCATCAGTTCTTATTAATGACATACATAGCATGCTCCCCTGGAAATAGTCAGCAAGGAAAGTGTTTATGTGCAGTAGATTCTTTGTATTCATGTTTAAAAAAAAAAAAACTGACACAGAAATAGACTCCAGTGTCCAGTTCACTTTTATTAAGTAGACATTATTGTCCCAGGTACTTCTTGGTAAAGCTAATGTTAAGAATGAAATGACACTTGGCTATAATAAATCATCGGTAGCCTTTAGCATGTGTGTCTCATTAGCTAATCTAAGCCTCTGTCGGTAGCCTTTAGCATGTGTGTCTCATTAGCTAATCTAAGCCTCTGGCCCCCTATCAGATAACTTGTTAGACTCTAAATGGCTTGTGCACTACCCAGGTTGTTGCTCTTATTACTCGGAAGGTTCTTTTTGTAGCAGACTTAATAAACTTTTTTAAGATCTGGAAACGCATTAATTGTTTTTGTTGGTTTTTTTTTTGCAAATCAGAATGGAAATTGCAACATCCTCATTAGCTCATTTGAGAAATTACTTTGGCACACGGCATAGCTACTCAGCTGGCACTCGGCATGTAAAGTTTGAAGCATAAATATTTAATTGTTTAATTTAAAACCACCTTCCATTCCATTCTTATGTACCCAGGGTGAGGACTAGAGATGAATGAAACTGGTGGTTTTGTTCCCCGGGACTTATTAAAGTTCCAAAAATCCAATTCAAACCAAATTGATTTGGTATTTTTTCTAATTTGTAATATTCGATTGTTTTGATGATTACCGTAGTTCAAAAATTCGGATCCGCACATTTTTTAAAACCTGCAGCTTCAAATAGAAACAGATTTGATTTAAAACCAGGATTCATCAGTAGTAAGGACCTATACACAAGGAAGATGCAATATATGACAAGCGTAGCACTGACCTTCCTCTCTGCTGCGATGCAGTAATCATTTTGAGGCAGTTATTGCACCAGTGTGCTACCTTGCGGTGGTTTTTATTAGGATATAATTCTAAAACCCCAAATCTAAAGGCTTTGGTAACATTTACTACTATTGGCTAATAATGGTGGATTTTAGGAATCTTGTAATTTGTTAGCAAACAGATTAGAAATTCTTTATTATTTAAAATGTCTTAAAGATAAGGTGCACTGTAAAATCAAGTTATGTTCATTTGAAGCTGCAGCTTACAAATACGTTGCCATATTTTCTTTTACCTATGCCTCTCCAGAGCCAGCTTTGTGCCTTGAAAGTTGCTGACATCTTGTTACTGGTTTGCTGAATGTAAGCTCCGCCCTCTGAGATTTCCTCTGCTTTCTCCTGCTTGAGCCTCAAACCAGTAATGCTTGTGCACACGCACACGCACGGAACTCACAGGTATTACTGTTTGAGGCTCAAGAGGAGAGGTGCATGGAACTCACAGGCATTACTGTTTTGAGGCTCAAGCAGGAGAGTGCATGGAACTCACAGGATTACTGTTTGAGGCTCAAGCAAGGAGAAAGCAGAGGAAATCTAGAGGGGCGGAGCTTAACATTCAGCATGCCATTAACAAGATGTCAGCAACTTTTAAGGCACAAGCTAGGCTTTGGAGGGGCATAGGTAAAAAATGGCAACAGTATTTTAAAGCTGCAGATTCCAAATAAACATAACTTGATTTTACATGCACTTTCCTTTAAGAATAAAGCGGAGATACCAAATGTAATAATGTTACTGCGTGTATTATTGACCTGTAAACATGGAGCATACCTTCAGTTTATAAGAGCCTGCAGAAGTTTGTTCTGCTTGAATAAAAGAGCTTATATCTCAGTATTAACTTAAAAAATACAGAGGTTTATGAAAGAGTAGTATGGGCAAGATCGATAACTAAATTAATTTGAAGGACTGGAAATGATACATTATTAAAAGGAAAATGAACCTTATAGTTGATTGTGCCCTTATTAAAAATAACAAGGTGTAATGCTTAGGTCAGACACTGCCGAATGAAAGTATTATTACTGGTGCAAACAAAGGTAAGTTTCTGAGGGCAGTAAGGCTGAGTCCTCCCTTCTCCGTGTGCTCCTTTACAGCCACTCAAATACTGTATATAAAAAAAAATAGATGGAGGCAGAGAGGCTGGAAATAAAAGTTTGCTAGAATTTAGTGCATTACACACAACATGTTACAAACCGTTTCACAAGTAAATACCCAAAACATGTTGTGTTTAAATTCTAGCAAACATTCATTACCAGTCTTTCTGCCTCCATCAATTTTTTTGTTAATGTCATCATCTATGTAATACATAGGAAGGGAGGGGGAGGAGCCAGATAAAGTTGAATACATTGAAAACAATTGGGATATCCCTTTTAATACCTGTTTGAGGCATAATCTGTCTTAATTTATTAGCTGAAATCAATTGCTTAGACAAAAGTTTCCGCAGAATATATTGTGGATGTCAACTTGCAAGGGGTTGATGGTAGCACTCTCCTCCTCACAGCAACAGGAGCTAAAGTTTGGGAGGGTGTTTTCCTTTTTCGAGGTATAACAGGAGACCTTGAGTAAATGAAAGGTCATCCCATTGATAAGCTGCTTTGGGGAAATGGCCCCCAATCCTCATTTAGTGCATAATCAACTTGAAACAGGAGGCTGACATAACCTTCCTCTGCAGACCCATCATCTGCTAGCAAGTATGCAGATTTCAAGTGTCTATAACTGGCCATGGTACTTTCTATTGTTTCAAGTGTAACCTCTGGTGGTATGTGATCAACAGCAAATGTGTGTTAGCATTTTCCATACACCTCTGCTTTGGTAAGTAATGGCATATTTGAAATTTACTCCTACTTAATATCTTAGTGGTGCCTCCAAATGTAGACCTCTGGTTATCCAGAATAGAATAGAATAGAATAGTTTGGTATTTATAGTCTGGATTGGCGCTACAGGAGTCATGTGTCTCAGCTATATGAGAGAGCATGAATAACAGCTTTTAATTACTCTGTATTCATGCTTGTGAAGGTTCTCATTCATCCAGGTCATGGTATATCTGTTGTATTCAATTAGATCAACTGGACTTGAAGTTTAGTTCTTGAAGACGTTTCGCTAGTCATCTGACTGGCTTTCTCAATTCTGAATTGTTGCTCTTATTACTCGGAAGGTTCTTTTTGTAGCAGACTTAATAAACTTTTTTAAGATCTGGAAACGCATTAATTGTTTTTGTTGGTTTTTTTTTTTGCAAATCAGAATGGAAATATTGCAACATACCTCATTAGCTCATTTGAGAAATTACTTTGGCACACGGCATAGCTACTCAGCTGGCACTCGGCATGTAAAGTTTGAAGCATAAATATTTAATTGTTTAATTTAAAACCACCTTCCATTCCATTCTTATGTACCCAGGGTGAGGACTAGAGATGAATGAAACTGGTGAGTTTTGTTCCCCGGGACTTATTAAAGTTCCAAAAATCCAATTCAAACCAAATTGATTTGGATTTTTTTCTAATTTTGTAATATTCGATTGTTTTGATGATTACCGTAGTTCAAAAATTCGGATCCGCACATTTTTTAAAACCTGCAGCTTCAAATAGAAACCAGATTTGATTTAAAACCAGGATTCATCAGTAGTAAGGACCTATATCACCAAGGGAAGATGCAATATATGACAAGCGTAGCACTGACCTTCCTCTCTGCTGCGATGCAGTAATCATTTTGAGGCAGTTATTGCACCAGTGTGCTACCTTGCGGTGGTTTTTATTAGGATTATAATTCTAAAACCCCAAAATCTAAAAGGCTTTGGTAACAATTCTACTACATATTGCGCTAATAATGGTGGAATTTTAGGAATCTTGTAATTTGTTAGCAAACAGATTAGAAATTCTTTATTATTTAAAATGTCTTAAAGGATAAGTGCACTGTAAAAATCAAGTTATGTTCATTTGGAAGCTGCAGCTTTACAAATACGGTTGCCATATTTTCTTTTACCTATGCCTCTCCAGAGCCTAGCTTTGTGCCTTGAAAGTTGCTGACATCTTGTTACTGGTTTGCTGAATGTTAAGCTCCGCCCCTCTGAGATTTCCTCTGCTTTCTCCTGCTTGAGCCTCAAACAGTAATGCTTGTGCACACGCACACGCACGGAACTCACAGGTATTACTGTTTGAGGCTCAAGCAGGAGAGTGCATGGAACTCACAGGCATTACTGTTTGAGGCTCAAGCAGGAGAGTGCATGGAACTCACAGGCATTACTGTTTGAGGCTCAAGCAGGAGAGTGCATGGAACTCACAGGCATTACTGTTTGAGGCTCAAGCAGGAGAAAGCAGAGGAAATCTTAGAGGGGCGGAGCTTAACATTCAGCATGCCATTAACAAGATGTCAGCAACTTTTAAGGCACAAAGCTAGGCTCTGGAGGGGCATAGGTAAAAAATGGCAACAGTATTTTTAAAGCTGCAGATTCCAAATGAACATAACTTGATTTTACAGTGCACTTATCCTTTAAGAATAAAGCGGAGATACCAAAATGTAATAATGTTACTGCGTGTATTATTGACCTGTAAACATGGAGCATACCTTCAGTTTATAAGAGCCTGCAGAAGTTTGTTCTGCTTGAATAAAAGAGCTTATATCTCAGTATTAATTTAAAAAATACAGAGGTTTATGAAAGAGTAGTATGCAAGATCGATAACTAAATAATTTGAAGGACTGGAAATGATCATTATTAAAAGGAAAATGAACCTTATAGTTGATTGTGCCCTTATTAAAAATAACAAGGTTAATGCTTAGGTCGACACTGCCGAATGAAAGTATTATTACTGGTGCAAACAAAGGTAAGTTTCTGAGGGCAGTAAGGCGGAGTCTCCCTTCTCCGTGTGCTCCTTTACAGCCACTCAAATACTGTATAAAAAAAAAATAGATGGAGGGAGGGCTGGTACTAAAAAAAATCTGTTTGTCGCAGTTTTTCACACCTCCCTTCTTCCGAAATACACCTCCGTTTTTTTAATTCTCTTCTTTCGCTCCTTTTTTTTTTGTCTCATCTATGTAATACATAGGAAGGGGGGGGGGAGGAGCCAGATAATTTGAATACATTGAAAACAATTGGGATATCCCTTTTAATACCTGTTTGAGGCATAATCTGTCTTAATTTATTAGCTGAAATCAATTGCTTAGACAAAAGTTTCCGCAGAATATATTGTGGATGTCAACTTGCAAGGGGTTATGGTAGCACCTTCCCTCCTCAGCAACAGGACTAAAGTTTGGGAGGGTGTTTTTCCTTTTTCGAGGTATAACAGGGACCTTGAGTAAATGAAAGGTCATCCCATTGATAAGGCTGCTTTGGGGAAATGGCCCCCAATCCTCATTTAGTGCATAATCAACTTGAAACAGGAGGCTGACAATACACCTTCCTCTGCAGACCCATCATCTCTAGCAAGTATGCAGATTTCAATGTGTCATAACTGGCCATGGTACTTTCTATTGTTTCAATCGTGTAACCTCTGGTGGTAGTGATCAACGCAAATGGTGTTAGCATTTTCCATACACCTCTGCTTTGGTAAGTAATGGCATATTTGAAATTTACTCCTACTTAATACTTAGTGGTGCCTCAAATGTGACCTCTGGTTATCCAGAATAGAATAGAATAGAAATAGTTTGGTATTTATAGTCTGGATTGGCGCTACAGGAGTCATGTGTCTCAGCTTAATGAGAGAGCATGAATAACACTTTTTAATTACTCTGTATTCATGCTTGTGAAGGTTCTCATTCATCCAGTTCATGGTATATCTGTTGTATTCAATTAGATCAACTTGGACTTGAAGTTTATTCTTGAAGACGTTTCGCTAGTCATCTGACTGGCTTTCTCAATTCTGAATTGTTGCTCTTATACTCGGAAGGTTCTTTTTGTAGCAGACTTAATAAACTTTTTTAAGATCTGGAAACGCATTAATTTTTGTTGTTGGTTTTTTTTTTTGCAAATCAGAATGGAAATTTGCACATACCTCATTAGCTCATTTGAGAAATTACTTGGCACCCGGCATAGCTACTCAGCTGGCACTCGGCATGTAAAGTTTGAAGCATAAATATTTAATTGTTTATTTAAAACCACCTTCCATTCCATTCTTATGTACCCAGGGTGAGGACTAGAGATGAATGAAACTGGTGATTTTGTTCCCGGGACTTATTAAAGTTCCAAAAATCCAATTCAAACCAAATTGATTTGGATTTTTTTCTAATTTTGTAATATTCGATTATCTGTTGTATTCAATTAGATCAACTGGACTTGAAATGTAGTTCTTGAAGACGTTTCGCTAGTCATCCGACTGGCTTTCTCAATTCAGAATGACTTGACAAGAATCTGGGGCAATTTGACCCTGGAAAATCCCAATTAGCATATCACAGCCTGTTAAGGGGTGTTATTAGATAGTGGCTAGAGGTGTTATAGAACGCCCAGAGTAAGGTGTTAAAACAGCATTGTACATGGCAGACAGTTTGGTGTCGAACCCCCCCACCTCTATTTAGGCTTGGTTTTCTTTATTTTCACATAAATGGCCTCCTTAACACCTCTCTTGAACCAGTCACTTTCCTTCTCCAGTATTGTTAACATTACAATCTTCAAAGGTATGTCCTTTATCCTCTTAAGATGCAGATACACGGCTGAGTCCCTGACCCGGGGAATTGGCTCTTCTGTCTGGGCCATACGTTGATGCAGTTTGCTGTTTGGTCCTCCCCCACATACAAATCAGAGCATTCTTCACTGCACTGCACTGCATATATGATGTTGCTTTTCTTTGTTGTTTTGGTATGGGTTTTCGGATGTACCAATTGCTGCCTCAGTGTGTTGTTTGGTTTAAAGCAGACAGGGATACGATGTTGTTTTTTGAAATTCTTCTTCATTCTCGGAGACCCCTGCTACATATGGGATGACCATGTTCTTCCTCCTGTCTTGCTTTTCCCCTTCACTGTTGGTATCGTGTTCTTTTCTTTCCTTCTATTCTTTTGACAAGCCCAGTCTGGATATCCACAATTTTAAGGGCCCCCTGAGATGTTTCATTTCTTTAGCCTTCGCCTCTGTGCTAGTGGGGATGTTCTCGGCTCTGTTTTGCAGGGGTCTGAGGACCCCCAGCTTGTGATCTAAAGTTGGTGGGAGTCAAACATCAAATACTGATCTGTGTGTGTTGGTTTTCTGTAAACCTCTACTTCCAGTTTACCATTTCCTTAACTTCTACCAACCGTCCAGAAAGCCAGTTTGTTTTTGTACCTCTTCCTTGTGAATTTAATGTTTTGGTCCACCGCATTAATGTGTTCTGTGAAAGCTTGTACTTCCTTCTGGTGGATTTTAAACCAGGTGTCATCAACATATCTGAACCAGTGGCTGGGTGCTATGCCCTTAAAGGTATTAAGCGCCTGTGTTTCTACCTCCTCCATGTAAAGGTTGGCCACAATAGGTGAACTGGAGATCCCATAGCACATCCATGTTTTTGCTTATAGAACTTATCCCTGTATTTGAAATAGGTGTATTCAGGCACAAGTCCAACAAGGAACACACCTGTTCTGGGTTGAGATCAGTTCTGCTGGTAAGAGTGCTGTCTTGGCCCAGCCGTTTTTCTCACCATGTCAACGCCTCCTTGGTGGGTATCCAAAGTGAAGAGAGATGTCACATCATAGGACACCATAGTTTCTTCTACAACCGAGTACTATATCTTCAATCTTGTTGGTGAAATCCTGAGAGTTCTGGATGTGGTGCTTAGAACTTCCCACCAAAGGTCCTAAGATGTTAGCTAGATATTTTGTCCACCTTGTATGTTACCGAGTTGATGCTGCTGACTTAGGTCTTAGTGGGGCCCCTTCCTTGTGTATCTTTGGGAGTCCATATTGCATGGATGTGCCTCACCAGGGTAGGGGCGATGATACATTGCTCGGTCAATGGCTTTATCCTTTTGAAGCTGTTGTAGTAAGTCTATGACTCTTTTTTCTTGTAACGGCTGGTGGAATCCTTGTTAAAGCCTCATATGTGTTGTTATCGGCCAGAGCATGGTCACCTTATCATGGTAGTCTGAGGTGTTGAGTACCACTGTGCACTCTTCCTTTATCTGCCGTAGAATGGTGATACTGGAATCTTTCTTGAGGGATGTTAAGGCTCTCTTTCTGTGTAGTCAGGTTAGATGAAGAGTTTTAGCACTGGCTAAGGCTGCAGATACCTTAAGGCGAAGTTGTTCTGCCTCACTCTGTGATACCTTATTACTGTGGATAGAGGCTTCTGTGGCTGCTATAATATCCACCACGGATGGCTTTAGGGGTATGGCAAATTCAGCCCTTACCTACCAAGGACTTCCATTTCTGGCTGGTCAGGGTCCTGTTAGACAAGTTTCTCACCCATTCCTCCTTGTTTTGATGAAGTGACACTTCTCCTTTTGTATCCAAGGTAGTTGTTCTCCTTTGGGGCTGTTCTGGGATGACGAATAGAGAACTTGTTCTGTTGCCTTTGTTTGCCCTTACAGTGCTAGAAAGCTGTGCTTGTTTGGTGAACTCCCATCACTCTTTCCCAGATGGACACAGGTAGCTGTGAGGCCAGGTTCTGTTCTAGTTGACTATGTTGTGCATTAAAGCATCGACTGTAAAATGTGTCTGTCGTACCCGTTCACTTAGGAGCTGTGTTTAGCCTTTTGGCAGTACTGTTTGGCTCTGATGCCTTTAACCGTGGAATCCAGACGTATACTGCATGGTACTAGCCTTTGTTGTCTGCATCGGAGGTTAAATCTATAACACCTCTTACCACTATCTAATCACAACACCCCTTAACACCTGGCTGTGATATGCTAATTGGGATTTTCCAGGGTACATATTTGCCACAGATTCTTGTACAAGTCATTCTGAATTGAGAAAGCCAGTCGGATGACTAGCGAAACGTCTTCAAGAACTCATTTCAAGTCGCCAGTTATCTAATTGAATACAACATATACCATGACCTGGATGAATGAGAACCTTCACAAGCGTAATATTCGATTGTTTTGATGATTACCGTAGTTCAAAAATTCGGATCCGCACATTTTTTAAAAACCTGCAGCTTCAAATAGAAACCAGATTTGATTTAAAACCAGGATTCATCAGTAGTAAGGACCTATATCACCAAGGGAAGATGCAATATATGACAAGCGTAGCACTGACCTTCCTCTCTGCTGCGATGAGCAGTAATCATTTTGAGGCAGTTATTGCACCAGTTGTGCTACCTTGCGGTGGTTTTTATTAGGATTATAATTCTAAAACCCCAAAATCTAAAAGGCTTTGGTAACAATCTACTACATATTGCGCTAATAATGGTGGAATTTTAGGAATCTTGTAATTGTTAGCAAACAGATTAGAATTCTTTATTATTTAAAATGTCTTATTATAATCCTCAATTTGAATTGAGAAAGCCAGTCGGATGACTAGCGAAACGTCTTCAAACTAAACTTCAAGTCCAGTTGATCTAATTGAATACAACAGATATACTCTGTATTCACTTTATTCCACTAAACAGAATGGAAAAGTTTATTTAAGGCAGATATTTACTTTGTACCTGTACTTACAATCTGCCAGCCAGGAGTGAGCATTGCAGAACCAGAAACTAATAAATTGTATGCTGGAGGGTATTATTGGAGAGAAAACAGTTTCCTGACCTTTATCATAGTTACTTTTTATTATAGCGGTTCTCTACTTCCCCCTCACTTCCTAATTTTCTAACTTCCTGTTACTTCCAGGTTCCCTGGCTCCCTCCACTTCACTTCCTAGTCTAGGCATCTCAAAATCTCTATGATACAGGATGAGTAGCAGGAAATTATCCCCAGCTTCCCTACACTTATATACTCACCTGACCAACATACTATAATATGTATGGGAATTGGTCATCTGGGTGAGCTTCCACCCAACAATACTTTCGGCTACCTTTTCATATAGGTAGCCAAATATCTGCTGTGTACCCAGCCTAAAAGTTAGGGAAATTCAGGGAGATGTAATACAATCCTTCTTGACCCACTGTTCGGCATTTATGCCCAAGTTGGCCAGAAGGAAGGACTGTTGGTTGCGTAGACACTGCCGAGAGTTTTGTGTGACCGAGCTTGCGGTCCATAGAGTTGTTCTGCATGTTCAACCCGTGTTTTTTGGATGCATCCAATTTGGATGGACGGGCGTTGGTCGGTCGAGGCTGAACTAAGAAAGCATCCAATATTTCGGCCCAATTGACCAAAACACTTAAATTTCTGTTGGTTGGGACAAATTATTGGATGGTGTATACCCAGATTTACCCTCCACACTCCTCTTCCTTACGGGCTCCTGCAATGCAGTATTAATTTAGAGTGATTTAGTGCTTTGCAGGAACCTGGAAGGTAAGGAGCATGGAGTGTAATGCCTCAAATTAAATGGCATGTGTTTTCACACTACTAAGTAGCGCAAAAATGAATGCTATAGATTTTACATTGGGTGCCTGTGCCGTTAATACAAAACAGTTAAACCCATGCTAATTCAACATTATATCAGCAAGCATGGGTTTAACCTCATTTAACCCAAAATTACATCTCACTGAATGTGTTTTTATATGCAAGGCTGAAATTGTTAAAGGGCATGTCCATCCCATTTATACATTTTTTCTGTAGTGTAGGGCTCCCTCCCCCATCCCCGACCGCCATAGTAATTTCTCTAAAAACTCCCCTGAACAGTACTTACTTTGCCTCTCTCCTCTGACGTTCTGTCCAGGCTCTCTGCATGAAACTGCAAGCAGGTGCTGGACCGGCAGCCACGTCCGTGATTGGCTGAGAGGCAGCCAATTAAGGATGCGGCTTCCGGCTGCACAGAACGTCGGAGGAGAGAGGTAAAGTAAGTATAGATTGAGGGAGTTTTTAGAGCAATTACTAATGCGGTTGGGGGAGGGAGCCCTACACTACAGAAAGGGGGTTTTACACTAGTGGGGGGAAGAGAGACGGGTGGGAGAGGGAGGGGGAGGGAGGGCTGCACTGAGCATGTGTAAATTCTCCCGGAGGAGAGACAGGAGGCAGAGACAGAATGGGACTTAGCCAGGCTCCTGGTGGTCACTTTTTTGGACTTTGGAGGGACATTACAGGAGAACCATTTGGAGCAGGGATGTAAGGTAAGGATTTTACTACACTACACAGTGGGGCCAGTAGTGGGTTAAATTCTAGTTTTGGGGGTGGACATGCCCTTTAATATTTATGATACCGTTAGATGAAATTATATTGGACTAGAAACGGGCATTACACCAATAATTTGTTACCCCTGCAATACTGTGTGTCCTTATAATCTCCAGTTTTTGTGCTTTCGAATTATTTTTGTCTGTTTACAAATTGCCAGCTTAATTCTTCAAATTTATATCTTATCTGGATAGATGATTTATGTGACATGTTAAACTGCAGGTTTATGGAAGGTGGTTTGTTTCATTAAGTCATTCTGGGATTTGAATTGGAAGCATTTTTAGTGTACTAGTAATCCCATAACACTTACTATTTTCAAGGATTATATTTGTCTCTACATCACTGTACAAATGGTAATTCATGGTGTATATGTGTCCAGCACTACAAAATAAGTCTAATATATACAAGTGGGATTGATGAATTGCAGTTGTAATTCTTTTTTTTAGAAGAAATTAAAGGGCATGTCCACCGCCAAAACTAAAATTTAACCCACTACTGGCCCCACTCTGTAGTGTATAAAAATCCTTACCTTACATCCCAGATCCAAATGGTTGTCCTGGCCACCAGGGAAATTGTTTCCGCCTCTGAGCTGTCCTCTCAGAGGTTTTTGGCTTGCTCAGAGCAGCCCTTTACTCCCTCCCCCCCTCCCTCTCCCTCCTGTTTTGTTCTCCCTCCCCCTAGTGTAAATCCCCTTTCCCACATATTAGGGATAGTTCCCCCAGCCCCAACCGCAATAAAATATTTATAAGAAAGTCCCCCGATCTTACCTTCCCTCTCTCCTCTGGCGTTCTGAACTGCCGGCAGCTGCGTCTGTGATTGGCTGCCTCTCAGCCTATCACAGACGCGGCTGCCGGTCCAGCCCCCTGCTTGCATTTCCCGTGCAAGCAGAAGGCCGGGCATTGCGGCATAGGAGAGAGGGAAGGTAAGTAACGATTGAGGCACTTTCTTAAAAATATAATATAGCGGTTGGGGCTGGGGTAACTAGCCCTTCAACATATGAAAAATTTTCAAAAGAGGTGGACATGCCCTTTAATGGTTTAAATTAGTTCAGTAAATATATGTTCTATCAAGTGGAAAATCAATCCATTAAGACCAATTAAAACCATGACCGTGATCAGAAACACATTACAATTATGAAAGCAGATTCCATTATCACCTAACTAAGCAGGTAATTTATCAGTTGCAGTTGGTGTGTGTGTCTGTCCCCCTGCAAGCAGCTTGTCAATGTTTAAAAATTTTCTCTAGCACTTTATCAGTATGTGGCCAAAATGTTGACATCTGGGACTGATCATTTGATTGACAAACAAGCACAGATCATTTCAGGCCACATGATCATGATTACAAAAAACCCCAACGATCTAGCTATTGTTAAAGAGTTCTACTATGCTTGTGGTTTTTAATATATCCATTACAAGTCTCAAGAAATGTATCATCAGAGCCTCTGCATGAAAGACTTATATGGCATCTGCATCTGTCAGTAAGAGTTGTACATATGTTGATTGTATCATCTTCAAATGTTTAGCCCTGACAGATTGATCTGGCTATTTCAATACATTTTCTCAATGCCTTATTCACTTCTGTGCATAATAAACATCAAGTTCAATTTCGCAGCAAACTAGATGAAAAGTCTTCATTTGCACCTCACTGTTCATAATGCAGGAAATCCAGTTTTATTATTAAGGTGGTCCTTACAATTATTATATCTATATAGCTACTTATTTGATTTTATGTTAATAAAAATCTTGCATGTGTGAAGAAGCCCGCAGTGCCACCTTAGCTGGCCTTGTTGCATGCGCTACATCATTTGGTTTTAAAGGTCATTCTTTTTTTTTTTTTGGGATTCTATAGCTTTGCATTAATTAAGCTGCTTTGCTTTTTCTTCTTTGGAAGTTAAGGAAGATTAACAATGTATAAACACTTTTCTCTCTTGTGTATTTTAACCTGCACAGATACCGACATCTGACTTCAATCACATCCACAGTTTCAAAACATCATCTTAATACTGATGGCTTTGTTTAATATTCTCTATTCTATTGTCTCTTTTTGTTTCTATTCTGTTGCCTGCTCTGTTTGTGTTACTATTTAAGATTGCTTTTATGTGGAAATAGATATTTTGTTACATTTTCAATTGGTCCTTAAATGCTTTGATTCTTTTTAGTTTTTTCTTACCCATTTGGTTACAAGTTATTTCAATGAAAATTGGGATGACTATTGCTGACAGACTTGATGGATCAATAAAAGGATTTTTTTTTAACCTGGATTATTATTTTAATATTATTTGTAACCACTGATAAATTAAATCTTCAAATGATTTCACTTTTCTGTAAAAAAATAAGTAATAAGAATTTCGAAACCTATTTTTTAAAAGCGTAATGAGAAAGAGAATGTGATGGATGCAACATTTTGGGCAAGAGCAAATCACAATGTCCCTCTCAGATTCTAGGAGGGAGTTTAAAGGCTATGTCCACCCCTAAAATAAATTTTTAATATTCTGCTCCCCCATGTCCCCCAGCCCCAACCGCATATTTTTTTTTTTCAGAAAGCCCCCCAAACTCTTACTTACCTCCCCTCGATCCTCCGCCGCACTGCCGGCCCTCTGCTTGCGAGAATGCATGCTGAGCGGCAGCCAATCACGGACGCGGCTGCCGGTCATTCAGTGCAGCGGAGGAAAGCGGAGAGGTAAGTAAGAGTTTGGGGAGCTTTTTAAAAAAAAAAAAACATGCGGTTGGGGCTGGGGGACATGGGGGAGCAGAATATTAAGGGGGTTTAATGCTAGGGGGAGGGATAGTAGAACGGGAGGGAGAGGGAGGGGGGAGAAGGCTGCAGCACGCATGGCAGGAATCTCCGGAGGCCAGGTAGCAGGCAGTGTCCTATATGGACCTGCTAGCCTCCTGGTGGGCAGTTTTTGGAACTTTGGGGGGGGACTAAAGGAGAACCAGATGGAGTTGGGATGTGAGGTAAGGATTAAACTACACTACATGGTGGGGCCAGTAGTTGGGGGAATTATAGTTTTGGGGGTGGACATGCCCTTTAACCCCTCCCCCAGCAATCAAAATTTGGGTATTTACTGCAAACTGCACAAGCTGCAAGATGGCTGGTTTAACAGTATATCTCTGTAGAGGCAAACTATTGTTTAGTTCACCCTGGTAAAGGTGCCTATTAGGGATGGCCGGTTCGCGGATCTGAACCCGGATCCGCCGCGGATTTATCCCGTCCGCAAACGGCGGATTTTTCCGAATTTTCCGCCATCCGAACTTCCGATTCGCGGATTTTTCACATTTTCGAAAATTTTCTAAATTACGAGTTTTCGCGTATTTTCGGGAATTTTCGAAAATACAAGGATTTCTCTTAATTCCAGACATACATATTTTCGAAAATTTTCAAAATTACGGTGATTACTTGTATTTTCGAAAATGCATATTTTCGAAAATACATGAAAACTCGTAATTTCGAAAATTCCCGAAAAAACGGGAAATTTCGAAAATTTTCGAAAATATTAAAAATCTCGTTATTTCAAGGGTATTTTTAATTTTAACGGGTCCGCTCGCGGATTTTCGAATTTTCGAATTTTTTCGAAAATTCACGGATCCTCGAGCGGACCGGATTTTGCGAAGTTCGGACATCTCTAGTGCCTATACACTACTTTAGACATTTGTCTATAGACAAATGTCTAATCTATCTAAAGCTGGCCATACACTAGGTAGACATTAGACGAACGTCTAATCATCTACAGGGTTATTCAATAAAAGTTCTTATTGTTTAAAATGGTGCTAATTTTACCCCAGCCAATCAGATGTTAGCTTTCAACTGTCAAATAACATCTGATTGGTTGGAGCAAAATTAGCACCATTTTAAACGATAAGAACTTTTATTGAATCTCCCTGCTTAATGTCTAAAGTCCACATTTTAAAAGCAGCGGTTTTTATTTTGATATAATCCCGTCTGGCCCTATCATTTTGTGATCTAAAGTTGATTGCAAAAAAAGAACGGGCAAGGCATTCTAATCTAAGGATAGATTAGGCTGGGTATACAATTTTTCGGCCCAACCGACGTGCTGTCCATAGGCGACCGTACGATTGGCCATGATCTACAGCCGCATCCGATCACACGATCCAGGCATCAGACATTGGTTGCCTGCATAAATATTGGTAATTTTGGCCAAAAATTGCCTCATGTGTACCGAGTCTTAGACTTTGACTATAAGCAAATTCTAAAGTAGTGTATGGGCACCTTAAGATCCGCCTAGCCAGTTCTTTTTAGCAAACTTGATATCACAAAATGAATGGGCCAAATTGGATTATGTCAAGATGCAGACATTAGATAGATTAGATGGCTGTCTATAGTCCATCTTTATATTTCTCTACCAAAATAGAGAATTATTGGTAGAGAATGTTTTACTTGTGGTGAATATTACCGTACTTTTACCTTGATATCCATTCCATCCTCCCATTCCCAGTCTTTCAGATAAAAAACATAATCCAATATTTATTTTTGATTGTTTGCAGATTCATTACAATCTACAGAGGACCAAGTCACACATATAAGGTACAGAGGCTGTCAGAGTTTACTTCTTACAGTTTCAGAATACAGGCTGTGAATGATGCAGGAGAAGGACCATTTTCTGACATTTGCACTTTCACCACAACAAAGTCTGTGCCTCCAACAATGAAAGGTGAGCGAACTAGTGTTGGTAATAGTGTGTTCATTGTAAGTAGTTGTGCTTGGTTTTCTATTTAGTCTTGATGCCAACTGCAATGGCACGTCAATATAAAAAAACATATTCCAGTGATAAAGCCATACTAGGGTTTGCAAAATGAATAAAATATGAAATAAATATTTTTTGTGGCTGGATTACTGCCAAAATACTTAGTGACATCTAACTAAAATCAGTTCCAAAAATTCTCAAATGGTGCATGGGACTTGACAACCAGGCACCCCAAACCCCTATTATTATCTTCCTTAATTTACTTTGAACTCTGGCATCAGTAAAAAAAAAAAAGGGAGAGGGGTCAGCTAATACAGTAGGTTTAGTCTAGGTCAGGCTTTGTCCTAAGAGCCTAAGAGTGGTACTAATGTGTTGCATGCCCTTTACTTTTGTATGCTTTCCATTATAATCCTAAAATTTGCCATACTTTTTTCAGCACCACGAATTTCTCAGTTAGAAGGAAATGCATGTGAAGTAACATGGGAGTCAATATCACCAATGAAAGGAGACCCAATTGCATATAATTTACAAGTGCAGGTTGGTCGGGAAGCTGAATATAAACAGGTACGGTATAAACCATCACATCAATTGGAGTAACAAGCAGTGCTAACTAAGTTAACTTAAACATTCATCTTGGTAAATAATAAAGTTCTATAAAAATGCTAATTGAGTCCACAAAGATAACACAATTGAGAAATTTCATCATATCTTTTTAATGAACCCTTTAGATGAATTTCTTTAAAATAACAAGTACATGTTAGTACAATTATGAATCTCATTTTTTAATTTTCCCTGCCATTTACAAAATCAAAATAAATATGTATTCTTCTCTCATATTTTATTATAATCTTAAACAAATATTAAAATGTTGAGGTTCTCTGTAAAAGACTTTCTAAATAAAAATTATATTAAAGCGCATGTCTACTCAATGCAATACTTACACAGCCACTAAGTGCTGGTAAGGCCTCATTTGGAATAGGTGGTTCCATTTTGGAATCCTGTATATAAAAACAACAGTTTTTTGATGACTACAATAGATTTCATCAAAAAAATTTAAAATGGAATTCTCTGGAGACTCCATACACCACTGTAAAAATGATATATGGTCAAATACAAACATCCCTTTACAGAAAACCCACCAACAGGTACAAATATCTCCTCTACGACAGTTTTCACCCACGCCACACGAAGAAATGTATCATATATAGCCAAGCAACAAGATACCACTGGATATGTTCAGAGCCAGATGATAGAGACAAACATATATGTGCGCTTGGGAGATCATTTCAACAAAAGGGATATCCAGCTAGAACTATTACAGCGAACATGAACAAAGCTTTGAGGATTCCCCGTGAAAACCTCCTACAGTACAAAAAGAAAAAAAGAAACACCCAGGTACCCCTAGTAACAACTTAAAACCCCTCACTAGAAGGGATACGGAAAATAGTAAAAGAACTACAGCCATTGATAAATGAGAACCTCCTGTCCTTGCATTCAGACAGCCATCAAACCTACAGCAAGAACTGGTTAGAGGGAAACTACACACAGACCATGGAGATAATACGCCAGGTACTTCACCATGTGGGAGCACTAGGTGCAAGCTTTGTACCAACATCAACAATTCTCCTTCTGTTACTCACAGGAAGGGAATTTTTCACATCCATGGATCCTATAGCTGTACATCCAGCAATGTGGTACATTTAAAGGGCATGTCCACCCCAAAACTCAAATTTAACCCCATACTGGCCCCACTCTGTAGTGTACAAAAATTCTTACCTTACATCCCAGCTCCTTATGGTTGCCATGCTGTGCCCCTTCAAAGTCCAGGAAAGTGTAGTGTAGAAGGTCTGGGTGACTCATCCTGCGCCTGTCTCAACCTCGACAAGGTCTGAGGCATGCGCAGGAGAGCCCCCCTCCCTCTCCCTCCGGTTTTTTTCTCCCTCCCCCTAGTGTAAAATCCCCATTATATATTATATAGATTCCCCAGCCCCAACCGCCGTAACAGAATTAATAGAAAGTGCCCCGATAGTTACTTACCTTCCCTACTTACCTTCCCTCTATCCTCCGGCGTTCTGAGCAGCCGGCAGCCGCATCCCTGATTTCCGTGCAAGCAGAGGGCCTGGAGACTGCCGCGGAGGATAGAGGGAAGGTAAGTACATATCGGGGCACTGTCTAAGAATTTTATTACGGCGGTTGGGGATGGGGGATCGATATGTATAATATATAAAAAGTTTAAAAAAGGGGTGGACATGCCCTTTAATACAATGCAACAAATGTGAGTATGCAATGTATATTGGAGAAACTGGCCAAAAACTGCAAAAGAGGATGAATTCCCACAGAAGTAGCATCACCCACCATGACGAGGATAGAAACTGTTTCCCTGTAGGACACCATTTTTCACAGCCTGGACACACTATGAAAAAAATCCAGGTCCAAATCTTAAAGGGACATTTTAGCAACACTCAGAAAAGAAAAGCATTTGAAGCTAAAATGATCTTATTATTTGACTCTAAAAACAATGGTTTGAACCAGGATATGGGATTTCTTTCACATTATGAATAATTGAATTTTCACATCCTAGCTCCCCCTTACCATTTTTTTCTAATTTATTGTATATTTCTTTTTTCTGTTTTGCCTATTTTTTTCTTCTTTCTTCTTTTTTCTTCCCCCTTCTCTCCCCTCTTTCTTTACTCTTCCTCCCCCATACTATTCTCATTACCACTTTACTATTCTGTTATCTCTCCTCATTTTATTGCCCTCTACATTTTCCTTGGCACCTTTTGCTCTTTGCTCTTTTACTTTTCCCCCCTCATTCTCTCCCCCTTGTTGTTTTGCTTATCTTATTATCTTTTGGAACTGGCTTTTTACTTTGTTAAACCTTTGTTAAAATCAGTGCTGCTCTGACCTGATACAGAGGGTATAGCCTTCAAAAGCTTGTCAACTAAATAAAATGTTAGTCCATAGAAAAAGTATCACAGTACTCTTATTTTTTATCTTATTTTTTAACATCAATATTTTTGAATTCCTTATAAAAGCCACAGTAACCCGAAGTAATGTCGGGTTAACTACCTGTTTTTGTTGATCCAGGTATTTTGATTGCCATTTAGGGTCAGCAAAGCCATTTACTGGAGGAGGGGGGGGGGGAGGAGCAGTTTTCTGTTCACATTTCCGAAAGTCCCTGTTTATTAACAAGCTCTTGAATCTCTGCCCCCAACTCTGTGAATCTGTTACTTTTAAATACAACATGGTAAATAAAATACATGTTAAGGTTCGTACACACGTGCGATCGAAGGTCCTAACCAGCGACACTCGATGTGTACAAACGTTCATTTTGGCCAATAATTGGCCTGTGTATGGGCGCTTTATCGGCCAAAATGGACGGTCGTTCGGGGATCCGCCCAGTCGGTCGGGGCAACGATCCGCGACTGAACGGCCATTTCTCCCTGATAAAGGGCCCATACACGGCCGAGTATCGGGCGAAACAAACGTTCGTACACATCGTGCGATGCGGTTTGGGACCCGCGATCACACGTGTGTACGAACCTTAATGAAAATTTGTGTTTATAAAACAATAAACCTGACATTGCTGAACTGAAAATCTCAGGCCTGATCCCAAGTTGGCCCCAACCCAACACTGTTTATGGACTCCCTGGTCCCACATAAGAGCCTAAACACGTCTTCCTAGACAGTGGAAAAGGCCCTAAAAAATAGACTGTCCCATGCGAAATGGGACAGTTACTATTTAAAGCTTAGGGAATTATACATTTGTTAATAAGCATCTTGTGTACTCTAAATTAGGAATAAATGTGTTTCAGCCGGAACATCTCCTTTTGTAAAAGAAAAGCAATAACACCACACCAATCATAGTTAAAATATAAAACGTTGACATTTATTTATTGAAAATTTTTTTTAGTCATTTCTATGAGATTCTATAATAGACTATCCAGCAAGAAAAATTCAGTACACAAAAACAGTACAGAAGACTAAAAATGTCTGTGCTTTTTGCTATTGTAAATAACTGCAGCAGAGGATTATGCAAAAAAAAAACTGTTATATATATGTCAAAACAATGAAGAATTTACTTAATAGAACAAGGGAATTTTACAACCCTTATTAACAAGACAACTCCAATACCCAGAAATATCAGATTTAAGCAGTAACATTGCATGATACTAGTTACGTGTATGTATAAATATCACACAAAACTGAACTGAAATATTATTTAAATGTTATTTAATAACAGACTGAAGGGAAGCACAAAGGAATATGGTTAATAGAACACTTGAAATGACTGAATAATTATTTTAGGCTAATTGGCATGACATGGAAATCTAAAAATTGTATCTACATATGAAGAGAAAATACAGCTTTGAATTGACTGTTGAATAAGGTATATAAAGGAATGTAATGTAATATTGAACACATAAATTAATATTAAATTACTTTCATGTTTGATCGAATACATTTGCCTAAGAGACCAGCAGTTTTTTTTATAGGTAATAAAAAGTGGGTGGATGTTGGATAGGAATTCTATTCTTTTTTTGGAACAAAATTTAAGCTTCTGATTCTGTGTTGTTTATTAGAAGACATTTTATGTGGGAAAAAACCTAGGGAGTTTGAGATGGTGGCAATGAGAGAAGTATTTTGATTCTGAGAAATGGTGTTTTTCTGGTGATGTTCTTCTAATGTAGAATAGTTCTTTAAACATTCTACATTAACCAGCTGTAACATTACCGTAACCAATTGGAACTGCCTTTCATTAGAAGTGGTGATGGCAGGTTCATTGGATAGTTTTAAAAAAATGCTGAATGGGTTTCTAAAAATAAAGTATGCCGCACGTTACTGGTATTGATACATAAAGTTGGAGTTGATCCAGGAATATTTCCAATTGCCACTTGTTGGGAAGGATGTTTTCACCCTTCATACAGGTTTTTTTTGTGTGCCTTCCTCTGGATCAACTTTTATGCAGGTATTTTGCTTCTCTCTCTACAGCTTGTAAAATCATTTTCATTATGTAGCAGTAAACCAATTACAGACACTTGTCATTATTATGTACACCTTTATAGAAAAAATGTCCTATTACCATTCTAACCATAAAAATGGTAACTGTAATTTTTATTGTGGTGTTCAATGATAGGCTTCTGCCTCAAAAGGTATATTTTTTCTTATTCATATAACATTGAAAGATGCACACTATGTTCAGATGCTTAACACATTTATTAGTAAACCGCATACAACATTTTGGCGATCATGTTGTCCCCTTCATCATGTATCAAAAAGACCCCTGATGAAGGGGACAACATGATCCCCAAAATGTTGTGTGTGGTTAACTAATAAATGTGTTAAGCATCTGAACATAGTGTGCATCTTTCAATGTTATATGAATCACCTATACTATTAATGTCCTAGGGTAGAAGACTGGAGATCTGCACCTATTGGATTCTCTGGCAAACTGCTGTCTAGTGTGCCTAGGCATACACAATTTATGTGACTGGTTAAGGATATTTTTTTCTTATGCATTAATTTATGGTACAGAATGGCCATAATATACATGAGAATCAAGATAATAATAAAACCAGTATATCTCTATCTTGACAGCCCATTTAAAATAGTCACATCGCTAGACCTTGAGTTTGCATTTACGGAAATTAACCTGTGGCACAAGGCTTGGAAAGCCACATAGACATAAATTAATATATAGTGGTTCTAGCTCTTTAAATACTTTTAAGTTTGTGATTTATGTTTTGTAGATCTACAAAGGAGAAGACACATCATTCCAAATCTCAGGTCTTCAAACCAATATGGATTACAGATTTCGAGTTTGTGTTTGTCGAAGATGCCTAGATACCTCACAGGAGCTTTCTGGGTCTTTTAGTCCATCTGTGTCATTTGTTTTGAGAAGAAATGAACTTATGCTGCCGGGAGATATATCTAATCTGGATAGTCCTAAATTGAAGAACATGATGCCTACTGATGAACAGTTTGCACTTCTCATTGTTTTAGGCTTTGCAACCTTGTCGGTTCTATTTGCCTTTATACTTCAGTACTTCTTCATGAAATAAATATCCATCACACGTTTAAGGTACAAGTTTATCTGATGCTACGCATTATAATCCAGACATTTATTCAGTTATTCATTTTTTTTTAAAAATACAATTTTTTTTTTATTTTTTCATTTGTTAACTCGTATGTTTTTACTGTTTTAGCTAGATACACTCTAAAGTGTTTTGATGCACCTTTTTGAAATACTAATGTAGGTTATAGTTAATCTTTTATCTACCTAGGCCTGTTTCCAGTCAAGGGAATATTCCAGGCCTTTCTATAAGTTAACAGAGTGCTGAAGTCAACCAGATATCATGGTAAATTTATTATTCCAAAGAACGACCATATCTCCAAAATGAGTCTTGCTTAAGTAACAGGGTTCTCGTGGTATATCCATTCCTATTTCTTCTGAGTTATATATTATATATATTCATTAATTGCTGTATACAGATCTCTAGTAATACAGAGATGTTTTCAGTTATTTCAATCAACAAACCATATTAAATTAATATACATCAACCTTTGAAACCACGAACTATGAAAATCTGTTAAAAAATGTTTTCATGAAACTGGTTTAGTCATAATTATTTTATTATTTTACAACATGCTAAAAAGTTAAAATATGCAAAGCAAAAAAAACTTGGTATGTTCTTTTTCCAAATTACTAAAATCGTTAGTGTGCAGTTAAAGTTATTTTTCTGTTTATTTTTTTAAAGATAGCTTAGTGCGAAGGGCAGTGTGCAATAGATAGATAGTAACCCCTACCCCCTCAGAGAAAAGGAAAAAAAAAAATCAAGCTTTTAAAAAGCCGTGTTAATGTCTCCTGGCTTAAGCTAGCCATAACCGCTTGAAATTCCCCACCTTGAGGCCTCAATCTTTCTGCAGATTTCAGTGTGAAAACTGCAGAGAGATTGTGACAAAAGATGGGGTCGGTGGAAAATTTTTCGCCTGGCCGATCTTTGTTTTTCCGATACACCACACAACATTATCAAGCAGAAAAACAGAAAACTGGTTTGACATTTCGAGGGATTTGATCGAAATGTCGAAATCAGACAAAATGTCGATCCCATGTAATGCCAGCTTTAGTAACACCAAAACCAATTATAAACAATCATAAAATATCTTAACTATTTAAATGTGAAAAAACTTTAGTGTAGCATTTGTATGTTGGAAAATGTGTACATCCCAAAAAAGGTGTTGAAATTAGCAAATTTTAAAGTTTTTTTAAAAAAAAATTTGGGTTAAATACTCAATGTTAGTATAAATAGCACCAAATACTGCTGAAAAGCACAGGTTGCTTAGCACCTTTATAATGCCTCTATGGGAGTGAAAGCATTCTATGGTAGTTATGTGTAACCTGCCATGTAGGTTTACCGTTATTTTTGTAATATGATTTACTTTCAAAATAAATGACACTAAATGGTAAAATTACATTGAAACCTACAGAAACAAAAGAGGAAGCAAAGGAGGGAGTGGTTAGTGATTAAAGGAGTTACTTGCATTGATAATACTGAACATATATGACAAGGAAAGAAAGTCTGTAAAATGTATCTTTTAATATTATAAGCTATTATTTACTATGCCGTGGTAGAAATATTTTGGTTTAAAATAGTTTTTTTGAACTTTCACAGTGTCAGGACCTTTAATATCCTATACTATAGCACAAATAAACAAATACGTCGATGCAGTAAAATAAGGGGTTAAACTCGCGCTAACTGACATTGAATAGGTTAGCACAAGTTTAACTCCTTCATTGCACCGGCTATGCAGGTAAAGGCTGGTGTTCAAGTCGTGCTGGGATTAAATCTCTTTTTGGGATCTACGCTCATGTGCAAATCCAGTATTAAATACCTGAATCTACATTTAGCCGGATTGATTGCGGCTCTGGGTAAATGAGGCCCATATTTCTTTAAACGATATGTGATTTTTATTCAGAGTAATATAATCAGTTAAAGCAAAGAATTCTAATCTAGTACCTCAGGGAAAATTTTCAGCTGAAGGTGCAACATATTTCTAAAAGGGTGCAACGGACACACAACATATACCCTGCATTTCTAGAAATGTATACATTTTGGATACTTTTGCTGCTTTGTTCTGCCTGTTCTGATAGAATTAAATGATTGGTGTGATGCAGTGACATATCCCAACAGTGTATCAGCTTGCAAACCCATAACCAAAGTCATAGGGAAACAATAATGTTAGATTTATTTTTTACAGTTTATTAACTACAGTACTTTAAATTCCAACTACAGTGCAATCTTTTATTTATTGTAAAAAATGTACTAATTTTTGTAGCACATTATATATAGTTAGGTCTGTTTGTATTATTCTAAGTGCGATCTATCTATGTTATGTTTTATTTTAATTTTTATTGAGTTAATTCAGCGCATGATAAGCCAAAAAAAGTGATTTGAAATGTTTACATGTAACCAAATGATCTAATCATCTCTTCAGAAGAAAGTGTTACTATCCACTAATTATGTGTGCCTGTAATAATGTAGCAAATATACGGTCCTGTAAGATATATGTAGCACAAAATATATTAACATGCTGTAGTTTTAAAAACTAATGTCGTTTGCCAAATTTGGGACATATAATTTTTTTTAAAAGTTTATTTAATTGTACTTTTTATACAGATTATCCTACTTTGTTTTGTGAACAAAATATTCACATGTTAATAAATGTATCTTTTTATATTTTATTGTATTTTAAAGTTCTATTTGTTCCAACAGTTTCAATACAAATTTTGTAATTTTACATGTAGTACTTAAGCGCTGCTACTAGCATGATCAAAAGGAAAAGGTGCATTTGAGATGGAATTGTTATGAATTATTTTTTTTATTTGAAAGAGCTCTTAACCTGTTCCTGGTAAGAAAAAAGGCTTCTAAAATTTCATCAAAGGAAACATGAATATCTTTATGCAATACACTATTTCAATATGTCCTACACAGTGCTAAACATGGCACATTTACAGTCATGTAGTAAAAGCAAAATCAATGGGCGGAAATGCCATCTTATGTTTGGTTTTTAATCCAGTAGGAACTCTTGGGCTTGCTTTAAGATGGTACATCTATATTAATATTCATAATATGTTTATAATGCAATGATGCTGAGTTTAATATTACATAATAACTGTTCTCTTGTCATTAGATGATTAGAAGAATGTTGATCCATCTTTAAAAAGCCACTAAATATTATTGTTATATGTGCAAAAAGAAATCTAGTCATTGGCCAGTTTATGAATATCTGTTTGGATTATTTTTAAATAACAAATGAAATAGCATTTATCTAAACCACCTTCCTGTGTCCATTTGAATTAAACCATTGACATATTGATATATATATATATCTATATAAATATATTTTTCTATTTACATTTTTTACACAATCTTTGTTGATTATGGACACTGGTGGGCAACATAATTAAACAAAGACAAGAGTTTGTCCAATATTTTGCAGTGATGTAGCAAAGTGTTCCTTATAATGGATTACCATCTCATTTGTATTTGCATTACATTAGGACTATGACAAAAACATTTGTTTTCACCTAAGATCATTTTATACCCAGAACATTTTTTTTTTAAATCCTTGTTTAAATATTAATAAAAATAAATGAAAGAATACCTCACTGTTGGGCATACATTCCAGGCTTTTCTTTAGACATTCACACTTTCTTGTATTGTAAGTTAAAGACTACTTTGTACACATTGTATTGAAGCCACCATATCAACTTTTAATGTATATATTTTCCAATAAATATTCTACATTATGTAAGATGTATCTCTAGTGTATATGTAATATATTTAAGCCCAATAAATGTTTTACTTCCTATTTACTTCTATTTACTTGGTCATTTGTTTTGCCTGGTTCCATTACATTTTTAATTCGCTTTTAAAAGGACACTATACTGAAAAAATGACTTGCCTTTATCCATTTCTGTATTTTTAGTGCTGTCAGGAACTTGATCCCTTTTTGCTCGCAGTGCTCAGTCACTAGATCTCCTCATGTCCGGTTCAGCTCACTCCTAGTTAGTGTGCATGTGTCCTCTCTCTGTATCCACCCCCTCCCAAAACTGAGGCACAGCTAGAGTGAGGAGCATGTGCAGTGGATATGATCTGTGCCCCACTACAGCCAATAACATTCACCCAGTGATTTTGTGTTATAGTGAAAGTAAAACTGCTTTGCAATAGGAAGGTAAGCAGCACTGGAAGTTGTAATCACTGCTTAAATCAAGTAGGATTTTTAGCTGTAGGAGTTGTCTCGGGGGGTTGTCTTTGTAATTGATTTCTTTAGGTACAGTGCTATATTGGGACTTCAGTATCACAGACAGCAGCTAACTGCAGGAATGGGTTTATCTGCACAGAAAGAGCACAGAACAGCAGATAATGCTTATTTCATTTCCTGATCTTAATGCTGAATCAATTAGCCATGCAATGACAGAGAAATAATCTTTACTTTTATAGAATGGATAGTTTCTACATGTAGTGTTCCAAGGAGAGGGGCTGGGTGATTGACAGTTCTTTACTGACTCGCTGTACCCCACCCCCTTTAAAAAATAAAACTCCCAGAGCTAAAAAAACAAGGGATATGAAGGTCAGAGAAGAAAAAAAAGCAGATTTAAGATAGCACATCCATGTTTTTGCTTATAGAACCTATCCCTGTATTTGAAATAGGTGTTATTCAGGCACAAGTCCAGTAGGGAACACACCTGTTCTGGGTTAAGATCTGTTCTGCTGGTAAGGGTGCTGTCTTGGCCTAGCCATTTTCTCACCATATCAACAGCATCCTTGGTGGGTATACAGGAGAAGACAGATGTCACATCATAGGACACCATGGTTTTTTTCTGCACCGAGAACCATATCTTCAATCTTGTTGGTGAAATCCTGGGAATTCTGGATGTGATGTTTAGAACTTCCAACCAATGGCCCTAAGATGTTGTCTAGGTGTTTTGCCACCTTGTATGTTACCGAGATAGATGCTGCTGACTATAGGTCTTAGTGGTGCCCCTTCTTTGTGTATCTCTGGGAGTCCATATATACATGGATGTGCCTCACCAGGGTAGAGGCGATGATCAATGGCTTTATCCTTTTGAAGCTGTTGTAGTCTATGACCTTTTTATTGTAGCGGCTGGTGGGATCCCTTGTTAAAGCCTCATGTGTTGTTATAGGCCAGGAATTTGTCACCTTAGTAAACATTAACATTTTGAAATGCCAAGGAGGAAAAAATAGGAGGGAGATGCAGCGCGAGTGGAAATTTTTTTGGTCATGCCCACTTTTCTCAGGGCATTCCTAATTTGTTCAGGCTACAACCATTTTAAAGACCTCTACTCCTATTTTTCGCTATTGCCCATGAAACTTTCAAGTGTATGATGTGGTTAAAGGGTATATCAACTCCCAAACAAAAATTTCAATTATAATGGTCCTAGACCCCACAAGGTCTAAACCGTTCAAATTTGGTCTGGCCACTTCTGTTGCTTTTGTGCGGAAAAGCAGCAGAAGACAATCAAGGGAACAGAGGCCTGTAAGTATATTTAGGAGGGTGATTTTATCCTTGCAAGGTCTTGGTTTTCTTGGGGTATTCTATTACATCTGAATTTGTTTGGGTGGGTGGACTTACCCTTTAAGATAACAGTAACAGACTAACTAGAAAGGGAAAGTTTAAGTATAAACTTTGAATTTGGCTTGAAAGGCTGCATTTTGTAAGGGAATGTGTGTGTTTCTGCTGCAGATTTTAAAACTCAATAATGCCAATGATGAGGACACTGTTTTTTTTTACTTACCCTTTATATATGGCTGTCACATGAATTAAATCTAGGTCAGTTGGTGTGTGTACTCGTGTCAAGTTGGGGCATAAATGACTAACTTTTTTGATGATTGGTCAAAATGTTTTTTTTTTACTATACTTACCCTTTGGTAATATGGCAACCCAATATGGTTGCCATATTAATGAATGGGTAGCTCAGTTGGTGTTTACATCAGGTTGGAAGTTAAAAAAACAAACTTTTTTTATTTAAATATGGGTGCCACAGAAATGGAAGGGTAGGTCAGTAGGTGTGTGTTCCTGTGTCGGGTTGGGGGTTAAAAAAAAAGAACTTTGTTGATGATCAGTCAAAATAGTTATTTTGACTATAGTTACCCTTTAAATATGGCTGCCATGAAAATGGAAGGGTAGGTTAGTAGGCGTGTGTACCTGGATCAGGTTGGGGGTTAAAAAAGAAAACTTTGTTGATGATTAGTCAAAATTGGTTTTTTATGACTATAGTTACACTTTAAGGACTTGTTCACACAAGGAACAGACAAAAACGCAACTTAAAAACGCATTGCGTTAAGTGACATTTCAAAACGTTTTTGTATCCGTTTGTGTCCGTTGCGTTTACATGAGTTTTTGCCCGCAATGGCACCTCTCCCGCGTGTTTCTTATAGCCTGCCGATCAGAAATGACATCACAGGAACTCCCAGGCATCCTTTTCAAAAAATGGACAAAAACGCGAACGCGTGCGTTGTTATCTGTTGTTATCCGTTGTACATCTGTTGTTATCCGTTGCACTGGAGCAGAACGGAATATAACGCAGCAGGTGTGAACGATATTATGAAATCCTATGGAGTTTTAATGTCTGTCTGTTTTTTTAAACGCACCTGTGTTTTAAAAACGGATACAAACTGATGTAGTGTGAACGAGTCCTAAGTATGGCTACAACAGGAATGGAAGGGTAGGTCAGTGGGTGTGTGTACCTGTGTGAAATTGGGGTATGTGATTTTGCATGTATGATCATAAAACTAACTTTTATTGATGATTGATCAAAATAAGTTTTTTGACTATAGTTGCCCTTTAAGTATGGCTTCCATGGGAATGGAAAGGTAGGTCAGCAGGTGGGTGTACCTGTGTCTGTGTGGGGGGTTGGGGGTATCACCCTTTGTATTTATGACCATGAAACAAACTGTTTTGAAATATCCACATTTGAGGATTGTTACCATTATAGTCTATGGGAAAAAATGTCCCGAAATTTGCAGAAAGTAACGATTCCGCGGATTCCTTAGCTAGAAGATAGCACACTTCTCCTACCTTATATACTCGAGTATAAGTCGATCCGAGTATAAGCCGAGGTACCTATTTTTACCTGAAAAATTTATAAAAACTGATTGACTTCAGTATAAGCCGAGGGTAGAAACTAGTTGCCCTTTAAATGGACAGCAGAATTCCCATACACGAATCCCATACAGTAATAGCCACACCCAGTACCAGTAACCTCCCTTTCCTTGGCACTCCAGATGTTTGGAAACTACAACTCCCAGCATTCTTTGTTGCTGGGAGTTGCAGTTTTTCTAAAAATGTGAAGTGGCAAGGTTCAGTAAACTTTTAATTAAGCTTACCATTATTTACAATTCTCCTGACACCCATATAGTAAAGGTCCCTCTGACCCCCATATAGTAAAGGACTCTCTGACCCCAATAGTTAAAAATGTCACCTGAGAGTTGTAGTTTTTTGCCCCAAACTGAGGAAACCCATCAGATTTACAACATCCAGATGAGCAGTTGACAGTGCTGAGTGAGTCCAGCAGCTAGACTACAGAAAGCAGGAAGTGTAAAGGCAGATCAGCTCCTGTAACTTTTTATGCAGGTTAACACAGCGCCACCTACTGGTTACTATCCACAATTGCAGAATTTGCGGTATATGCCCCGCACATCTGTACAGAATTTCATGTCTCTAGCTCAAAAACTGTGGGAGGAGATACAGTCCAAAAAAGCAGAAGAAGAAAACGGAAGAAGAAAAAGAAGAAATAGAAAGAACAGTAATTCAGCTCTTTAAGCCAAATTGATAAACTGGAAGGCTGACTTAACTCTGGTTAATAAACTCACTTTAACACTGGTTGTGGGGCTGGTTTAAACACAGGCCAGTGGAAGGGATGACAGGGATATAACTAACAAAGTTTAAAGATGGGACCCACATTAATTGCTTTGCTCTCAGCTTCCTTTGAAGTCCTGCCCAGGCTGAAAATCAAAAGTTGTGACCCTGCTGTGCTGCTTCTATTACTGTGACAGTCTTGACTTTGAAGGAAGCCCAGAGCAGAGCAATCTATGTGGGTGTCAAAGAAAGGAAAGATTAGTAGCTACCCCTCTCCCCCCCCCCCCACACAAACACATTTCCAGCCAAGGCAGCAGATAAAAGATAGTGTCCCCAAACCTCTAGTAAAGGCTTACCTGACCTCCTGTCCCTCATACTCCAGTCTCTGCTATCAGACCTCTCACTCTGAAATTCAACTCAGCAGCAGAGGAGGAGTTTCTGTGGTCCTGTGCTCTCATCAGGAAAGCCCCTGTCCCTCACTTATTCCTAATTGTCCACAGTGTCAGGTATGTGTAAACTTTACTTATATCTGACACTGCTGTGCAGGACAGTGTAGGGCAATGCTGACAAACTGAGACATAAGCAAAAATCCGGTGGAATCACCGGTCTCGGACAGTGGGACACAAGGTAAAACCCGGAAATGTCCCAGACAATGTAGGACAGTTGAGAGGTACTATCTACTGTAACTTAAAACCAGTAGAAAGCAACATCCCATCCCATCTGATGTGTAAAAAATAGTAATTTTACTTAAATCAAGGGAAATGTAATACAAATGGAAATTTGGACAAATGCATTATTAAGAAAAAACTGGTTTAACTGATCTGTGGATTCTGGTGAAAGATGCTTTATTTATTAGTTATTCTAATGTAAAATATTTTCTTTAATCTGCTGCACAAATCAACCCAAACTGGTAATTTATCACATGGAAAGGGAGGCAGCAGTGTAATGCAGTAGATCTATAAAAAAAAAAGTTTCCTAGAAAGTTTGGACCACTTGTTTTAATCTGTTGTAGGTGACTTATCTGTAATAAGAAATAAAAAAGTACTTTACTCGTACACAAAAGATAAGAAAAAGGAGATAAAAAACGGTTACTATTCGAGAACAGTCTTTCTACATTCACAATCCAGAGATACAGAGAGAGAGAATTTATTGTAAGGTTACCTCAATGTAATAAGACAAATCTTAAATTTTCCAGTTATGATACAGATTTTACACAGGTCAAAACTCTTCCCTGCACCAAGTTTAAAAAGCATCCTTATTTAACTGTATAACAGGAAAGGGGTCTGTGTAACAGTCTGATTCACACCACTCTACACACTCACAGACACACTCTGTTTAACACAAATACCAGTGTTGCAATGTATGTACAATGCTTTTTCAACCTTCCAGAGAACATGGGCAACTACTGAAGCATCCAATTAGAGCATCCATATTTACAGAATTTGGGGTTGTATTTATAAATGTTTAATACCATTCATTTAACGATGGCTGAATTTTATGTCCTTGGGCATACATTTACATCCATGATACTACATTTACGACTACGCAGTAGCGCCTATAATGAACAATACCCCAGGTAGTCTATTACTGCAGCGTGTTGTACAGCCTCGGTTGTACAGCTTGGACCGGGATTGCAACATTATGATAATCCCGGTATCGGACTTTTCCTGTACTGTGTGTTTATAAATTGAATGATACACCCAGTGTAAAAGCAATAACTTAAGATGCACATATAGCAGGATTCAGTCATTGCATGATACTGCTTAGTGCAGAGATGGGCATCTGCAGAATTTTTTCGAGGGCATAAGGGTACATTAACAGGCAAAAAGACTGGTCAAATAAAGTGGCAAACAGACCAGTGACATTAACTGCCAGACAGACATTCAAATGAAGTGTCAAACAGACTGGTGACATATACTGGCAGACAGTCAAATAAAGTGGCAAACAGACTGGTGACATATACTGGCAGACAGAGTGGTTAAATAGCTAAAGGTGGGATCCAGGCAATTACCCCATTTTATTTAGTTATTATAAGTGTGGGAGGACACATTTGAGTGACTGGTGCAAACAGACTGGTGATATTTACTGGCAGAGCAGTTAAATAAAGTGGCAAACAGATCAGTGACATATACTGGCAGATACGGTGGTTAAATAAAGCGTCACAAAGACTGGTGACATACTGGCAGATGGTTAAATAAAGTGGCAAACAGACCAGTGACACATACTGGCAGACAGAGTGATTGAATAAAATGGCGAACAGATAGGTGACATATACAGTACTGGCAGAAAGAGTGGTTAAATAAAGTGTAATATACCATAATAAGTAATAGGGTAATGTCCCTTAAAGGAGAACTAAACTTAATTTTTTAAAATCCTAATGTGAAAGCTTTTCTCCCCAGAATAACTATACATTGAAAGATTCTTCTCTAGTTATTTGCATTTAGTAGATATAAGTAATAGATTCTGTAACAAAGGAGGCTTCTTTATTGTAAGTACAACTCATAGCCCATGTTGGCTTCAAAGAGCCACGCCCCTGACCCCAGGATTCACTGTCTCTATGCACAAAATTTCTAGCTTCTCTTTTTAGCGAAAGATAAAGTTTCTACATGTACCTGAGATCACAGTTGAGTTGCTGGTGGCGCACCATGTAAATGCTGTGAAAGTATGGATAGCAATGGGCACACTGAACACAATCATGGGTGGTGTCATAAAAGTAACTTTTATTAGAGCCAGTTAAAAATATATTAGAAAATCAGTAAAGTGCATGATTACAATCAGAGAACAAAGTTAAAAACATCCCATAAATCCCATAAACCTATTAGCAATATACCGGTATATTGAGATTATAAAATGCTATTGCAAAACAATGGATCAACCCCTAAGTACACACAAATACATGATTTTGGGAAGTGTCAGCAGTGAAGCATGGACCAAAGTGTAATGCCAAGTATACAATACCAGGGGTCCGGTAAAGGACCTTTTTTTAGGTTGGTGGGAGCGCGAAATTGCCCTTGGGATGAATCTACATAAATATAATCAATATGTATGTATGTCAGATTCATTGATGATATCTTCTTTATTTGGAAGGGACCGGTTACACTTTTAAAAGAATATGTTAATTTTAAATTCTAACCCAAATAACATCTTTTTAACATATACTTACTCCAATCAAGAACTTGTCTTCTTAGACCTCACAGTGGAAACAGACAGAGGGAGATTAAAAACTAAACTCTACAGGAAGCCCACGGCTACTAATACACTGTTAAACTATTCCAGTGATTATCCACCATAATTACTTAAGGGGATCCCGAAGGGGGAATTCCTCCTTACTGACATTTACATTTGTGGGATACATGCTGGGAGTTGTAGGTAAAAATCTACTAGTGTATAGTGTTAGCTATGTTGACCCAGGGATAATTTCTGCTGTTTAGTGGTCAGAAATTATTTTATGGCTAACTTGGCTATGGCTACAAGGTTATCTGGTTACACTGATACATCAACAGGTATCTGAACACGATCTACAACAAAGCATTGCTCTTTTAGGGACTCAGTGGGGCCAGTAGTGGGTTAAATTTTAGTTTTGTGGGTGGACATGCCCTTTAAAGGGTTGTAGGTCCTAAAGTGCTGTAAGATTTTATTGGTTGTATTACTTACTGTAGATTTAGGTAATGAAATGGAGCCTTTTTAAAACAGAAGGTACTTTACTGTCTCTTGTGCTATAAAATAGCATTGCCCTAATAATCCAAGAAATAATCCAGAGAGTAGGAAAAGATACATGTAAAGTTTCTCCTTTATGTGGTAAAAACATATTACCAGTCAGGATTTATACTTACGGGAGCTCAAACCGTAAATGATCCATGGCGCTCAAAAACTCCAACCCGTCCCACCTATGATGGTATGTAGTCCAAGACAGAGAGTTTTAATGCAAAGTAGGCAGCACACAAATCTTCAGAAAATCACTGTACTTTATTTCACATCAAAGCATAAAAACAAGAACTTCAAACACTGTTGGACGGGACAGGATTAGCATGGATGGTGCCTGATGCTTTTCATGACGTAAGAGTCACTTTATCAGAGGCCACCCACCCAAGTACCGGCTCACCTTAAATAGGTAAGTCAAGGGGAGGCATTACAATTAACATAAGAAATGTACCTTAACTCTAAAATCATTAATAAAGGGAAAAATATATCAATACAGAACGTGTACAAAATGAACCAATAGTAAAAGGCATTAACATTGCTAATCACATGAAGTCCATGTATATAATCACTAGGGGCATCCATAACAATGTGATATAGATTTAGCAACATGATATAGGGAGGTTAGTGAACCAGAAATAAAGCCACTAAAACAGATAAACAAAATCTGTAAGAAGTGTAAGATAAAGAATCACATATTAATACATAATCAAACCATTGGGTTGTATTGTTTTTAAAATATATAGCCACTTAGCTTCCAACCTAAGTAACTTTTTATGAGAATCATCCTTCCTGATATTACTGTAAATCAGTAATTTGAAAAGAGACATTAGTCTTGCTATGATGTTCTTCAATAACATGACTGGCTATGGCTGAGTGTTTATCCATTTTGGAGATAGCATTCATGTGTTCTGCTATCCATTGAGAAGCATGTTGAATCGTTTTCCCGACATACTGTAAGCCACAGTCACATGTGGCCAAATAAATAACACCTCTAGTTTTACAATTGGCAAAAATGAAGCATCTTGTACTCTTTGTTTGTAGTTGTACTCTTAAAAGATTTAGATACATTAATAAATCTACAAACTGTACAGCGAGGCAGACTACATTTAAAACATCCTTTTACGCTCAGCCATAATTTAGTGAAATGAATAAGCTGGGAGCCACTATGGAACCCACATTTCGACCTTTACGATAAGAAAACCTATGTTTCTCTGGTAAAGGTTCCAATATTTCGATATTAAATTCCTCGCTCTGTAGCTATCCGTGGAATAAGTAAAAGTTCTAAATTCAACGTTAGCCCTGTAACAAGTTTCCCCTATCATGTAAATTTAAATGCCATACAGACCTTAAGGGAAATGTCTTGTTCCCTCTGTAGAAGCTGGAAGTGACATTGTTGTTCTTTGTCTGCAGCTCTCTGAGTTGCTATAGCTGTACATCACGCTGTTGTTGTGTCTCTGTAGCGTGTGACATGTGGATTCTTTGTGTTGTTGAAGTCGGGCAGCGCACAGAGCCCAGGCCCTTCGTCTGAGTTGCTGAATTGGGGCATCACGCTCTGCAAGTGACGTGCGTGCAGGATTGTTGTTATTCAAATTGGACTTCATGGGCGTTGGCCCTATCAGAGGGCGTCACCGTTATGTGGAGTCATTCAGGGGTGTGGCTGTGAGATGAGCACATACATACATACATACAATATTTTGACTTTATATAGTAGAATAGATAGATAACTGTATAAGAAGATCAAATATTCAGGGTTATTAAATAAAAGTTCTTATCATTTAAAATGGTGCTAATTTTGCCCCAACCAATCAGATGTTATCTTTCAAATGTTAAATAACATCTGATTGGTTAGGGGAAAATTAGCACCATTTTTAACATTAAGAACTTTTATTGAATCTGCCTGATAAGAGTCTACATTATACAGGTCAGGGAATTATGATTATCTATCATGTCCTTTTGTTCCATTTCAGGTATTGGTTATACCACCTGGTCATTGCTTGTGAAGGTTTTGATGGCCCAGGTTTAGCAATATCTACACACAGTACCCTTACACATATCTAATGTTGGCCATACAGTAGCTCAATATTAGAGCAATTTAACTTTAAACATTGCGTCAACCAGATTGTGTTACAGACTTTATGCAGATTATTCTGCCAGGCTTCATTCTGGAAAAGCCATAATCCACAAAGAGTCTTTCAAAACAAACAATAGATCTCATCATTATAAGGTATCAATCATGACAGGGATACAAAAAAGATACAAAATAAAAGCATCAATGTATCACAGTGAAGACCATTATCAACAAGTTGAGAAAATATGAAAAAAACTCTTCTGGGAGGCCATGTGAGGCCTACGACAACTTTAAAGGGTATGTCCACCCTAAAAATTATATTTTAATATATGATAGATACCCCCTTGCCCATCCCCAACCGCCTTGTCAGAATTTTTTAGAAAAATGTTTAGAATGTTACTTACAGGCCCTCGATCCTCCGGCACATTGATCCGGCTCCCTGCTTGCCGGAAGCAAGCAGGGGACTGGACCAGTAGCCGCATCTGTGATTGGCTGAGATACGGGATTGCGGGAACAATGGGCTGTAAGTACAGTTCTAATTAAAAAAAAAAAACTCAGCTGTTGGGAGTGAGCAGGAGGTATCTGCCTTATACTAACAGGATTGAACGCTAGGTGGAACAACATGGAAGGATGGATACAGATGGTAAGGGGGGACACATCACTACTATGGAGTTCCTATGAAGGCTGCATGGGAACGGATAAGGCACAGACTTGAGATGACGTAAGAGAGCTTGGATTTACACTGAGATGCTCCTGGTCAGCAAAAAGAAGATAGTACAAACGTATGTATGTATCTTAAAATTGGTAGAACAGATTTTAATGCAGTTTGGCTTGTTTACAGCTAAAATAATGACCAATAACATATTCAGTTGTGGTTTTGGGGTGGGCATTCCCTTTAAATGAGATGTAGGATTTCTAGGTAAGTACTGGTTGTTCCCTTCATGTGATAACAATGAGTTGTATTTTTTAAATGTCTCATTGTGGGGTAGGGTAGCAAGACAAAAGCTTTTAAAAGGAATATTTACCTCCCAAACCAAATTTCAACCCTAGGCCTAACATCCCCCCTGAGCAATACTTACATTTCCCCCCGGCACTCCTAACCAGTGGCGTGTTTAAGGTGGGGAATTACTTGTGCCTAGAATCCCCCCTTTCTGCTTGCTCAGGGCTGTCTGCTGCTCCACTTCCCTGGTGCCCACAGATTGTTACATAGATTGTTAAATAGACTTTTACATAGATTGTTACATTGTTAATTTGCTAGTTTAAATTAACAACACTCCCAAACATTCAATTTTATAAAATGTAAGGAACCTCCCCCCCCCAACCCTAACTGCTTGATTTAAAACATCTAAAACAGACCCTTAATGTACTTGCCTACCGACTGGCAACCATGTCTGTGATTAGCTGAGACTGCGGCTGCATCAGAGAGACCTTAGAGAACTGTATCAACATTTATCCTGTGGATGCCTGACGTAATTGCTGAGACTGGGTACAGATACAGTACTTGCTACAGATCACAGTACTAATGCACTGTGATGGAGCTCAAAGGTAATCTATAGTGAAAAAAAACGCATTGCCCCATTGCAAAGTTAAATTCATGTACTCTGTTCTGCCTTTACTCCTACCTCTGTCAGTGATTATGTTTTTCCATGGTGTCAGACCTCTCTGCAGCCCTTCCCCCTCCCCTTTGTTACCTCCTCCATGTCTAAACCCTGTCTGCCTGACAAGCTTATCATGTGCAGCAGGAGTTAAAAGTTCAACCTCCTGAAAAACACACCCATGCACAGTGGCCAATAGAAAGCAAGGTGTCCTGGAGATATGGAAGAGAAGAACAGCAGTTTACTGCTGCAAAACTATTTCCCTCTTAGTGACCCATCATCAAACAGTGAAATCTATTGAGAAGGGGTGTCCAGTGCAGCCTTATCTCTTCAGTCAAAGCTACCTCTTTCGCCCTGCTAATTGTGCAGACTTGAACAGGGAAGAGGGTCATGTCACAGGGATTTGATTGACATTACAAGTAAGACTAGAGGACTGAAATCACTTTTTCTAATTTGTGTATCTCAGGACAGAGGTAGGGTGTCCAGATTTTGAAATACTAAATAGAGGACAAAGGTAAAAGGACAATATTTTTGTCATGCCCACTTTTTGAGGTAATGCCCACTTTGAGGATATGCCCATTAGGTAATGAACTGGAGGGCTGACTACACTGGGAAATGAACTAGAGGGCTGACTAACACTGGCTAATGAAATGGATGTCTGAATACACTGGCTAACGAACTGGAGGGCTAACTAAATTCTTTAATGAACTGGAGGGCTGACTACACTGACCAATGGACTGGAGGGCTGACTGCACTTGCTGGTTAACTGGAGGGCTTGTAAATAGAAGATGTCCAGCCCACACAGACTGGTAAATTAAAGATGCACTGCCCACACAGACGTGTATATATTAAATCCCTTCATGTTGAGCCCACACAGACTGGTACATATAAGGTGCATTCATGTCTAGCCCACACAGACTGGTATATATAAGGTGCCCTCATCCCCAGCCCACACAGTATATATATATATATATTTAATATCAGTAAAGCCCCAGGACCTGGTGGAATGCTTCCTCTGATCTTAAGAGAGTTTAGTCCAGTTTTATCTAAACCACTGTAACTTATCTTTTCAAAATCACTTTGTCTGGGGATGTACCTCAGGACTGAAAAAAAACAATGTAAACCAATTTTCAAAAAAAAAATTACTTCACAGCCTGGGCATGTAAATCTAACACCAGTTAGGAAAGAGTTAAGAAAGTTCTAAGTGGAGTCCCTCATGGTTCTGTACTGGGGCCACTTCTATTTTATCTGTTTATAAATGACTTAGAAGGGGGCATTGAGAACAAGGTCTCTGTGTTTGCTGATGACACTAAACTATGCAGAGCTTTGGAAACTTCAAATGTGCAATTTCTGCAAGCTGACCTAGACAGAAATCAAAATGGGCAGCAGACTAGCAGAGGATATTCAAAATTGATAAATGTAAGGTGATGCATTTGGAATCTCTGTTGTAAAAAGATTTGGGATTTTAGAAACAACAGACTTATCTATAGCAAGCAGTACCTGACAGCAACAGCTAGAGCAAGCAAGATATTGTCTTGTATAAAGAGGGGAAATATTATTCTCCTTCTTTACAAGGCACTGGTAAGTCCTCATTTGGAATATGCGGTGCAGTTTTGTAATCCCATCTTGAGAAGGGACATCTTGAAAATGGAAGCAGTTCAGAGAAAGGCAACTAAAATAATAATGAGAGTGGCAGATTAGACAAATTAGGGCTGTTTATATTGGAGAAGCGGCAATTGTGAGGGGATATGATCACTTTATACAAATATATTAAAGGGCCATTTAATAACCTCTCTGGTGCATTGTTCACCAATATGTCATCAGAGTATGTTTTTTCACTTAAGTTGACCTTTAAAACATAGGGGGATGGTGTAATTGCCATTATTGTTTAAATGAGTGTAAAAAACAAACTACCCAATGTAATATTGTGTTAGAGTAGATTTTTCACTTATTTTATGGGATACTGTTACTGAGGCAATTCTTTTTATGTTAAGTTTTTGCACACAATTTATCAAGCACTATGGGAGTAATCCTGCACACACCTACAGAAAAAACTATTTGCTTAAAGCTGAGTGCAAATGGAAAAGTATGGCAAATGGTCAAATTCAAAAAACAGCCATGCACATCAGACTTGCAGTCCTGTGTATTTTATTGTATCATACACAGGAACATCAAACTGACGTTTCAGTATAGATATTGTACCTTCTTCAGACAAAGTGAAAAATTAACTTTGTCTGAAGGAGGTACAATACCTGTACTGAAATGTCACTTTGATGTTCATGTGTATGATACAATAAAATACACAGGACTGCAAGTCTGATGTGCATGGCTGTTTTTTTGAGTTTTCAATTTATTGAGCACTGTATCTGCCTGTAAAAGCCCCACAAACTGGTGCTCCTTACCTTACCATCTTCCCACCATGCAGTCTGAATGGCAGTAGCACAGTAAGGATTGTTGCATTGAGATTTTGCATTGCCATCCATACAGTGCAAACCTGTTAATAAGAATCCTATATTTACCAGTCTGAGTGACATCTTATATTTACAAGTCTGTGGGCACATATATTTATCAGTCTGTGTGGGCATCTTTTAATTACCAGTATGTGTGGGCACTTATATTTACCAGTCTGTGTGGAAATTATATTTACCAGTCTGTGTAGCCATCTCATATTTACTAGATGGTGTGGGATCTTATATTTAGAACATCTTATATTTAGAACATCAAAGATGATAGAAGCACACTATTTAAGTGAATCAATACTCTACACACAATAAACTATTAATTAACTAAAGTAGTGTGCTCCTCTCATCTTTTCTGTTCCAGATTGCATTACCCTAAGGGTAGAGTGTCATAGAGGATTGCACTTACCAATTACTGGCAAGTTGCCAAACTTGGTGTCCTAGAGTGATATTCGTATGTTTGGCACCTTACATTTACCAGTCTTTTGGGGCATTTTAATTTACCAACCTGTGTGGGCGCTTAAATTTATTATTCTGTGTGGGCACATATATTTACAAATCTGTGTGGCATCTTATATTTATTAGTCTGTATGGGCATCTTATATTTACTAGTCTATGTGGCATATAACAATTACCAGTCTATGTGGGCATTTTATATTTACCAGCCACTACAGGGCTGACCTAACAGTGGCTGGTGAACTGGAGGGATGACCAAACAGTGGCTGCTGAAGAGGAGGGCTGACTTAACATTGGCTAATAAACTGGAGGGCTGAATTAAAGGAGATCAAAACTTAAATTCCTTTAATCTTAATATGAACAGTTTCCTCCCCAAAAGACCTACAAATTGTAAGATTATTCTCCAGTAAGTTGCATTTAGTACATGTTAGAAATAGATTCTGTAACTAAGAAGGTTTACATGTTGTTCGAGTAGAACCCACAGCCCATGAAGCCATCAAAGAGCCATACCCCTTGACCCCAGTATTCACTGATACAGTATTTTCTATACAGATGTCTCCACACCGATGTCTCTTACCTTGCAGTTTATTTACCAGTCAGTGCTGCTGCTAAAAAAACTGCTTTTAAAGTCTTATCAGATACTTCCTTATTAGTGTGGGGACATGTGAATGACATTTTTTATTATATTGTTCCTAGCAAAGAATAACGCTTCTAAATATAGCTGGATTATCCACCTATGACCTGGTGGTGCACCTGGTAAGGCTTTAGAAACATACAGTCCAAAGGTCACAAGATCAAATCCCCAGACATGCCTTTTTTTGTTTCCATTACGTTCCTAGCAAAAGATAAAGATTCTATATGTACTAGGGTTCCACATAGAATTTTTGTTATTCTAGAGGTAAGAGCTCTGCTTTTTGAAAGACAGACTACAAGAAGTTGCTGTTTAAATTTCCCAGACTTTGTTTGAAAAAAAACCTGAAATCCCTGTTCTGAAAAGGGGTTCTCTTTGCTGTTATTTGATTGGCTGTCAGCTTCTAGGAAGCAAGGCTGCAACTTCCATGTTTTGATCTGTTGAGCACTACAGAGTATGTGCATGTATGGCAACACTTGGCTTGGGGTTTATCCAGTTAAGGTAGATTATCGGAGCTCTCCCCTAGTACCTAGAGGTTACTTTCATAAATCACCCAGCAGCCACAGCAAAGGGAGAGGTGACACACAGCTTGTTGTATGTTTGTGAATGTGCTCTGTCTTAAGAAAATGTTGTCTGGAGATTTAGTTCTCCTTTAACACTGGCTTGTGATCTGAAGGGCAAAGTTAACAGTCAGTGTTAAGTCAGCCCACACCAGCTACAAGCAACACCCACTTTTTTTTTGCGGCACATAAAGGCAGCTTTTAATAATTTGGCTCAGGTGCCAAAGGGACTTGAAGCACCCTTGAGTGCAATTGAAATGCTTCTGAAACATACAGTAAATACAAAAATATCTATATATTCAATAACACATTGTTAAAGCAGTAAAGATAATGTACGTTTTTATCATAAGAAATCTGCTAATGATAAAAGAACGCCAGTTGTAGATTATAGTTACTGTATTGTCATGATAGTCTTGATAATCCCTGCTTATTGAAGCTCCATCCCTATGGTCTTCCGGGAAGTATGATTTTAAGGTATCAGTCATCTACTGCACACCCCTGTTAAATAATCTCAGTTGACTTGGCTCCATACTTTTCATTTTCAGCATTTCTTTAGGAAGGATTTGGACTAGATTAAGGTGGACTATGAATTAGTGTCAGTGATAAAAAGGAGGTTTTAGCTCATTTTAATATTACAAATACACAGCACATTTTATACAGAAGTTAGTTTAAGACATCAAAAACATGGAGCACAGATAACAATGACTCATAGCAGCATTTTGGAGGGTGGTCCGTTCTTTTTGAACTATGCTATCCTTGCAGTTTTTACACACTTACAGGGTTATTCAATAAAAGTTCTTATAGTTTAAAATGGTGCTAATTTTGCCCCAGCCAATCAGATGTTAGCTTTCAAATGTTAAATAAGATCTGATTGGATGGGGCAAAATTAGCACCATTTTAAACGATAAGAACTTTTATTGAATAACCCTGTTAGTGTTTCTCCTAAGGGTAGAAGAAAAAACCCTTCCAAATCTGAGAATGAAAAAAAGCACAATAGTGTACTCTTGCTTTGTGAAGGTTGAACAAATCCCTTTAATGAAGCCTACACCTCACATAAAATTGCAGTATGATTTTTGAATTGGTGGGACGCACACTGTGCGTAGGTGCACGTGATTCCATTTCTCCTTCATGTATAACAAGCATGTGGTGAACACCAAAAATGGTGATCATGTTTGTTGGTAAATGGATGGCAGCACATTGCAGATAGTGTTGCATGTACACCTCAATTTACCGCGCCCATAAAATGAATTCCATTGTGTATATTGTAGGTATTTTGCGGCCTAGCCCTTAGTACCCCATAAGTTTCCTCCCACAATTTTGAAAACTTAATGAAAACTGTCATACAGGTAGAGCCCTCCCAAAACCTAAAACCGCAATACTTACAAGTGCTTGTAAATCGAATTATCCTTCCCGGTCTTTGCCACATGTTCACAGCAGCTCCCAGAATCGTCCATGTATACTCTGCTGTCAGGTCCATTTAGACTGACGTCCTGTCCTATAACAGCAGAGTATTCATGGAGGCTAATCTTCTGAGCATTATGAAAGCTCAGTGAGGGTGTGTGAAAACATTCTTGCCTTTCCCAGTACACAGGGGTGGGGGGTGGTCATCAAAGACTGGGAATTATATCTTGATATTCAAGAAGTTATGAGACTTGTTTTAGCTTTTAGCTAATTGGCATTTTAGGGGTGGACATGTCCTTTAAGGATAAATTTTGAATAGGTCGACTATCTGTAAAGCTCTGTTCAGTAAAATATAAATATAGAAATGCAACATGTGTATAGTATAATCTGACATTATCTGCATTTACATTGTACAAATTAATCTTACTTCACCAAAGAAAGTATTTTAGTAAGGAGGTAGGATTGAGTTTTCCTAATTCCCATTCTTTTTCTGCAGTATCTGAAGATCAATTCACTTCCTTATTGAGCTGCCAGGTTCGTGTACTGGACACTCTCGTTAGAATGGTATGCCAGAAGCAGATTGAAGGACTGCCAGCTTTAGAAACAGAAATGCACAGAGCAATATTTAACTCACTGCCCCTCTGCAAATAATGATGATTGAGAAATAGGAACACACAATCTTACCTTCTGATTTAAGGTTGTTAAAATTTAAATCATAGATGGCCTAAGATCATATGGAGCCCTAGGCCAGGCCATCATTTAGGGACCCCTTTTTTGCTACATATATTGTTTTGACTGTAATTACTGCTTCTGAAGCTGGGACGCCAGAGGTTTCCTGGGCCCTAGACAGGTGCCTAGGGTTGCCTTGTGGATAATCCTGCTCTGCCTGAGCCAAATTACCAGTGAAAAAAAACCTATAAACAGATGGGTAATGGAGGTAAACATAAATCAGCCAACACCCCAATAATTTCACTTTCAAAAGAAAATCCTGAGATAACTTTTTCATTGATTGACTTTGTGCATTTGAAGATCTCTTGTGTTCTCTGATATATTATGGCTTTGTGCTGACGTGCATATGAGGTAGTTCTTGTCATGTGCTGACATTGGATTCTGTCCATGCAGGAGAACCTTCATCATTTGCCATGTATGGTGCTTTCCGTGAAGTCCGTTTAAGTCTAAAAAGTCTGCAAGCGGCTATACGATATTTTTTTGACATAATATTGTAGAGAATCGGATTGATGGCAGCACTAAGGTAGAACAGCACAAAAGAAAGCAGGTTGCAATATTGGCTGATTAGGTCAAAGGTCCCTGCCTCAGAGGATTTGGAAAACAAATAGCGTCCAACATGAAATGGCAACCAACAAAGTATGAATGCAAACACCACCACAGCTGGAAAATAAGAAGGAACAAGTTAGGCAAGATCAACTTTTCAGCTTTCTCTGTTTTACATTGTAGCAAATTTGAAGTTTTTTGCAAGTTTTTTTGCAAAAAAAACATTCTAAAATCAGACCCCAAGTATGGTCAGCTGTTTAAACATGTTCCAAGATTTTGTTAGAAACATGGCGCTAGCATTAAAGATAAGCTGTGCCCTTCTGATATATCTAGATCTAAAACATCACATACAGAAACCAAAAGAAAAGGTACATTTCCCTGTTTAGGGTGTAACTGTTGTGGGTCTATTATAAAGGGTACAGAGATTCACCATCTGACGATGGGACATAAGATCAGGATGTCACATATGTCAACATGTGAAACAAGTAACGCTGTCTATCAGTTAAAATGCCCCTGTGGGAAAGTATACCTCAGCCAAACACGTAGAATGGTCAAATTGCAGATACAAGAACACAAAGGAAATATAAAAAATTTTAAACCTAATACAAAAAACAATACTTCTGTTGCTAGACATTTTGCAGAACAAAAACACCATGTGACACAGTTGAAATGGTGTGTACTAGCACAAATTAAACCATCAAAGAGAGGTTACAACAAGAATGGCTAAGGATCAGGAGACTTAATAGCACTCAACCTGTAGGTTTAAATGAATCCTGTTCCATTAGACCATTCTTGTAAATGAGAATGTGTACAATATTTGGATGAACTGTACGTAATGGTTGAAAAATAGATAGTATAGTCAGTTTTATACATACAGTCAGTTGCACTTTGTAATAAGATCTTTTAACAATGTTCTCTTTATTGTGGTTTTTAACAAGACTTACAATATTTAAGATGTTGTAAGTTAAATATTTTAATGTGTTTTATAAATAATCTCTTTTGCACTAGCACTTTATCCAGGTTACTTTATATTTATAAAAATGTATCCATCCATTCACACTATGAATTAAGAGTTATTCAACTTCAGCGATTGCACCTGAATTGGTTAATTCAAAAATTGAGGGTGTGGTTTCACTTATTGATTGGAGGTTGGGTTTATATATGTGAGTTGTAATTTTGTCTTTTTGCTTGAGAAAGGACTCTGCGTAGTCCGAAACATGGCATGCCGCAATAAACACTTTGTGGTTTGCAGTTGAATACTGTTGTTGGAGTCCCCTTCTTCGTTTATGTATGGTGAAGTATAACTGTTAGGTTGGAACAGTAAGAAGGTGCGGGATCAAGAATCCACCTGGGTTACTGTGTGCAAACAAAGTTGTTACTAAAGGGACGATACTGTCTGATCCAACAGTATCGTCCCTTTCTTGTTACCGTGTGTAGTGCATTTCTGAGCACTCCCAACGAACGTTCACTATTGGCCTCGGGAAGGATCGTCTCCCTGAAACCTGCAACGGTATTTTTAAAGCTGCAGCTTCCAAATTAACATAACTTGATTGTACAGTGCACTTATCCTTTAAGTTCGAACTCGAGGTCGAGTTCTAGTCCATCTCAAGCCGCGAGTGTAGCGCCGGTAAGATAAGTGTTGCAGTGTTCCCTGGGTGTTCTATTATTCACAGGGAGTTGGGAATTAGCGTTTTCACCTTCCTGTGAATAATAGCTACAGAAGTTTAGCGTCCCATTTCTGCAGATGTTAATACAATGTAAGCAGTTACATCTATATCTATAGTGGCTTCTCAGTGCAAAATTATTCCTTAGCAAATCAACATTTATCATGTCGTTTAGCCAAGGCTTAGTATGCTTAGCTTGTAATGTTGGCTCAATACTATTCCCTATTAATTATGGAAGACTGTTCAAAAGGAATTCCTATCTTTGTCATAGGGAATTAATCCCAGTTAACTTTTGTTAAACTAATTCAAAATGTCAAAAGTTAGCAGCAGTAGGTGTAAAAATAGGCCGGTTGTCACGGGTAGTGCTCGGTGTCGGGGATCGGGATTTTGGCAAAATCGTATGTGTGTACAAACCTTTAGATACTATCGCTACATGACTGTAATGTATACAAGGGGACTGAATTAAATGCATGTCCATGTAGACCCTCTGCACACATGGGAAATAATGCACCTTTAGAATTTATTATCAATCCCAACAACACCTAATGATCAAAAATTACATTTTCCCACAATTGGTAAAATGTCTCAAAAGTTTGCCTAAATTTTTCCTTTATATTTTAATGTGAGTAAAACTTGTAGACATTCTTTATGTCACTATAATGTTAGATACAGGTGTAACTAAATGTTGTTTGGAACTATTATTAGTGGCTATTTATCTAAAGATATCTGTACTGCCAAGCAGTTTGTTCTGTTATAGGCGAAATGGGGGGATTGACCCCTCACAGCGCAGGATGGATGGATCCCCAATCAATGTTGGGGAAAGCCAGGCAAAACGGGCAACAAGCCTCAACTACTTTATTGCCGTCTTAAAATGCCACTAGTATCATAAATGTTACATAACCATCGGTTACGATCAGTAGACAAATTATATTTCTGTGTGTACCCAGCCTTACTATGGCTATAAAGCAATCTATAGAAAACTATAGAGATAAACTCACAGGTCTTTTAATTCTAGAGTTTCCACCAATTATGCTGGCAACCATCAAGATAAATATATTATACTTACAGTATCTTACAGTTTCACTTTTGTTAGGATACTGATTACACATTAGTGTAATGGATGGTCGTTATACTATGAAGGAAGTTCTCCCATGTGGCATTTTATCACGTATGTAATAAATGCAGTTTCTGCCAGTTAGTTACATGTCTAATTTATCTGACACTACTAGCTTGACTAGGATACATAATACAAGGTTTTGAAATCTCATGCAAACACGTATTTACAGATATCTATTGAAAATTCTAACTGTGTTAAAAGATAAAAGCTTGTATAAGGTAAAGCAATTACATATTCCTATGGCAACCCATTGTAAAACGGGTATTATTCCACAAATCGTTATTTTATCTCTTTCTTTCTTTTCATTGCACTTTCATTTCCTCTGGTCTATTTATAGAGGTTTGGATGTCATTTTACTACAGACTCCCTGGAAAATTGCTATGATCTTGTGAATTTCAAAATATAGCGCATAGTGTTATAGTTTTGAGTTTTATATTTAAAGGTATAATGCAGAAAAATAGATGTTTTCCTTTTACTCAGGGATGTCCAGCTGATAGTGACGTGACTATTTCCCTTTAATATAACTACACTATAACTGCTGGAATCTTCCAACATGAACGCTCTCTGACTAAAATAAAAATATGAAAGCCTATGAAATGTGATAATTTTGTGTCATTTTTTTATACCTTCGATACTATCTGGGAGATTCAATAACAGTTCTTATCATTAAAAATGGTGCTAATTTTACCCCAACCAATCAGATGTTAGATTTCAAATGTTAAATAACATCTGATTGGTTGGGGCAAAATTAGCACCATTTTTAATGATAAGAACTTTTATTGAATCTCCCTGTAATCTGCTACTTCTCCGAAACTAGATTTGATTTTTAAATCTTACAACCATATCAGTGCAGGAAATGTATCTGAAGCCTTCATGTTCCTCTCCAGCTTTTATTACTGAGATAACTGCCACCTTCTTTGCTTTGCTTATACGAAGTGAAAACTTTAATGTAACAATGTTTTGTTTACATGGTTATTTGCCTAAGTAAACATTTTATTCCAGTGTCTGTTAATAACTATTTCTGCCTTGACATTAGGACTACAAGAGAAATCCCCTAAATCATCTGTGCCTATTTCACACTATTTACATTTTTGTGGATATGTTCCCTATAATAAGACATAATATCAACCTATATCAACCTAAAACCTATTGATTTAAAGCGCTAGATGGACTACAACTGTCAGCATTAAGTCAGATGTAGGCTAAATGTCCCTAGTTAATGAAAATGAAATAATTGGAAAGCTTTTGGTTTTGTTTCTTTTAGTCTAATGATGACAACTACATTCCCTATTGCAGTCTATAGATAGGAAAGGAATTGTTAAAATGCTACCTTGAATGATCTGTGATGGGTCACATGAGTCAGTGCAAATTGCATACTGCATATATTTATAATGCAATAGATAAAAGATCCATACCTAGCATTTTGACAGTCTTTTTGTTATGCTTGTCCCTCATAGAGATGTGTGGACCTATGGTGTCTCTGTTTCTTCTCCACAGTTTCCTTCCTATGAGACTGTACAGGACAGTGAGGCAGAACACAGGCAGGAAAAAGAACACACTCGATGTCCAAAACATTATAGTGAGCAGACCTGACTTGATAGCATACTCTGTAGCTCTGCATTCATTTGTGTCCAGAGGGTTTGTTCCATTGTCATGTTCTACCCCAACCAAGACAAAGATTGGACCAGCACTTACAATTGACACTGCCCAGAGGACAGCGATGACCATCTTTACTCTACCCTTAGTGATCACCACCTTAGCTTTCAAGGGGAAGCAGATAGCAAAGTAGCGTTCTACACTGAGAGCTGTAATGTTTAATACAGTAGAGTAAGTGCAACATTCACCGATGAACTGAAAGAGTTTGCACAGTATATTTCCAAAGTTCCATGGCTTGAACTGCCAGAGTCTATAGAGATCCAGTGGCATACAGAGAAATATCAACAGATCAGAAAGTGCCATACTGGACAAATAAAGATTGGTTGTAGTCTTCATTTCCTTGTACCTGGAGACCACTAACATGGTCATCAAGTTACCAAATATTCCTATGACAAAAAGAAAAATGCATGTGATAGTTGTCCCAGTGAGCACTGGGACAGGAAACAGGAGAATAGGTTCTGGCTTGGAAAAGTTATTTGAAGAATAAGAATACATAGTTAAATTCTGGATGTAGACCTCTCTGGACATTATATTACAGCAGATTACAGTCTGTCCAGAAGTAAATATGTGATACAAAAAAGCACAAAACTGATGATTGATTCCATAGTTTCAATCAAATTATTCCCAGATTCACAGTAAAAAAAAAATACACATCAGGCTGAAAATCCATTTTTATTTCTTGTTTGTAGGTCCAGTCCTATTTAAAATATCTTCCCACAGAGACTGACAGCTGGTGGCCAGCAGATTCTTGCGTGGAGACAGCTGATTCCAGTCTGCAGTGAGTCATGAGTACTCCCATCCTCTTCTCCTACTCAACAGGGGTGCATCATATCATAGGAGCTTTGCCTGTGTAAAGAAACCAAGGGACCCTAGCCCGCCTCCTCTCTGTCCCCTCCCTTAAAGCATCTTTGAGTCTGTTTGCTGTCAGAATACTGTGAAAGCTGAAAAAGAGCAATCTCCTCCACACACTCCCCTGTGCATGCAAAAGCCTCTGGCTAACGAGTCAGATTTTATTGTTAATGTGAAACATCCAACTGAAAACCAAGTGAATGTGCGTGTGCCTATGTTTGTGAAAATGGGTATATAATTGTGTCAAACAGCCTAAGAAATGAAACAGAAGTTGAAATACAGTGTAAAGAAATTATTTTAAAAGAACCACTAATAAAATAGATACATGAAATCTAAACATTGACTGCCCATTTAAAAAAAAAAATCAATGACATTGAATCAATCAGTTTGAATATAATTTCTAATTAATTATAGTAACAGGTGTACAGGTTATTTAATGTCTTCCAATCTTATGTAAATATTTACACGTAATAAGCAATACAGTTTGCTGCATACAAGACCAAATACTGCAAATATACATGATAAAAGAACCTAAGCCGTATCACTACCCCAAACCACCTCTCTACCACCAAATGAGTCGGATGTTTATTTTTGTATATGTGCCCTATAGAAAGATCTACGTCTTATTTTGTGTGCAGTGTATGGGAAGTACATTAATGGCCATTCCTGCTGATTTTCTGTTTTGCCCCAGGCTTCTACACCTGAACCCTCCTGCCATCCTGGTGAGATCTTAGGTATTTTCACAATATAGAGATTTTGATTATGAGCGTCTCTCTGTAGTTGTGAAAGGTGACTGGTGCAAACAAGGTGAAGTTTAAAAGCTTTAGTATATATAGTGTAAGTGTTGGAGTTTAAACTTCCACTTTAGCATTTTTTATGTTATGCCATAAATCTTTGCATTTCTGTGCCAAACTATATGTACCAAAAAAAAAAAAATGATCCTGCACACTCGCCGCTTCCACAGCTTGAGACATAAATGCTGGGTGCTACAGCATGCTGGCAAACATATTCATGCAGAAAAAGAAATAACTGTGCACACCGGACTTAATTGCAACTAGTGATTATTGGTACAGCTCAACACCATGTATGTGTCTGAAGAAGGTTTACTGCACCAAAACGTTACACGGTGTCTGTTCAACTGTACCAATAAACACCAGTTGCAATTAAGTCTGGTCTGCACAGTTTTTTCTTTTTCTGCAAAACTATATGTACCGTCCCCTTTATTATTTTTTTTTTTTTTTTAAATGTATTTTTTTTGATACATTAAGCAAAATCATATATATAACATGACATCAGAAAAAGTAAGTGTCTTCTATTCACGATTTGCCCTGAATCTGTTTTTCGGGAAAAATCAATAAACAGAAATCAAAAATTGATCAGCTTTCTGCTGTAAGATCAGCTTTCTGCTGTAATTTAGCCATTCGGTACTCCAACCGAAACTAGAATGTTCTGAAAGCTTGCTATGATTATCTTAGTTACCCAATAAAGGTATCACCTTTATACCACTTAATTTTACATTTCAAAAGGGTTACCTTGTTAACAGTCCATATTATACAAATATATAGAACAAGGGGGGCCCAAATAACACCCTGACTAGAAACCCATTTGATTATAATCCATCTCTGAGTGAGATCCTCCGATGTAACTCTTAGCCCTAAAGAACTTGTACAGAGCGATCACCAGATTGATACTAGAGCTTCCCTTTCATTATGCAAATAAAGCGAGGAAGAGGGGAGAGACTTCTGGGTAATTTCCTATATAGATATGAAACACTGGTACTCTATGTCAGTGCTACATAATAGGCTACATTAACCAAAACTGATCACTTGCTCATGTTTTCTTGTGATCAATGGCAGAAAAATATTTCACAGGAAAGCAGTTCTCTATTTACAGTGATATATTTTTGCCTGCTCCTATTTGAATACTGCATCTACAATACAAATAAAAAAAATGTTTATTTTTTTTATTAATTTGATTGTGGATTCTTATTTCCTGCATGGTCATTTTTCTCTGCTGGGACATATTATCCTATGGACAGCAGATACACTCCATTGAAGATAATGGGGACAATGTCAGGAAGGAGGTCTAATGCCATCCTATGATGATCTACCAAGAAGAGTCCACCAATTGATCAGATTTTAGGTAAGTGCTATTTTCTATTTTGGCCATTTAAAAGTTTATTGTTGCTTAAATAATGTGATTAAACCTATTGGCTTTATAAAGAATTATACGTAATAATGTCATAAAGCTATGAGTTTATAAACAATACAAATATTTCTTAAGTTACCACTGTAGAGGGTCAGTCTAGATGGAATGTTTACTCTTAAAACAAAATACTGGTCAATTATCAGTTACCTGCCCCCAACTGATATATTTTGCACTTTATTACCTGCATTACTAACCAGATATTTAAGGATAATTATTGTCCCCATTCTAGCAGAGTAAGCTGGCTCTTCCCTCCATGCAGTCAATCAAGGCTGTGACTGCTGGGAGATTTATGAAATAATCCTGTAGGTGTGGGGGTCAGTTCCCATTATCAGCCTTAGGTGGGTGACACCCAACTAAGTGTAAATGGTCTGTAGTGCTCAACTGATCTAAACAAGGAAGCTGTAGCCCTGATTCCTAGAAGATGGCAGCCAATCATGTTACAGCTCAGAGATCCTCCCTCTCCCCTACACAGAACAGGTATTTCCATGCAGTTTTGTGTAAACATTTAAATGCTTCAGTCTCTAACAAAGATTTAATCCTTTGCATTTAAAACAAAAAATAAAAGTAATCTATGTAGTTTATTTCTTAGATACCAAAGATTTAAGAAATAAAATATTAACATATCAGTAAACAATAAAGGAAAGTTTAAGAAATTGAAACTGCAACCTCATGTACTCTGTTTGCTACTAGAAGAGCATTATATCACTATTACCATAGAACTAATATGTCTGCGTACAAATAGAAACTTTATCCTTTGCTAGGAAAATAATGGAAACAAACAAAAAAAGGCAGTACAATCATTTGACTATTTTGTATTATTTTAGGTGCACATGTTCATAAGGCTCTTTGAAGGATACATGGGTTGTGAGTTGTTCTGACAACAACATGGAAGCCTTCTTAGTTACAGAATATACTTCTTACATTACGTAAATGCAACTTACTATAGAAGTATTTTACAATGTGTAGTGTTGTGGGGAGAAAAGCTTTCACATTAAGATTTTTAAAAAGTTAATTTAGTCCGCCTTTATGGGTATGAGTTATTTTCCACACAATATATAGGAAATTGGGCCTAAGTACATTCATATTAAAGTGCAACTAGAGACCAAAAATACAATACATACAAAAAATAGAATTCTAGTGCACAAACAATTCTAATTGCATATTGGCTACCTCCATGAGGTTGCTGCTACAAACAGTCTGCTAAACAGCCTGGGCTTAAAATAATTTGGCCAACTTATTGAGCTAATTGCTTTTATTTATCCAGGGTTTAGCAGACTGTTTGTAGCAGAAACCTTATGGAGGTAGCCAATATGCAATTAGAATTGTTTGTGCACTAGAATTCTATTTTTTGTATATGAGTTATTTTCCCTTTTCATTTTTGTGTCAATAATAAAAAACATTAATAATTTAATGAGACAAAAAACCCAATAAATATAATAGCTTGACATATGTTTCTTTTGTATGGTTTGAGTGCATAGGAAGCTGGGAAACCGACTGTCAGACTTCATTCATGCTGCAGAACATCACTTGCCCATGTCTTATATTTCTTTGTGATCAACGGCAGAAAAATATTGCACAGGAAAGCAGTACTCTGTTACAGTGATATATTTTTGCCCGCTCCTTACTTTGTAAAAAATATTCCATTGACCATTACTCTTGCTGACTACACTATTCGGGGTCATTTTAGTTCATGTCATTTTGAAGTGAGCCATGGTGTTTCAGATACAGAAGTTTGTAAAGGATCCATATTGGTAATGTCTGATAGCGATCCTTTATATTGGTAAAAATGATTACCCTGTTCAAAAATCCAATTGCAGACAGTGTTTTGATACTGCTCAATTTTGGCCCATAGACATTTGTGCCAGCCCAATATATCTACAGCTATAGTGATAGAGAAAGTAAACAGCAGTACATTTGTTCTTTAGCACCATCTAGTGGGGCAAATGAGTTTTGCAACTCAGGAGGGGAAAATATATTCTCTAAAAGCAAAACTTTTTTGTTTTTTAAATAGTTCAGTCATGAAAAGAAAGAACATACATGAGTATACGTTTAGGTATGGAGCATGCACTGATATTTCAGCCCAATCTACCACCACGGCCAATATTTAGGTAGATTGGGCCAAATATATATCAGCTTAAAAGGAAAAGTTCCCCCCTTAGATTAAAAAGTGTATATAGTTGAATCACCCATAAAAACTGCAATTTTTGAAAAGCTGACAGACGTATGGTTAATATTTTAGACAGCAAAAATGATGCTTTCCCCCCTCTCTAAGGTCTCCAAGTTTTTACAAGCTTTTACACGATCAGATGAGGCATGTATGGATCACATCAGTCTGCAGTCTGTGAGAAATTATATTGTGTAGAATGTTCAAACTTTGTGTTTTCTGTAGCTTGAGTGACATCATCTGAACCTCACATGTTCACTTAAGGCTTAATGTTGGGAAATACAATAATACCTGCAAAGACCTGACAGTTGAGAGAGGGGACTATTAATGTAAAGGCGGATCGCATGACTACAAACTCATTACATGCTACACGTTGCTGAAAACAGGAAGTGCTTAAAGGGCATCTATACCAAAATCTAGGTTATTTTAAATTGACCATAACTGGAAACTATAATTCTTCCCAACCACCACTGTATAATTTTTTTTGTTGATCTGAGCCCTATTTCTTTAGATATCCAATCTAAAACTTCTTATATTTCAGCTGTCAATCAAGTTCCTTGCTCTCAAAAACTATTCTTCTGTGAGTAGTTTTACTGTAGCTGGAATGGTGAGAGTTTTGACAGTTGGAATGCTGTATGCAGGCTTGACAGTTGGTTTGTGGGAAAAAAGTCAGGTCGGATGAAAGTGGGAGTGGTTAAAAGAGGGAGGGGGATACTGCTCCTAAACAAAATGTGTGCTGGATTGAAGGCATGCAGCAACACATGCAAATGTAAAATGTAAGTGCTACTTACTTATATCCAATTATAGATTATGAGGCAAAGTCATTTTAGCTATATTTTAAAGGTATGACAGTGGATTTATAAATTAACCCTAACTTGTTTGGAGATCACAGTTCCCCTTTAATCAGTGACAAAATAACTGTATGAGTATGGTTCTCCTTTAATACCCACTTGAAAGACTTCTGATTGGTATATGGATCAGTATTCTGTCAGTTGGGAATTTTGACCCGAGGTTCGCTCATGTGTACTTTTTACAAATAGCTGCAGTTAAGTGCTTTATATAGCTGCTTGTGCCTATCCTCGTCAGCTGCCTCCCTGATGGCCCCTTACCCATGAAATTCCGTCCTCTCTTGGAAGATGGGACAGCTTTCAGCTGCAGGACTAATCAGAATTTCACTGCACTCTACTTACAACAAATGTTGCAAATGAACATGGTGAAGGAAGGAGGATGAGCTCAGGTAAAAGTACTAAGGAGAGCAGTTTCAAAAGGGAATGCCCCCCCCCAAAACCATAATTTAATTATTGGCCATTATTCTAGCTTTAAAACAAGCCAAACCGCATTCAAATTCGTTCAAATTTAAGATACATACATTTGTACTATCTTCTTTTGCAGACCAGCGTAAATTCAATCACTCTTATGTCACTTCATGTCCGTGCCTTATCCATTCCCACGCAGCCTTCATAGGAACTCCATAGTGGTGTTACCCCCCCCCCTTCCACCATCCAGATCCATCATCCTTGCTTGTCCTTCCACCTAGCGTTACATCCTTTTAGTATATGGATATATTACCAACTACTTAAGCAGCCCCACAGAAACATCCACAGAAGCAGTGACAGTGTTCGAAGGAATTGCGTGGGGAAACACAGCTGCAGTTTGGCTGGCCAAGGTTTTTTGGGGGGCATGCGTGTGTGGGAGGCCGCCTAGGGCACTAAGCTAGAAACGGCCCTGCTGCCTGGTGCCCTAGCTATAAAAGTTGGTAGGTGCAATCCCCCTGCCCTCTACTCCAATCCCCCTGCCCTAACTATAAAACCCTTTTCTGTAGTGTAGGTGACCCTATCCTACCCCCAACCGCCAGTCCAGCAGCTGCCAGTCCAGCACCCTTGCTTGCAGTTCCAGCAAGCAGAGGGCTGAGATCAGAATGCCAGGGGAATGAAGGCATGTAAGTACCACTCTGATGTTTTTTTTTAACAAACAAATCCAAAGGCTGGGGGTGGGCTAGGATCCCTTACTTCATATCAAATTTTTTTTTAGGATGGAGATACCCTTTAAAAAAGGGTTAATACCTGAACTTTATTTGTTTTTTTTGTTTTTTTAAAGAAATATCATTACCTTTACACCTATGTTCAGAAAATAAAATGACTATTCCATTTAATCATGGTATGGTATGTTAGAATAGTGCAACAAATAAACATGGATACCCAGGCAGCAGGTCTTTGAGTCAATTAAAGGGACTCAATTGTGTACAGGGTACACCAATCCCTTGCAACTTCCAAAATGCAAGATATTTCACAGAGAAGCCAAAAGCTAGTGCAACAGTGATTTATTTTGTAGATACAGCATGACATGTTTCAGACCAGTGTGGTCTGAAACATATCGTGCTGTATCTACAAAATAAATCACCTTTAGCACTGACTTTTGGCTCTTGTGTGAAACTATATCTTGCATGTGAGAATAGTGCATCCATTGGAAATGGGAGGCTAATAGAGCAACTAAAGCTATTGTAATAAGAAGACATACACATAAAGGCAAGATGGTTTATTGATGATTTATTGTAATAATTTCTTATTTGTGTTAAATACATATTTATAGTATTCAATATAGAGAAAGAAATATATACACAAATAAACAATTTACCAACTTCTGTTCTACCAAACAAAATATAACTGGACAAATGTCAGTATTCACATATCATTACATTTGATTGTTTTGTTAGATCATCAGTTTAATTTTTTCTTAGAAAATGTGGTATAAAGAAAAAATACACTGTATATACACTGCAATAGTACAAAGCCAATTTCATTGAATTGGTCTTAGGATTCCTGATCATTACACTTGTGCTCAAATATGATTTCTTAACTGTTGTTTAAATATAAGAATCTACCCAAGATTTAAAGGGCAAAGAGTAAAAATATAACTTCTTAACAGATCCTGGGTCTATGGCTTACTATCCTAATAATGTATCCTATAAATGTATGCCCTAATGACAGCAGATTACTATTGGATTGGATTAGTATCTCCTGTGAAATCAAAAATATCAGCTGCGTATGGCCACCTTCAAGCTGGGTACACAACATCCAATATTTCAGCCCGACAACCAACATTTCAGTGTATTGTTCCGAAATATTGAATGGTTTCCTGGCCTGATCATTTGTTGGTCTAAATCGGACGGGTCGAAATTTTGAGCATCATCAAAAGCAAGTAAATTCCAGGTCAGTAGCCCACTAGAGGACCTGACAAAGGACTTGCCAGCTTCTACAGCTGACAGGCCAGTTACTGCACTTTTCTGTAAAAAAGATACAGTGGATATACACTTTAGTTCTCCTTTAATCAAAAGTACAATCTGCTTAATATAAGCTTAAATCAATATAATTTCACAGAAATTATTGTTACAATATTGGGTTTCCCAAACACTTACTATGTTATCTCCAAAGACATAAGAGATAATTTGTGTTCATAAATCTAAGAAGAATTGCTTGTGAAGTTTCTCATTCATCCAGGTCATGGTATATCTGTAGTATTCAGTTGGATAAACTGGACTTAGAGTTTAGTTCTTGTACAAGTCATTCTGAATTGAGAAAGCCAGTCGGATGACTAGCGAAACATCTTTAAGAACTAAACTTCAAGTCCAGTTGATCCAACTGAGTACTACAGATAAGATAAAGGATTGGACTAGAAACAAAAACTTGTGTATAGGGGACATGGCTTTAAAGTGCTAAAATGATGGTTGCAATCTTTACTACTGTACCAGAAACCACTGGGTCTCACACATGTCCTTTAGAGGCATATTCTAGTAATAAATGCGGTATTACAAACTTGCACTAGTGCAGGTTATCGGAAACGTACGACCGTGATCATACAGTTATGCACGCACGAACGTTCGTGCTTACAACACCATGTGGTACCAATGATAATGGTATTGTATGGGGCATTATAAATCTGCAATCACCATTGAACATTTATGGCTGCTATCATAGATTTATGACCCTGATTGTAAATTTACGTTCGTGGCAACAATTGCATATCAGTTGTGTGCACACATATATATTGCATGTGTGATTACAAAATAACATTTTATGTACTACATACCTATATTCACAAAGAATGTTGAGTGCACTCTATTATAACCTGTGTTCACAGGCCTACTAAGTTGTGTGCGTGCACACGAATGCACAGTTTAGAGTTAACATTGCTTCCCAAATTACATAAGCACCAGAGAAAGATTAGATAGTTGCCACCATTGGGCAACTAGAGATATTTTAGAAAATATATCTTTACTGGAAAAGGGCTCCTGCCAGTGGCGGAACTACTGCCCCTGCCACCCCCACAACCGAGAGGGGGCCTGAGAGGTAAGATCCGCTGTTTAAAAGATCGTATCTGAACTTCCGGTTCAGTTCAGGTCTTTTAAACTTGTGAAGTTCGGGTCTGGTCTTTTAAACAGCTGATCGCTCGTATGTTTGCTTCATGTGCACAATCAGCTGATAACGGACCTTAACCTTTGGGCTACTAGCAATGGATTGTGTCAGGGGCCTGGCCTCAAATCTCACGGGGGGTCCGGGCCCCTGCAGTTACACCCCTGGCTGCTTCATATTTAGGCTAGACTATGCATAGTATTGTATTTAGTATAATGCGTAACACATCATTTGTAGCCCGGGTTATTTTAAAGCTTTAGTTCTTCTTTCAACACAAATATTAAACAAAGTGTAAAATTTGTTAAACAAATTGTAAGAATAGTTTTCTTTAAAAAAAAAAAAAATTGGAAAGTCCCATCACAGAGGGAAAATAAAGTACTGCCACACATTTCACTAATAACAGGGTCAGTTGAATCATGAAGACATAAACCGAAATTTAAGTCATAAGTTGTCTGTACTTTATCCTTCCCACAAGAAACATAACAAAAAAAGGCTACATCCTTTTGTACTTAGGGTACACACCTAACCGAAATATTCAGAAAAATATTCATTATTTGTTGTTCTTGTGTTTTTGTTTCCTAAACTGTGTTTTAAGGTTACAATTGATTGAAATTTTACAATCAGAAAAGACAAGACATGGTGTGGGGGAACTAGGGCTGATTTACCATATGGTTTGCGACTTTAATGGCAGATATTAGCTGGCATTAAATTGTCAATGTTGAATTGAATTGGTTGAGCGGGCTGTGTGGGTGTCTTGTGATTTTGGTGTCTTGGGAGTTTAAGGTATTGCAACTTTAATACCATTAGGGCTGAGTCCCGCTACTGCGTGTTGGAGAGCAATTTGCGCTCCATTCACGCTTCCGGTTCACATTTCTAATGCAATGCTATCAAGTAGTTCCCACTATCTGCGCTGCGGCCCGGTCAGTTAATGGTTCGCATGCGTACACGACTTTTGGTGCGGATCGCATGTTTGCTAATAACATGATATGGCCCTGAACGCAGTGCAAACAGAGTATCACACACAGCAGCATATTGCAAAAATCCTGCATGTGCCACTGCGCGTGATAGTGCGACCTAACCCTTAAAGAGCCCAGTGGCTCTCTGTAAATTTCCCCGTTAAATCTTTAACTGAAAATATGAGAAGAAATAATCCCTGGAATTCCCCAGAGTTTAATTTCCTTGTTTTAAATTGTAAGTAATACAGTGAGTTGTTAATTTATTGTTATTTCCTGTTTTGGGAAGAGAAAAACATAAAGCCTTTCCACTAAAATCCAGGTGGCAATCCATTACACCTTCTGTCAAGGATATTGGCAGTACTTTTTTGTTTAAAGCGAATCCAACGTTCCTTCTCATAGACTTTTGTGTATGTTCAAAAAGTATCTCACTTGGTCTAAATACAATAAAAGTTCGTACATACACATCGTGCATCAGGGATCGGCACCCATGATTGCACATGTGTAGGTACCTTAAGCCTTTCTCTTGACAATCATTTCTGATTTGTCCTATGACATATTTACATTATTATGGGCTGGCTGTTTTTTTTTATCTATCCATGATATATATCTAAGGTTAAAACTACTGCTTCCGCTGTGTCTAAATTCCATCTGTTAAAACTACCAACTACATTTCAACCACGGAAATTGATATTCTGATTGAGGTTTGAGTCTGTTCTGCAAACCCCAGGGGTGGAACTAAAAACCCAACGAGTTTGTGCATCTTTGGTTTTTAGACAACCATAAAAGCACCAAAAAAGGTTGCGTTTTCATCCATGTCAATCATACTTATGTCACTGACTGCAACAAATATTCTGTCATGTTCATTTAATTTGAAAACACCTCCTTGGTAGATGGAATGTAGCCCATAATCTGCATGTTTGGACCAGCATGATGTCTTTGCATTTTTCATTAAAAGAATTGGAACTGGGTAACTTGTAACTTTATAAATCTGTTGAACTAGTTGTTTCCCTTTGTCTGTGTTTTCATTCTCGTGCTGCCGAAAATAAGTCTGTGAGTAAATATAATAAAAACCACTTTTCCTTATAATGATCTCACCATTTTCGATTTCTACGTTGCTTTGAAATGATGGTGCTCTGTGTGATTTCCATCCATAGATTTTGTGCCCGCTAAAGTTTTTTTCAATGGTACCTGTTAGAAGGAAATGGAGAAAGAAAAAGAGCAGAGGGGAAAGTTACACAGGTGTCAATCATTTCATCACGGAAAAAGATAAGGAAGATACTTATATTGATTGGTAATCCAGTGGTAAATGAAATTAATGGCAGAAAAAACATTGAGACACATCAATCTCCAGGTTTCCTAGCATGGCCCCATCTAATGTAGTTAAACCTGCTAAGAGGTATGCTTGTGAAGGTCATGGTATATCTGTTGTATTCAATTAGATCAACTAGACTTAAAGACGTTACGCTAGTCATCCGACTGGCATTGCTCATGGCAGACAATTGGTGAAAATATGAAAAGGAATATGTGAAAATAAAGAAACCAAGCCTAAATAGAGGTGGGGGGGTTCGACACCAACTGTCTGCCATGTACAATTCTGTTTTGACACCGTACCCTGTGCGTTCCTATAACACCTCTTAGCCACTATCCAATCACGCCCTTAACACCTGGCTGTGATATGCTAATTGGGATTTTCCAGGGTACATAATTGCCACAGATTCTTGTACAAGTCATTCTGAATTGAGAAAGCCAGTCGGATGACTAGCGAAACGTCTTCAAGGACTAAACTTCAAGTCCAGTTGATCTAATTGAATACAACTGCTAAGAGGTACTTCTTACACAGAATTAAGCAGAGAATGCTTCTGATGTGGCCCTTTCTCTCTACGCTAGACAAGTATTAATTAGTCATTGGGATTTACAGGATGTGTACCGACGTGTAGAAAGTCTTCTTTTAGGACACATAGAAGCATATTTATAAAGCCATTGCATGGGAAAAAAACCAGCACATTATTTGCCAACTAATGCTGCGGCCACACTGACAGCACACGGTAACGCAAGAAATGCACAATTTAGACATTAGTGAGTTTGCATTGCGATTCTGTCAATAATCCATTACTGAAGAGCATAGTAAAATAGTAATTGAGGTTGAATAAAGACATACGTCCATCAAGTCCAACTTTTTCACCCTCGTTTTTAACCCTACCTAACAGTTGATACAGAGGAAGGCAAAACCCCAGCTAAAATGGGGGAAAAATTCCTTCCTGACTCCAAATGGCAATCGGAAAGTATCCCTGGATCAACCAGAACTGCAGTATATGTATTACTACCAGTAATTCTCAATATTATTTAGTTTTAGAAACTTATCTAGCCCAATTTTAAAGCTATTCAATGAACTTGCCATTACCACATCTGCTGGAAGACAGTTCCACAGTTTCACCGTTCTCACTGTAAAGAAACCTTTCCTAACCTGAAGATGAAACTTGTTTTCTTCCAATCTTTATGGATGTCCATGAGTCCTCTGAAATGACTGATTAAAGGAGAACTAAACCCAATTTTTTATACCCCAGAGTCTGAAAACAACCCCCCTAAAAGACCAATAAGCTATAAAATACCACTTCAGTAAATTGTATTAAAGTAAAGGTAAGCCTTAAGAACCGATAAGTATGTGTGTGTATGTGCAGTGTCAGACCACACCTCCTGACCTCAGTCACATGCTCCTTACTTTATCTGTCCTGTAAAAGGATTGGCTAGAGATTATTTATGGGTGTGACTAACTGTACAAGTTTCTGCCATAGCTAAGGACTGAGCATGTGCAGAACATAATGGTCTTGAGAGAGAGAGAGAGAAACAATGGATCCCCGTTCCTCCCTCTCTCTCTTCCTTCCTCGTTTTCTCCTCCTCCGCGCTCCAGGTCTCTTCTCTCTTTTTTCCTTCTCCCCCCTCTCCTCCATCTCCGCTCTTCTCCGCCCTCGCTCTCCTCTTCTTCCTCTTCCTCGTCCCTCCTTCCGAAGATGAAAGAGAGCCCCCTTGCCTAACCGTGATGGGGGTGCGGTGAGATTCGTGGTGGGGGAGGAACCCTCGGTGAGAGTTCTCAGGAACCCCCACGCTCCGTAACTTAGCGGGGATTCTCCCCCTCATCTTTCTTTAATATAATGTGATCAGGATGTCGTGTGATTTTTTTTTCCAACATAATATAAAGTTTGTCTTCGGGAGTTTTTGTGTATTCTTCTCCCTTAGTTGACCTAATCGGTGTGATACTAAATGCTGAGAAGTAAAGCACAACCTATGATTTTTAGGTAATTTCCCCCACCCGTATCAAAATGAGAGGTAAGACACAGATCATTAGTTTATACAGGTGTGCTGCCTTCTGGTTTAATGTTGTTTTGTGGCTTTAGTTGTGCTTTAATAAACAATGCACCAGAGAGTTTATTGTATGGCCCATTAATATATTTGTTTTAAATCACCATTTCCCCATGCAAAGTCTGGGGTGGTCTCCCGCACTCCCGTGAGACCACCCAAGACTGCTGCCACTGAGAGGAGACTCTAGTCTCCTCCTCAGTAATGCCCCCTTTGAAGGCCACACCCCTGGTACACCCTGGGAGCACACTTAACTACTCCCTAACCCCACCTCCTACCACCCCTAGAAGGCTAGCTCCACCTTCGTGTGACATCATGCCCTACCCCGCCCCCTCATGATATCACACCCACATTGCCCCACCCCCTTTCCCACCCTGCCCGGAAGCCTGAAAGGGCAGGGTGGGATGTCTGAACTTGTTTAATATGCCTGCATAGTCAAGCCCCTCCATTCCATTAATTATTTCAGTTTCCCTTCTCTGAAATGCTTCCACTTCCAAGATGTCCCTTTTGTATATGGGATTCCAAAACTGCACCGCATATTCCAAATGAGGCCTTACCAGTGCTTTTTAAGAGGGAGTATAATATTTTTTTCTCCTGAATCTATTCCCCTCTTTATACAAGACAATATCTTGCTAACTGTAGGCGTTGCTGTCTGGCATTGTTTGCTACAGCTCCTCTATAGGGAGTCTAGCGCTGCCAATGGACATTTTCGGTCTTTCCCAATCGAGCGTTCGGCCGACCTGATTGTTCGGCGGGCGTGCCCTCATTCGAAAACGAAGGTACACACACTAGTGATAAAGCCCCGTTACCGTCGTATCCAACAGTATCGGGGCTTTATCGTTACTGTGGGTACCCTGCTTAAATCACAGTGCATCCTCTCGGTATACACCCAATAAGTAACTTAGGAAAAGGGAAAATATTAGACCAAGAAGGAGCTGGAAAAATGGTGCCCAAGAAGGAAATAGCGTTGACATTTATGAAATACATGATTTATAGCTTTGTAAACATCTCGGCTGCAGGCACCTAATGGTTACTAATCCTATCAGCACATTTACCTAATGGTAAAATAAACAGAGCACTGCTATAATTAAAAAACATGCATAAGGCATTTATTTTTGTGTGTCCCTGGTTAAACCATACATTTCCACATTACCAATTAAAATTGTACAGAAATAAAGTAGCATAGGGCTGATGTAATACAAAGTAAAAAAATCAATCAGATGTCTTTAACTGCAGTAATCCAGTACAATGCTAATATTTAGCTGGTCGCTACAAGTTAATAGCACATGCAAGTTAAGTTAAGGGCAACTGTGGCCTCCAAACAAGTTAGGTTTGAATGAAAGCCTGCAGTATTTCATTTAAAAAATGAGCCGACAATCACATCTCTGGCTGGAGCCTGTGAGAAATTACAGCAGCGGTAGACTCCTCTATAGGGAGTCTAGCGCGGCCAATGGAAATTTTCGGTCTTTCCCGAACGAGCGTTCTGCCGACCCAATTATTCAGGGGCCACACGCTGGCTCGAAAAACGAAGGTACACACAATAGCGATAAAGCCCCGATACTGATCCGACGGTATCAGGGCTTTATCGTTACTGTATGTACCCAGCTTAAATCACAGTGCATACGTGGGAATATTAATATCTTACTTTCTTTCTGCATAGCATTCTTGTTGTCTCCAGTTACATGTGCGGCAATGACTTGAGCAGGATATTTCTGCCTTAGATCAACAGGATATGAAAGAATGTCTGGCACTTTACCTGTTTAAACAAAGAAAACATTATGAAAGATGAGCAAATACTCTGCTTACGTGGCTCTGTGTTGTATACTTGATCATTTCTATTTTATAAAGAAAAAACACTCTTGGAGGCAATTAATAGTGTTTAAGGGTGAGGCCACACTACAATGTGCTCTCCTCACGTACGGAAGCGCATGTTAACGCACTCCCGGTGCGCGTTGCCATGTTCATGTATTGTGATTGATGAATATTGCGCAATCATTGCGCATGCGATTGCGTAAAAATGTGGATCACATGCGCTCCAATTAACGGATTGCACGCAAAGTGCACAGCAGCGCACTAGTGTGGCCTAGCCCCTTAAAGGCAATTTAAACATGATACAGGGCAAGGCAAGTGACAATGTACCACAATGTTGAGATTACAGTGCTTACTCTGGTCAGTTCTGCACTTGACCACAACTGACAATCTCACTACCCCCTCAGATTTCTCTGGAGCAAACAAGTGAGATCCTAATGCATGGGTGCCAAACATGCAGCCCAATAGCCAAATTTTGAGGTTCTCACCCCTGTGCTGTTCTGGAGGCAAGTGTTGAAATGGCTGAAATTCTGTGCTTGTGAGTTGGAATTTTAGTTTTGCTGGTCAAAATCCTGCGATTCCACCAACCTGGTGGCAGAACAAAAGCTAGTGGGTTCAAAAATCTTTTGTTTTTAGCTTTTGCTATGTAGACCACCGTGTCAAACATACTGGTATCAATGACTGAGACAAAATATTCTGTCACAGTTGAGTTGGGAGGAGTCAAAACTCTCTTTTTAAGCCTATATTGTGTCACATTTAATAATCCCCATAATGTTAGCCACCTTAATAATAAAAAGGTGGTGAATCTCAGCTGACTGGAAAAGGATGGGTGTTTAATGTCCCATGGCTGGAATTATCAATTGCAATATACCTAATAATCCACCTAAATATACTTTATGGAGAAGTCAATATTTAAAACACATATTTCCTGATTTATTGCAAAGAACTGTAGATAAAAGCATCATCTAAAATGAAGTTTTGTTTAAATAAGAGGCTAGAAAACTTTGAGTCTGATGCTTTACTTGCCTGTTAAATCATTTACAAGTCAGTCAACTGTTCCAGGTAGTTGGGGAAGTCCATTGCTTCCTCAATCATATGTTCCACCTCATGACCAGTGGCTTCCACTGTGAGGCATCATCTCAGTATACACCCAATAAGTAACTTGGGAAAAGGGAAAATATTAGACCGAGAAGGAGCTGAAATCATGGTGCCCAAGAAGGAAATAGCGTTGACATTTATGAAATACATGATTTATAGCTTTGTAAACATCTCTGCAGGCACTTCATGGTTACTAATCCTATCAGCACATTTACCTAATGGTAAAATAAACAGAGCACTGCTATAATTAAAAAACATGCATAAGGCATTTGTTTTTTGTGTGTCCCTGGTTAAACCATACATTTCCACATTACCAATTAAAATTGTACAGAAATAAAGTAGCATAGGGCTGATGTAATACAAAGTAAAAAAATCAATCAGATGTCTTTAACTGCAGTAATCCAGTACAATGCTAATATTTAGCTGGTCGCTACAAGTTAATAGCCTAATGCAAACTTTGGTACTGTACCTCTTATTGCATCAGATATGTTTTTAATATTTTACTTTAAAGGGCAACTTTGGCCTAAAAACAAGTTAGGTTTGAATGAAAGCCAGCAGTATTTCGTTTAAAATAAGCCGACAATCACATCTCTGGCTGGAGCCTGTGAGAGATTACATTGGGGCGAATGTTCAAACTTCCTGCTTCCAGTAGGTTGAGTGACATCACCTGACTTCTGCCCCGCCCCTCTGCCCCACGGGAGAAGCATGCTCAGTTAAGACTCAGTTAAGCTTGGGGAAAAATTGACAGTTTAGAAGAGGAGTCTATTAATGCAGACAGGATGGTCACATGACTACAAGCTGGTCACATGGCTGAAAACAGGACGTGTTCAAGCAGGTAGTAATATTGCAGAACCTTTCCAGCAATAACTTCTCACAAATTTTATCTATAGATGTGATTTAGGTTTTATTTTAAAGGTATGATGGAAGGCTTTTTATATAATTCTTACTAGTTTGGAAGAATTTAAGACCACAGTTACCCTTTAAATAATATTGCTGATGTGCACATATAGAACAGTAAAGATTCCAGTGCATCATTCACAGCACATAAGCAGTAGCTCTTAATCAGGAATTTGGAGAGAATTTTAATTAACTTCATGTGTCTGCATATCAGCTTTTATGGATTGTAGGTAGACACTTGATTGTGCTCGAAGTGTGTTCGAAAAATAAAAGCAACAAAGAGGTAAAAGGTTTAAATCTTTGTGTAACCAGTTAAATATCGGCTAAAACACAGATTACAATCCTCTGACTTTTGTCCAGTTCTTGTCTTCTCTTCTCTCTAAGATCATGTGATCACCATCTGTGCTTACCCCTTGCAGCAAGGATCACAAGCTGTCAAAAACCTTTTCCTGGCAGGTGGTAGCCGTCATTTCTCTAGGTTGATTCTACCCTTCTTGATTGCATTTTTTGGGAATTGTTGTTCCTCTGACCTTACATCGAACTAATGCATTGGGTTATGGTAGCTATACATGGGTAGATACATTTTAAATCCGATCGTAAAGTACAGATTGTTCAGATGCGACTTCACTAAACCCAAGTATTTTTACTGCTACCAGCCTGGATAAGGTCGTTGGAAGCTCATGACCTTTGCTACAAGGTTAAAACACAGATGGTGATCACACTGATTCTACAGTGTCCTAAAAATCCATTTTTAATCAGATATTTCAACTCTTTTTATGTACGTAGACAGCGATCTAACAGGGACTTAACCTTCCTTTCCTCTTTGTTTCTGGTTTTTATTTATATATTTTTAGCACAAGTAAAGGTTCATACACACGGGCAATTTGGCACCGAGCCCCAACCTCCGAGATCGATACATTCGCACGACGAACGCCCGTTTCGGGCAAGAATCACGCGTGTGTATTCGTTCGGTTGGGGGTCGTTCGTCGATCCGCCTGGCGGATCGGTGCACACATTGGACATGTGTATGAGCCTTAAGTGTCTACTTCAATTCCAATAAAGTCTATGCCGATGACTACTGTCCCCCCATATAGCCAAGGGCTATATTTATTTTTCACAAATGTCAGCTGGGAGAGACTAATGAATACCACAACATGCTAAAATATGGCCAATCACACATTCGATATCCTACAAAATTCATCCTTTTTACATGGAATATTGACATACAAATACCTTACAGACTGGTTTCATATTATGGGAATACAGATAGAACAGAGGAGGGAAAATAACTAGTAATTGAAAGGTCAATGTAAAACACATAAATCCATTGTGATTAGACAATCATGGTCGTGGTGAACAATGCCCCAGATAGTTTACTGTATGGCCCATTAATGTATTTATACACAGTAATACATCGTCATACATCATATCCCCACACAAGCACCCTTTCTCTAGTGTTCATAATTGTAACTTATCCAATCTGTCATCATATTCAAGCTCCCCCATTCCCTTTATTATTTTAATTGCAGTTCTCTGAACCCTTTCCATTTCCAGGATGTTCTTTTTGTACACCTCTTTAATAAACTTGGCAAAAATAAAAAAATATTACGGCTATGAAAAACAATTTGGGCGTGGGAGCTGTGCTCCCTCAGTGATTGGATTGTTCCAATCTGAAACCATGGTTTTCTAAATAGGACCCAAAGAGTAAGCACTGAGGAAAAGCATTCACTAAAAATCGCTGTAATGGAACCATGAATATTATATGACAAAAAAAGATCTGCAGGAAAATAATTACCTTTAACTGCTGCAAAAATGTCTGACTTGTAATTTTTCAAAATAATCTAAAAAATAAAATTGACCAGAAAAATAATTATAAAACTGTACTTATTCCAAAATCACGCAGGGAATATTCACAAACAGGCATTGTTTTCACCAATTCATTACCGCAATACTTCGCTGCAAATTTTTCACCTTTTTAAATTTTTTACCCCTAAATATATGAGGCGGAAATTATTATTATTTCCTTTTATTTACACTATAAAAATGCTGAAAAAGCAAGCATGAAAATATGATCACGTGAGCAAAAAAACGAAAAATGAACAAGAAATATTCAATAGAGAAATGCAAATAAGAATGCTAAAAAGGTTTAATGACAAATAGAAAACTAAAGTCAAGGTCGGAATCAGACATTAATTAACAGAAGATTTGGGGTGCGGTGGGTATAGGGGGAATATGCATACAACCTGTGAGGCACAATCAGACGGGGGACATGGAGGTAGGAATAGGGAGACAAATCTTTTTTATTTATTATTCCATATGTTTAACTATATAATTATATATTTGATACAGGCAATCTATTTATAGATATGTTCTACTGTATGTTATTTGGAAAAAGAAAAAATCTGTCAAAGAGCATAACACAATACCTGATTACACACAGAACTCGCTTCTTTTATTACTGTAACAAACTCTTACTATCAATGTAACAGCTATATTTCTGCTTATATTGCTCTCTAATAAAAAAAACTAAAGTCAAAGTCACCATAATGTAATCCTATTTAAAAGAGGGACACCTATTACAGGGTATGAAAATATGGACATAATCTTTTTTTACGTTAATTGAAGAACAGGACAAAGGGACATATTTATAAAGCGGCGTTAACTTTCCACCTCTGTTTTTCCCGCCATTTTTTCCAAAATCGGAATTACCGTGATATATAAAAGGATGTAAATGGTGGCGGAAAGTTAACGCGACAGAAACTTACAGCGATGACATTGCATCAGTTACTGCTCGCTTCTATTTATAAAGTGGAGGTAACTGAGCTCTGGCGTTAACCTCAGCCATTTCAATTCACCAACTTAGAGTTGGCAGAAAAGGGCAAAATCACAGCCAGAGAGGGCTGTGGTATACGCCCACCTTCCCACGGGTGGTCCCACCCGCCGCTGGGGGCATGCTCAGCATTCGCCAGTGGGGCCCGTCTGGGTTTACATTCACCCCTGCGGCGAGAGCGGAGGTCACCCCACCCTTGCCCCCTGTGGCGGAGACTACCCGAAGCACATCCCCTTCCCACATCCCTTTCCCAGAAAGAAGAGGTCAGCGACATTGGCTCTGTTGAAGCCACCTTGCCTGGCATTGGCGTCTTCAGTGGAGTTGGTGTCACTGGCTGTGAAGAAAGGAGACTTCGGATCAAGACGCTGGTGACATTGGCTACGTAGAAGTAGCTAGCACTGGAGGTGCCCCTGGAGGCCGCAGGGGCATTTCCCGGTGTTGGCCACTTGTGTCACCGGATGGAAGAAAGAAGACATGTCCAAGGGCTCTTGTAAGAGCCAACAGGGGGTCCTGTTTTGAGCTGCAGGACACCCAACAAAGGCACTTCTCAGTGCCGCAATGGCACTTGTCAGTGTCGGGGAGGGGGGGTCCTGGGAATAGCTGCTGGACCCCTTATGCCCCAAAGGGCCCTTGTAAGTGCCACAAGGGCCCTTATAAGGGCCAGGGAGGGAGTCCTGGTTCGAGCTGTGGGACTCCTTAAGCCCCAAAGGGCCCTTCCAAGGGCCACAATGGCACTTATAAGTGCCGGGGATGGGGGGTCCAGTTTGAGCTGCAGGATCCCCTAAGCCCCAAAAATGTTCTCAGTGCCTTTTGTCATATGACAATTATTAGCATTTGAAATAAATATACAGTAGCAGCTTTATCTAACCTAGGGAATAAACAGTTATATCTGTTGTATTCAATTAGATCAACTGGACTCAAACTTTAGTTCTTGAAGATGTTTCGCTAGTCATCCGACTGGCTTTCTCAATTCAGAATGACTTCAATACAAGAATCTGTGGCAATTATGTACCCTGGAAAATCCCAATAAGCATATCACAGCCAGGTGTCAAAGGGGAACTGTGGTCCAAAAAATGTATTTCCATTGTTTATTTTGCATAGTTTTGAAGATATTTACATTTTTGTGTGTGATATGGCAGCAACACCACCAGGTCCCCTGCACTTCCTGCTTCCTGCTCTGAAACTCTCAGTCAATCTGTCCTGTGTCTCCTCCTTGCAGCCCCCTGGTCCCTCCCACTCATGGATCCCATGGTCCCTTCAGTTGCAGGCCCCCATGGGCCATTATCTTACAGCCCCATGTGGCCCCGCCCACTCGGGGTGCCACGGCCCTGTCCATCTGGGTTGCCGTGGCCCCGCCCACTCCACTCACGGGTGCCTAAGCCCAGCCCACTCACGGGTGTCTAAGCCCCGCCCACTCGCGGGTGCAGTGGGTAACTCAGACCCCCCCCTACAAAAAACTCTGTGGAATCAGCCTTTTCAGGCAGAGTGAGAACTCTGCCTGAAAAGGCTGTTTTCACACAGTGAAAGAGAAGGGCTGTAGATTCCCTTACCTTCTCTGTCAGGACTTCACACATCAGAGAGGAGGAGGGACTTCCTGTCTCCCTTACACACTGAGGGAGTCTGAGGCTGTGCTCGCTGGCGGCACTGTGCAGGAGAAGCCTCAGGAATGTCACAAGTCAGCCTCCCACCCATTAACTTTCTAGTCAGTCATTTCGGTATATCTTGGGCTGCGGAGCACATAGAGAGGTGGTTGATGGCTCGTTTAAATGTAGGAAACTGGTCTTTCATTTAAACTTAACTTGTTTGGAGACCACAGTTCTCCTTTAAGGGCGTGATTGCATAGTGGCTAAGAGGTGTTATAGGAACACCCAGAGTAAGGTGTCAAAACAGCATTGTACATGGCAGACAGTTGGTGTCGAACCCCCCCACCTCTATTTAGGCTTGGTTTCTTTATTTTCACATAAATGGCCTCCTTGACACCTCTCTTGAACCAGTCACGTTCCTTTGCCAATATGTTAACATTACAATCTTCAAAGGTATGTCCTTTATCCTTAAGATGCAGGTACACGGCTAAGTCCTGACCCAAGGCATTGGCTCTTCTATGCTGGGCCATACGTTGATGCAGTTGCTGTTTGGTCTCCCCCACATAAAAATCAGAGCATACTGCACTGCACTGCGTATATGATGTCGCTTTTCTTGTGTTCCAGTATTGGGTCTTTCGGATGTACCAATTGCTGCCTCAGTGTGTTGTTCGGTTTAAAGCAGACAGGGATACGGTGTTTTTTGAAAAATTTTCTTAATTTCTCAGAGACCCCTGCTACATATGGGATGACCATGTTCTTTCTCCTGTCTTGCTTTCCCCCTTCACTGTTATATTCACTGGTATACGTGTTCTTTTATTTCCTTCTACTTCTTTTGACAAAGATTTAGAAGGGTTCTGATGACATGAATGAGAACCTTCACAAGAAAATAAACTTAGTTATCTTTGAAAAATTAAATTAGACTTTACTAACCCTTTAAATAGTTCAGACCTTACCTTTTTAATTAAAATTTGCAGTTGTGACTTCATTTCCCAGCAAGGATCATTCCCTTGATAATCATCTTCAAATGACGAGAAATCTCCATCATCTCCAATTAAGCAGGCAAAATTGCTCCTGATGTAGGTTTCACGAAGCTAGATCAATATGTGAAAGCTTTAATTTGCCTACATTTCACAGACAACTTTACCAAACTTTAAAAAAAAATAAAAGACACATTTTTACTTTTTTTTCCCCCCAAAAAACAAACATATCAACCTTATTAACAGATGACATGCTTGTTTTTAGAATACATATAATTAATGTTTTGTTTTAAAGGGTAACTATGGTCCAAAAATGACTTTAGGTAAATTGACAGGAATTGCTTTGATTATTTATTTTACATAGTTTTGAAGATATTTACATTTGTATGTGTGATATGGTAACAGCAGCACCAGATACCCTGCACTTCTTCCTGCTCTGAAACCATGTGACAGTCCCTTTTCCCTGTGTCTCCTCCTCCTCGTGGGCCCCCATGGCCCCTCCCCTTGCAGCCCCCTTGGTCCTTTCCCTTGCAGCCTCCTGTGGCCCCTCCCACTCATGTGCTCTATGGCCACACCCACTCATGGGTCATGTGGTCCCTCCCACTTGTGGGCCACATGGCCCCTTCCCTTGCAGCCCCCTTGAGCCTTTTCCTTGCAGCCTTCTGTGGCCCCTCCCACTCATGGGCCCCATGGCCCCACCCACTCAGGGGTCCGGTTGCCCTTCCCCTTGCAGACCCATCCTGGCTCCTTCCCTTGCAGCCCCCTTGGGCCTTTCCCTTGCAGCCTCCTGTGGTCCCTCCCACTCATGGGCCCCAATGCCCCCCCTTGTGGGCTCCCCATTGCCCCTCCCCCCACTTGCACCTCAGACCAATTCCCCCCCCTTACAAAAAACTGTGTAAAAGCAGCCTTTTTAGCAGAAAAAGTACCAGCAGTTTTAAACTTTTGATTCTTTCTCTGCTGAAAAGACTGCTTTTAGACAGTCTACTGTAGTGGGTAGGAGGGTATTGGTCTGAGGTGCAAGTGGGGGTGGGGCCACAGGACCCATGAGTGGGTGGGGCCATAGAGTCTGTGAGTGGGAGGGGCCACAGAGGACTGCAAGGGAAGGGGCCAGGTTGGGTCTGTAGGACCCGCGAGTGGGAAGGGCTAGCAAGTGGGAGGCATTAAAAAAAGCAGTGCTGTGGGCTATGCTGTTCTCCCCACCCCCCTTCTACCCTTCAGTCATGCATTGAGCCTGTGCCAACCGCAGATTAGAGGAGGAAGTAGTATTTCTGACCATAGATTCAGAACGTCCCACCCCCAACTTTCTGATCAGTGATTTCTTCAGATTTTGGGCTGTGCAGCACATAGAGAGGTGGGTGATGGCTCGTTTTAAAGGTAGGAACCTGGCCTTTCATTCAAAATAAACTTGCTTGGAGTCCACAGTTCCCCTTTAAGACAAAAGTGTGGCAATACTGTCACGTTTTGTTTTTTTTTTTGGTTCAGACTTACTTCCCATTACCACTCAAAGCATCAACTCAAAGAAATTCCTATGTGAACTGTAGATTAATACATGTTGTGATTTGTTGGTACATAAGGAAAGCTATGGACACAATAACTATATACAGTAACATTGTCTATTCCCAATCATAGACATCAGATTGTTTTAACCTAAACAAATGTTTTTTGTTTTAGAAACAAATATCATATATTATACATACATTAAAATGCACAAGTTGTGAAACAGTTTAAATCAAAGACCTGTTCCAAGTAATCGACTAATCACTGCCTAATATGTATAATTAAAGGTATATGGAAAATAAATCCATTGTAGCTTCTGCTACAGAAGATATTTCACCATTTTCATCCTTATTATGTTTCATTAATAGCCAGTTAAATATTCTGAATGGTTTCAGATATTTTACATTTTGTTCATCAACCTGCCTAATCTGATCATTTTTAGAAAATGTTGTCTGCAGATTTTTATTTGTTTCTATTAGTGAAGTCTTAGCAGTTTGTTTTTTAAAAATAGTTTTGACCTTTATAAACCAATTACCAAATTATCATAAAACGATATAGTATTTTGATACATAAATGTTTTTAATCTGTACTGTAATAGTTATGTTTATACATAGACAGTATTTATGCTGTATATATGTACATGTATATAGATAGCTTTATACATTTGCAAACACATTAGTATTAAGGACTAGGCCACACTTAAAGAGCAACTGTTGTCTCAAAACAAGTTAGGGTTAAATGAAAGCCTGCAGTATTTCCTTTACACTGAGCCAACAATCACATCTCTGGCTGGAGCCTGTGAGAAAATTACATTGGGGTGATCTGTTCAAACTTCCTGCTTCCAGTAGGTTGAGTGATATCACCTGACATCTGCCCCGCCGTCTGCCCTGGGGGAGAAGCATGCTTAGTTAAGACTTAATGCTGGGGAAATCAGGAAGTACCTGGGGAAAAAATTGACAGTTGAGAAGAGAAGCCTATTAATGCAGGCAAAGCCTGGCTGAAAACAGGAAGCATTCAACCAGGAAGTTACATTGCTGAACCTTTCCAGCAATAACTTCTCACAAATTTTATCTAGAGATGTGATTTAGGTTTTATTTTGATGGAAGGCTTTTTATATAATTCTTACTAGTTTGGAAGAATTTGAGACCACAGTTACCCTTTAAGCACTTTTGCTTAATTAAAGGGAAAGTTCAGTGGAAAATATCTATATTTAAAAAATTATTAGTTTATATTATACATACCTAGTTATTCTAGATAATCTCTCCCATTTTGAAAAATCAGTTGATTTCATACCCTTTGCTATTCCCTGCTGTTGACATTAGTGAACTGCCATTTCAGGTTCTAACGGTCCTTCTTCTTCACAGGATGCACCACTTCCTTGGAATGTTCCTAACAGTAATTTCTACTGATTGGCTGTTGGATGGGTCAAACATGCTCAGATCTCTACTGAGCAACTGAATGAACCCAGGCGCTGGGTCAAGGGAAAAACCATAAAGGTCTCTACTAGGGGTCCTGCAAACAGGAAGTTAGTATTTAGGAAGCATTTATTTATACACAGACAAAAAGCTGAATGGGCAGGTTGAGGTCATTGGGATGGGAAAATACTGCTCATTTTTGTTAAAAGCATATGTATTTCCAATGAACTTCCCCTTTAATGCAAACACATTAATATTAAGGGTTACTCCACACTTAAGGCACTTTTAAGCACGATCCGATAGGGCTATAAAAAGTGCACACTAGTGTTGCCCAATTGTGGTGGCCACACCAATGCGCTGCCATGCGGTGCGCATGCGATCTGCATTTTTTCACGCAATCACATTCACTCCGATTGAGCATTTTTAAGGTGCATTTCCCCCCAATCCCCTGGAAAATGCAAGTAAGGGCTAAGCCACAATATTGCGTTTTTTTTGGGTTCTTTTGCGTTTGCGCATGCGATTGCGCATGCGTTTTTCCCAATCATTGGAATTGCGGCAACACACCAAAAACACGCATTTTCCGGTGCAATGCGGCTGCTATTTGCTGCCCACATTTTTTTATCGCAATCGCATGCGTTTTTCTATATCTAATGAAAAAACGCATGCGCAAACACAGCAAAATCGCACATCAAATTGCATGCGATTCCATGTGTGATCGCGTTTCCGGCGCAGTGTGGTCGTGCCCTAAAAGTAAATCCAAGCGGACACACGCACATGGCAAATGCACACATACCTGAGGAAGGGGGCAGTAAGCATCCCAAAACGTTGTAGTGGTTTTGTTTTGCACTAAATAAACTATGAAATTCACAAGAAGTAATGTGCTCCTCTTGCTGTTATATTTTTCAAATACACGCAGAAATGCACATCATTTTATTGTGTGTTGCAGTGTGGGCTCCTCAGTAGCGAAACACTACCACACTACTACACTTGGTGTTACCAGTAAAATGAAAGTTGAATTGAGTGTAGCTACTGAGCTTTCAATAAAGTCTGTAATGTGATCAGGAAGTGTATTTCTATTGAGAACAATAGTCTCAGCTACCAAGAACAGATAACATAGACAGGCAAGCTTTATTCAAACACGTATTCCAGTCTTGCATCAACTTGCTCAACAGGCTTTTTTTTCTTCAAGTAAAGGCCGTACACACGCTCCATTTTAGAGCGAACAACAACCCCCAACGGCCGAGCGCTACACACAACAAACGGCCGTTTTGGGCGAGAAACGTCCTTGTGTATGCCTTCAGTCAGGGGTCGTTCGCCGTTCCACCATGCAGATCAACGAACGACCCCCAACCGAACGCATACACGCGGATTGAACGTGTGTATGAACCTTTACATCTGTTTTCATTCACTTTTACATGCGTTTGCATATGCAATGTCTTATTGTCTGCTTGTAAACGATTGTTTACACTTATGCACTTTTATTGTTTTCTATATTTGTGTTAAGCTGCGTACACACCTGAATCATCTTTTGAAAGATGACAGACAGGATCTGCAAGATGTTTTTTCAAAACATCGGGCTACACACAGTCCCGGGAGCTCCCCCTATGTTCGGGACTCTATGTTTCCCTCGGCCGCGGCCAATTACCCTATAGGGAGTCTAGGGTGGCAGAGGGAAATTTTCCCTCTTTTCCAACCTGATCGTTCGGCATCCGCTGATAAAGCCCAGATAATGTTGAATCCAGATCCATCGATTTCAGTTGGGAGGGGGCACCAGGGGGGACTTGCTTAGGACAACACATGAAAGTCAGAAAAGTGGTACGTCCTATCCTGTCTAGGTTTGCCACCTTTTCCTTTAAGACCCAAACACGTATGAAATCGACATGCTGCAAGGCTTAATGCCATTGCATTAAATACATGCTGTTTGGCTACACCAAAATCAATGCAGCCTGCATCATGCTTCTAAAGAAAATGTAGAAATATAGTAGATTGTATATAAAATACAGTAAGGTATAATTTATAGGAACTGCTACATAAATTCTAGTTCCCTGATAAATCCTGTGACAGTATACAAGTCTAAACAAGGTGCTAAAAGCAGTGCAATACAGTTTAAAGAGGCCTGAGCTTGCTCAAAACGAAACCTGGCATGACTGTCAGAGAATTTCCCTGTTCTTCCTGTTCGACTTTGACAAAAGAATGTTATTTCATGCAGCGTTACAGTAATATATAATGGGTGTGTTTAGTTTTACTGCAATATTAAAAAGAATGAAAACTACTTAAAATTTGCACCCTACACATTTGCTCTTTCTGCTGAGATGAAGTGCAATCCAACCCCATGTAGCTGATAAGCTGCACACTGAATGTCACATTTAGCAGATTAAATGCTTTATTGAAGAGTTCCAGTTCCCCTTTCAGTTTAAATAAGAAGTAAATAAAAAATGAAGCTAAGGGCTAGGCCACACTATTGCGATTGCGCACTATTGCGGCAACGCATGAGATTGCGATTCCATTTGCAATATGCAATCACATGCGACCACCATTTTAAAGCGCAATCGCATGCGATTTCGTATCTCAAATGAAGAAACCGCATGCACAAGCACAGCGGAATCGCGTACGCAATCGCGGGCGATCGTGTGTGCGATCACGTTTGCGGTGCAGTGTGGCTGTGCCCTTAACATAGAAACATGATAGTGGACAGATCTTTGCATTTAACACACAGAACTAGAAGAAATAAAGTAGAAAGAATACAGCTATATGCCATCTTTCACACACTCAGGGAGATCCCACGCTAACGAGAAAATAAGCGTTAAAATCTTGTAAACCTACGTACTAACGTGTTAGCGAAGGTTTTGCACTGCCTGCACCATGTCGCAATTTTTTTTCTTTGCGCAGCGCAAAATGATGCTAGCGTTTTAGCAATGTATTAAAGGTCGCAAAGTGGTTAATACATTGCGGAAACAAGTGCCCCTAGGTTGCGAAAATATATTGCATCACCCCCACTATGCTTCAAAAAGGAACGCTGTGCAACCCCCCCCCCCAAAACTCGCAACACCAGCCATGGTTTATTTCTTTTTCACTCCATGTGTATCAATTATCAGCTTTCCCAACATGCTGCACTGGCAGGTAAATCTCATCTTCAAGGCAGACCACACTGTGAAATGTAATAAAAAGGCAGCATACCTGTTTGAGTTCATTAGTGAAGTACACATAAGTAACTGCAACAAACACAGACTGGAGTAATATTGCAAAAAGGAGAAGTCCACAGAGTGTGAGAGGATGGGAACCAACAGCAACACTCATCCTGTTACCATATGGAAAGGAAACTGGGAGTTCAGCTAAAGGCAAATCATGTTTTGTTCTAGTGAAGGAGGAGCCACTGAAAACTGTTCATATAAACACAAACTGAGCCAGACTATCGGCATTTCACCCTGACCAAGGTTCAATTACTTATTAACATATCTTGAAAATGAGAATGAGGAACATGGTAAATGCTTCTTCTGTTACAATTCCTTATTTTACATAAAAACACAAATTTGTGTAAGCCAGTAATATACCAAAAAATATTTAGAAATATTGCAAAAAAAAAGAAGGTACTTTTAGTTAAAGGAAACTTGAAATAAGAATTGTTGTTTTCATACATAGTAACATAGTAAATAGTAATAAGGTTGAATAAAGACATACGTCCATCAAGTCCAACCTATTCACTTTTTTTTTTAAACCCTTCCTAGCAGTTGATTCAGAGGAAGGCAAAAACCCCGGCTAAAAAAAAAAAAGGGGGGGGGGATTCCTTCCTGACTCCACACTGCAATCGTAAAGTATCCCTGGATCAACCAGAACTACACTATATGTATCAATAACAGTAATTCTTAATATTTTTTTAGTTTTAGAAACTTATCCAGGCCATTTTTTAAGCTATTCAATGAACTTGCCTTACCACATCTGCTGGAAGACAGTTCCACAGTTTTACCCTTCTAACTGTAAAGAAACCTTTCCTAACCTGAAGATGAAACTTCTTTTCTTTCAACCTTAAAGGATGTCCACGTGTCTCTGATATGACCTATTAGTAAACAATGCACAGAGAGTTATTGTATGGCCCATAAATATTTGTTTAAGGTTAGCATTATCCTAGGCAAACGCGTGCTTCTCCAATGTAAACAGCCCTAACTTGTCTAATCTGCCTGCATATTTAAGCCCCTCCATTCCCCTTATTAATTTAGTTGCCCTTCTCTGAACTGCTTCCATTTCCAAGATGTCCCTTTGTAATGGGATTCTAAACTGCACGCATATTCCAAATGAGGTCTTACCAGTGCCTTGTAAAGAGGGAGAATAATATTTCTTTCTCTTAAATCTATTCTTCTTATACAAGACAATATCTTGCTAGCTCTAGCCGTTGCTACCTGGCATTGTTGTATAGCTAAGTCTGTATCTACCAGAACCCCCAAATCTTTTCCATTATAGATTCACTTAACACAGAGTTTTATGGTGTAGTGGCACAGGGATTATAAATCCCAAATGCATCACCTACATTTATCAACATTAATTCTCATTGCCATTTGCTGCCCATTTTAATAATCTATCTAGGTCTGCTTGCAGCACTTGCACATCATTTAAAGTTTCCAAAGCTCTGCATGTTTAGTGTCATCAGCAAACACAGAGACCTGCTCTCAATGCCCCTTCTAAGTCATTATAAACAGAATTAAACAGAAGCGGCCCCAGTACAGAACCCTGAGGCACTCCACTTAGAACTTTAGCCCACATAGATTTAGCTCCATTTACCACCACTCTTGTTGCGATCCAATAACCAATTCTATCCATGTCAAAGGTTTCTTAGGCCAACAGTCCTCATTTATACATTAGTGCCTATGTGGCACAGTATCAAAGCTTTTGCAAAATCCAAGTTAACCACATCCACTGCTGTGCCTGAATCTAAATTCTTACTCGTTTCTTCATAAAAACCATTTAAATTGGTCTGGCGTGATCTATTTCTCATAAATCCATGCTGACTACTTCTAATTAGATCAGTTAGTCAAGGATATGATCCTGAATATTGGTATTACATTGGCTTTTTTCCAATCCAGCGGCACATCCCCAGACCATAGTGAATCTGAAAAGATGAGAAACAGTGGTCTGCATAGAACTTTAAGCTCTTTTAAAATCAGAGGATGCAATCCATCTGGTCCTGGGGCTTTATTGATATTTACTTTATCTAATTGTTTCCGTACCATATCCTCAGTCAGCCAATGTGAATACTCCTCATTTCTCCCCTGAATATTATTACAATCCCTGCTGTAAGGACTACGATTCTCTATAGTGAAAACTGAAAAAACGGTTTAGCAGATTTTTGGCATCCTCAGCCCCATTGTTTAATGGTCCCACATTCTCAGTCCTCATCTTTTACCATTTATATACTTAAAAAAAATTGTGTCCTCCATTTTATAGACCTTTCTCCAACCTTTCAAACAAGCCCAGGTTCTGTAGCTGAAAGCTGTCTGTCTGTAGCTGTAGACGTGGGCCCATATTTTGACCCGTTTCAGTCAACCAAGTGAAAATATAGGCTGAAATCTTCCTGTCAACTGACTTTTTCAATCAATCTATCTATGAAAATCAGATTAAAGGTTCTCTATACTCTTTCAAACAACTTTAAATTATCTGAAACTACAATTTGAGAGAGGTAAGATGATGGTACTCACATATTTATTGGTGCTTGCTTTGTCATAAAATTATTCATGTTTAGCGAGTGCTCCTAATTGCCCCACCCTCCCTTACTCACTGTCTCCTTGTAGTGTCTGCGACACTTAGAAGTTCTACCCACTGCCTCATTATAGACAATGATCTGCTTACAAATCCCCCCTCCCTCCTCTTTCTTCTTTGCTCTGCTGATTCTCTTAATGTTGCAGAAAGTGTGCTGGCAGGCAGCTAAAGATCCCAGTAAGAGGTCATTGATGGGGCACATATTATAATTTCTTTCCCTGTAAATGCTGTGATTTCAAATGATGATTTCTCAGAATCTACAGCTCAGATTTAAACTCTGAAAAAAGTTTTATTTAAAGTTTATTTTTGAAAATTATAGATACCCTTTAAAAATGGATCAGATACATAGGAAAATTTTGACACAACCAAAAATTTTAATGGGCAACATATTGCTCATGCTAAAAGTTCAGCAATACTGCTTTAATTCCTATGAGGCAGACTACCATCATTAAAAAAAAGTTTGCTTTCTTGTTTGCAAACTGCTGTGATATCACTAGACCCTCTGCACCTTCCCTGTGTTTAGGGTGTAAGCATGCTCACTGCTGCCTTTATTACTGGAACAGAGGAAAGCCCTTCATTAAAAGCTGCTAATTAGCATATAAGGGTTTAACTTTGATTGAATCATTCAAAAATTAGTTCTTGTGTTCCCTCTAAACTGTGTGCTCTTGCGTATACACACAACTTGGCCAACCTGCACACACAATTTTAAAAAAGCACACTCACAAAAATCTGGTTACATGGTATGTAGCACACAAAATTTGATTTTGTATCTGCACAGGTTAAATATATCTGCATGGTGAACATTGCTTTTTTACCCTTGCGATCAATAGACTTGATTGATTTCTAGCAATTTATGGTGGACTGATAAATTGCTTGAAATGTACACTTAGGGGCATATTTATAAACGGCCGTTACCTTTTTGCAGCCGAGTTTCCCGCCGTTTTCACCAAAATCGCTATTAACTCGATTTATTAAAGGGCGAAGCCCGTCCGCGAAAAGTTAACGCCTTGTTTACATCGCATCAGTTACCGCTCGCTTCTATTTATAAAGCGGCAGTAATTGATGCGCAACGTTAATCTCGGCTGAGATTGCCGGGGGGAGGCACACCCACCTCGCTGCATGACCCCTTCCCAGCAGCCCCAACCCAGACCCCTGCCCCATACTCTCGCAGGGTGGGGAAGGGAGGGACCCTCCTGCAGGGGCACTTACAAGTGCCTTTTGGGGCTTAGGGGGTCCCGCAGCTTGAACCGGGACCCCCCTCCCCGGCCCTATCAGGGCTCTTGTGGATCTGACAAGAGCCCTTTGGGGCTTAAGGGGTCCCGCAACTCTAACCGCGACCCCTCTTCCCCGGCCCTATCAGGGCCCTTGTGGCACTTACAAGTGCTCTTGCGGCCCTGGCAAGGGCCTTTGGGGTTTAAGGAGTCCCGCAACTCGCACCAGGACCCCTCTTCCGCAGCCCTATCAGGGCCTTTGCGGCACTTACAAGTAGCCGGGGAGGGGGGTCCCGGTACGAGCTAAGGGACCCCCTAAGCCCCAAAGTGCTCTTCTCAGTGCCGCAAGGGCAATTGAGCTGCGGGACTCCTTAAAGGGCATGTCCACCCCTTTTTATAATTTTTTCTCTATTGTAGGGCTCCCTCCCCCAACCCCAACCACTATATTAGTTTTTACAGAAACTCCCCCGATCATTACTTAACGTCCCTCTTTCCTCCAACGTACTGTCCAATTACGGACGCAGCTGCCAGCAGTGGGGGAGAGAGGTAAGGTAAGTAGAGTTCGGGGGAGTTTCTGTTTAAAGTAATATAGCGGTTGGGGTTGGGGGAGGAAGCCCTACAGTACACCAAAGGTGTTTTATGCTAGGGGGAGGAAGAGCAAAATGGGAGGGAGAGGGAGGAGGGGGAGGGCTGCAGTGCATATGGCAAAATTCTCCTGGAGGAGAGACAGGAGGCATAGTCCTAAATGGGCATACCCCCTCACCATGGGGGGGCGGATGCGATCACCCGCGGCGCAATCCTTTTCGAGCAGCCCCTCCCAGCCCCCTGCCCCATACTCTTGTGGGGAGGGGAAGGGAGGGACCTGCTGGGAGGGGTGGAGGGACCCTCCTGCGGGGGCACTTACAAGTGCCTTTTGGGACTCCCCGGCATCGCGCTACAGTACAGTATCGCCGCGAAGGGGGTTCAAATTACCGCTACACATTGCCGCGGTAATGCTTTTCATGGCGATGTGCTTCACCTTTATAAATATGGCAAATCATTATTTTCACCGTAGCGATGTGCTGCGGTAACTTTTAGGCGGTAATAACGGCCGTTTATAAATACGGCCCTTAGTCTATTGTTGGGGAGGGTGAATGGGAATTAAAAATAATATTGATCCATGTATGGCCAGCTTCAGAGGGTAGATAATCTACAACATATAACATGTGAATGCCTTGTGGTTTCATCTTAATCAAAATTATATAGAAAATATAGAATAGGGTTAAACACACCATAAGATATTTTCGTCCAACCGACCAATAGTGACATCTAGCGGTCGATCAGCTGTAAATATCTTATGGTGTGAGGAGGCTGATGTGACCAATCCGGACGGGCGATAGGGACTGTTGGTAAATCACAGTAAATCGTGAGGTTCTCTATGAGAATTCAAAATAATCGGTCACGCAATCTGTCATCCGCTCCCACTATTGACAAAAAAAGCTCTGCTGGTGTATACCAACCTTATAGGATAAAAAAAGTCTGGGGGGAAAAGTGCTGTGTATCAATTCAAACTCTGCATTTGATTTTAATTAATAATTATCTGATCAAGAAATTAATGAATTAAGAATGAAATATACATTCTAGTATTTACAGGAGAGGAGCTGATGTCACTCTGGGAAGACTGTGTAGAAGGAAAGGGACAGAATTTATGGCTGAATTTTGTTTTGGTTTTCAATATTTACATATAGTAAGTAATATAGTAAGTGGGGAGTTTTTTTGCATCTAAAAATAAACTAGTCAGACCAGGCTGCGATTTAGTCTACAAGTATCAGGTTGAGGAGTGACAGATAAAGAAATACACAAAGAAAACTTGCCAAGCGGTCTCCTGTCTATGACATCATAAATATAAAAACAACAAAACCAAAAAAAGTTCATTTTTACTGTAACACAATCTATGTCAATGATGAATATGTAACAAACAATCTTATCATGGGTAGAAGAGTATAAGCAATATTTTTATGGACAGAGGTTAATAAATAACTGAGGGACTTGGGTAAATATTCTTGAAATGTGCTGATTGTGGCATTTGCAATTTGTAACTTCTGCCAATTCTGAGGAAAGTCAAGAGCTGTAGCACGGCTTTTCATAGCAGATTCATTCTTAGCAGTAAAGCCAGTTCACACAGATCAGGGTGGTGTGACTGTGTTCTAGTGCAGTGGTTTTAAAAAGGTTTTCACACCATGGCATACTAGGAAATGGAAGTCTATCTCATGGCACACCTGTGTTCATAATGTTGTAATTACCCATACTGTATGCAACTTTACAGCGTATATTTTATTATTTGATTATTATCAATGTAGAGTAAAATGACATTTCATTAACTGCATTAAATTATTATGAGTACATCCACAGTGTTACTGATAAAATCTGGAAATCTGGGAAAATGTTAGTTTTACTAATGAAAATATTTCCAGCACCAATTTTCCCATACAACTCTGACTCTCTTTGATTGCACACTCTTTGGGAAATCCTGTTCTAGTTTATAAAGAACTACATTTAGCAATGTGCTCTATAAAGATATGCTCTAAAAAGAAATATGCTCTATATGCTGTTTAGACTGTGTTGCCACTTTTCTGACCATATGTTACAATGGAGCTTTGCACAGTAATTTCACTATCCAATTTATCAAAATCATTTCACCTTTCAAACCACTTTGGCCAATAGTGCATTTTTGCAGTACAACAAAAAGTCTTTAGAGGATGCCTTAAAGTTTGTTTTTTTTTTTTACAGGGAACGAGTGCGGCTATCTCCCGTTCTTATAAGTCAATGGTCACTTTTGCCTGACAGCTCTCCTGCTAGTTCCTGCTTCTTTGCTAACATGGTGGATCTATAAGCACAGCAGGAGGTATTAAAGGTAGGAACTATCCTGGGCAAAAATTACTACTTTGGCAGCTCATAACACAACTTGCAAGTGGGAAACAGGAGGGGAAAAGATGGAGTACTCACTCCCAATGAATTATAGAGGATAGAAAACTATGGAAAAATGTGTTTTGTGTCCCTTAATGCAAAAAATATCTGTATTCTTCCAGAGCCACAGCCGCTGCAAGACATTTTAAAGCCGCGCTAACAAATTCACTGCCGATTAACTCAAATTTAACGCCTTTCTTGCTGCGCGAGTATCACAAAAGACACCTGCTCAGACCCTGCAAGCTATTCACCATTGGCTCTTGCTATGTCAGTTTTTAATGCCAGCTAATAGCAAATATAAATAATAGATTCATTTTTAAAGAATTTGCAGAATTTAATCAGTTTAGTGTGCCTTTAAAGGAGAACTAAAATCACCAGACATTGTCCTTACAGACAAAGCACATTCACAATGATTTGACTCACGTCTCCCTTTGCTGTGGCTGTTGATTGATTTATTTAATTTAACATTGGATACTAGGGTTCAGCTCCCATAATTCATCTCACATTACTGGTAAGGGGCAGATCCCATCGGTACCAACGGGATTGGCTCTTTATCGGTAATGTGTGAAAGGCAGTTCCAAGCGATCCCGAGGCCAGTGAGCGATCTCAATAGGGCTTGTGATCACTCAGAACTAACCCCTAAAATTCCCTTGGCTGCTGTCCTCTTTAAATTAAAGGGTGACGGTTGCGGCTAAAGGAAATGTGCTTTACATAGGGAAAACGCTCTGGACTGTCTATAAAGGGATCTTTAAATGACAGAAGGACTCTTAAAGATTCTGTCTTTCATCTTTTTAAGATCTGTACTGCAAAGCAAAATAGGGAAGCTGCAGCCTATCCTTCCCTCTAGATCATAATTTCTCAACTGTGGTTCCGGTGGTCCCTGAGAGGTTGCATGCAGTAGCGTAACTACCGCCCCCACCACCCCTGCGACCTGGGCCACCCCCGCAGGGGGGACCAGATGGTAGGAGGACCCGCACACAACCCCCATTATCAGCTGTCAGGGGCCAGGCCTCCAATCTTGCGGGGGAGCCTGCAGTTATGCTCCTGGTTGCATGGGGGTCCTCAAGAGATTGTGACAGAAACTATCAGTATTGTGATGAATACAGATATATTTTTCGATATATTTATCTGTGTTCTATTTGTATGAATTATGTGACTTATGTGCTTGGTGTATTGATGTCTGAGAGATAAAAATAAGTAATAATGTTTTTATTACAGTCTCCGACGTCTCCACGCTCCTTCGCACTGTGTGCGGGGGCTTTCAGCCACGTCTCTTGCAGCGCTGGAACGATGCGGGTAAGCGTCTCCTGCAAGATTTACTGAAGAACGGGAGGTAAGAGTGCGTTTACCTCCTGTTCTTCAGTAAAACAGTTAAGAAGAAACTTAAAATTATGATGGACATACCCTTTAAAAAGTTTTATAAGGGAATTCCATAATGGTTTGAAATAGTAGTTAAAGTAGTAATACTTTTAAGATGAAACGTGAGCAAATGTGATGTAAAAGTGATACCATTATTGGTTAACAGAGAGGAAAACCATAGCAAGTTTTTCCTTTTTCAAGCTGATAAAGAAATATAATTGGTTAGTGGTAGTTATACAGAACTTTTCATGTGAAGTGATATTAGGTGTAAAATGGTTAAAACAGATATTTGATTAGGACTGGGTAAGGGTAAGAGTCTCCACTGCACTGTTAATCAAATTTTTACATTTGTGTAAGAACTCTTTGAAAACATATATATAGAAAAATACTATATAAAAGTATATAGAAAATACTCTGTGCAAAGACAGTGAATACTGGGGTTAGTTTGCATGGCCAATTGGTGCTCATGCTCACAAGGCCATTTGAAGACTACACGGACAGAGACATATACTGGCTTTTTTTACTTACATTTGCAGTTTTTGCAATTACTTACACAAGTTTTTTATTTGCATTTTTCACTTCTTACATGTATGTTAATGCAACTAACTGGAATAGTATCTTAAAATGTACAGGTGTTCTGGGGAGGAAAGCTTTCTCTTTAAAGGACAACTCACCTAACCTAAGAGATACCCTTAAAGAGTACCTAGGGTGAGGACCTAAACCGGTACCCTCCCTTCTCACCCTGGGTACTCTTCAAGTGTGGAAGGAAAGAAGGTAGGGGGAGGTGAGTATAATTGTCCTTTAAATTTAATTCTCCTTTAACATATCAGCTCTCTGGATTCAAGATCAGTGTAGAAAATGGAACACAAAATCCACATGAAAAATTGCAATTTCTTGATATATAGGATGCTAGAGGGTTAAATGAAAAGATTATTTTTTAAGACAGTTACCCTTTAATGTCAAAAACTGGATGAAGTATATTCAAAAGTCCTAACTTTTTCATCCATGCCATTTTTAACATGTAGTAAGCCATTTTATATTTTATTTTCCAATACAATGTACTTAAAGTATAGGGAGTCGACCGCAGCTGGGGAAAATCTGCAGCCCCGAGCGTTCTCCTTATGCTTTAGGGAGAATGCTCAGAACTGTGTGTAAAGGGGTTCTTTACAAAAATGAAAGACAGGATCTTGCAGATTCTGTCTGTCATCTTTCAAAGATCTTTGATGTATGTACCCATCTTAACACATAAAATACAATGACAAGCTGCATTAATCAATTGTCAGAGACAACAAAAATAAAATGAATGAAATATTGTTCTTTCAATTTACAAGCACTGTTAAGGCCTCCTCTGGAATTTCCATTTAGCAATCGAGTATATATGCACTGCAGAATGTGAGAAGACCATGAAAAAAAAACTTAATTAAGGGGAAATGGAGAAACCCAATAGAATTATTACAGTAATAGCCAAATCCAGTTTGACTATTATTGTATGGGACTACTGTATGGGAATTCTTCTGTCAATTTAAAGGGCAACTAAAGCCTCAAAACAAAAACCAGAAGAAAATATTTTCAAAAATACATACAATTCTGCTGAATCTATAGTGTTTTATGGCGTTAGTTGCCCTTTAAATGGAGAGGCATCCCACAAACTAACCCCCAATTCCTTGCCGTTGAAGTTGTTTGGAAACTACAACTCCCAGCATGCTTTAGTTGCTGGGAGTTGTAGTTTCCAAACATCTTTTGTGGCAAGCACTGCACCTACCACCCCCCAGTGAAGGAGAGGACTTCCCTTAACAAAAAAAACATGTCTCAATCCAAGCCAGAGAAGTTCTGCAAGTTCAGAGAAATCCGGCTGCCACATTTGGTTAGTGACTCGAGTATAAGTTGAGGTAGGATTTTTAGGCTTTTTTTAAAGGCTAAAAACCTCGACTTATACTCGAGTATATACGGTATACATAATTTATATATATATATGCTTTTTTAACCAATGTATGAAATTGTATTTAATTTAATTTTTATCTATCTGTATAGTGGTTTGCAATTATCCCCTTGTTTGTATACTCTGTATTATATAATGTACAGCGCTGTGTACCCAAGTGTGGCTTTATAAATAAAATTATACATACGTAAATTATTGACATGTAAAAAATGTAATTCTAGTGCACAAACAATTCTAATTGCATATTGGCTACCTCCATAAGGTTGCTGCTACAAACAGCTTGCTAAACCCTGGGTTTAAAATAATTTGGCCAACTTATTGAGCTAATTGCTTTTATTTATCCAGGGTTTAGCAGACTGTTTGTAGCAGCAACCTTATGGAGGTAGCCAATATGCAATTAGAATTGTTTGTGCACTAGAATTCTATTTTTTGTGTGTATTGTATTTTTGGTCTCTAGTTGCACTTTAATATGGATGTACAACAGCCCAATCTTTTATATATTGTGTGATACATTATTGACAATTTAAAGAAAAATATGTTCAAAACATGTTATTGTAGTAGCCCAAAAATGTCTGAAATTGCTAAAATGATGTATCACTTGTTTGTCTAACCAAAGTTATTCTTAACCAAAAATACGTGTGTGAACAAAGCAAGATCTACTGTTATTCTTTGTTTTAACCACAAGGAGATAAAGTAGTTTGTAGTTTTTAGGGGGTTTTGAGTGAAATATAATTGAAATTTAAGATGTTGCTCATGCCTGAGTAATAGAGTAGAGTAATTAAGGAACGTTCGCTATCCATATCGCTAAATTGCCAACTCCGCGTGTTGACAAATACGGTCCAAAGGCACAAGCATATAGAAGAAGCTTCATGGACTGTAGAGGTAAGTACCACAATTTTAAAGGTAGGGGTGGACATGCCCTTTAACGAATTAAAATATATGCACCACATATTTTAGTGCCTAAAGCAATAATGCAAATGTTTGCCCATGCTAATAATTTGCAGCAACCAATTAGGTGTTAGCTTTCTACTTAGTTACTGCAGTTAGATTACATCTGATTGGTTGCTGCGAATTAGTAGCACAAGTTAACTTTTGCACCTTTTATTGCATCAGCCACTGTGTATTCAGAAAAAACTCTGAACAAATTTGTTTACTAACATAGAAAAATAAAATTAACACAACCACACAGCGGAGCAAAAAAATATGTCCATGTCCTACACAATTTACATTTCATACCCTATTCAGTTTGGTTGAAACTTTTTTCTAGCATGGCACCATGGTACAGAAATCTGTGCACATGTTCAGTTCTAAATCTATAGTTCCAGTTACTGTTGATGTTTTGAGGTCTTTCAGATGTGACTATCCATTTAGGTTCTTCTTTATTAGAAAAATCAGCTGATTTCATACTGTTTGCTATTGTTGTCTGTTGTCAGTAGTGCCTGTCATTTTAGGTTCTGTAATGGTCCTTCTTCCCAGGATGCACATTTCCTTGGAATGGGGATGTAGTAATTTCTACTAATTGGCTGTTGGATGGTTCAAACATGCTCAGATATATACTGAGCAACTTAATCTACCCTGGTGTTGAGTCAAGGGCAAGACCATAATGGTCTATAGTAGGGGTCCTTCAAACAGTTAAGGTTCTTACAGTTAAGGCCGTTTATCAGCTGAAAAGGACGTCCGTTCCGAGATCCGCCAAGTCGGTCGTTCAGCGATCCCTGACCGAACATCGAATATCAGCCGAAACGAACGGTCGTACACAGCGTGAGTCGCGGGTCGGGACCCGCAATCGTATGTGTGTACGAACCTTAAGTCAGTATTTCAGAAGCATTTTTTTTGCACAGACAAAATACAGAATGGGCAGATAAAGGTCATATGAATGAAAAAAATCTAGTTGATGATTAAATAAAAATTCCTAAATTTTGTGGAACTAACAAACAATTTTTTTCATTGTTTTTTCATTCACGTCTATCCATGATCAACTTACAAATAATAATAATTTTTTTAAAATGTATATATTGTAAAGATAGGACTCAAGCAAAGGAGAATTATACTCATGCAGTAACCAACTTCTTCATGCAGTAATTGACAGTTTTCAATCATCAGTGACAACCACTGTGGGATCACAGGGAGGTAAGACATAGCTCCTTTAACTTTTGCACATTCGCATACATTGAAAGCTCGGTGGGACCTGTCAGAGGAACAGTGGAGGAGCATAATCGCCAAGTATTCTGACTTTCCTCATGTCTCCTGATCGTTTAATTATAGCTCAAGAGTGATCAGCTCTTGAGCGATTTTCTTTCAAAGGGATTTTCTGTTTTAAAGGGGTTTGTCTGTATTTAAGGGGTGTGCGTTAAGAAACAAAAGCGTTTAGAACGTGCTTCCTGCCGCATGTATGGGATCTTGGAGCAGCTGCCCCAAGGGACCTATGTATGTGTCAGATGTGAGTGGGTTGCCCATTTGGAATTTGAGGTCCAGAATCTAAAGGGGAAACTTGCAGCATTGCAGGGCTTGGCAAACCTGGGGGAAATGCAAGTACTGGCAGGGGCCAGTAAACTGGAGGGTGGAGATGGGGCAGATAAGGTGGTAAAGGAAGATAGATTTGTAAGGGTCACCAGGGGAAGTAGGGGACGGAAGGATAGGGGCGCTTCTCCCCAGTTGGACGATCCCAACAGATTTGCCATTTTAGGCGAAGATGTGGAGGACGATAGCTCGGAAGCAGCATGTATGGAGCGGACCTTTCCCTTGAGCACCCAGGGGACGGCCATCTCCAATACAAGGGAGGGAGATCTGGGGGCTAGGAAGGATAGGCAGGTGGTAGTGGTAGGGGACTCCATTATTACAAGGGTAGATAGGGTAATTTGTTGCCAAGACCCTGCATTCCAAACAGTGTGTTGTCTGCCTGGTGCTAGGGTTCGACATGTGGTGGATCGTGTAGACAGATTATTGGGTGGGGCTGGGAGTGACCCAGTGGTCTTGGTTCACATTGGTGCCAATGACCAAGTTAGAGGTGGAGGTGAGGTCCTTAAAAATGATTTCCGAGAATTAGGGGCCAAGTTAAAAGCAAGGACATCAAGGTTAGTGATTTTAGAAATACTACCGCAGCCACGTGCTACGCTAGGGAAGCAATGGGAGCTCAGGAGTATAAATGCGTGGCTAAGAGGGTGGTGTAAGGAGATGGGGTTTGGGTTTTTAGAGAACTGGGCTGACTTTTCTGTTGGCTACAGGCTCTTTAGTAGAGACAAATTGCACCTCAATGGTGATGGTGCAGCTGTTTTGGGGGAGAAGATGGCTAGGGGGTTGGAGGAGATTTTAAACTAGGTATGGGGGGGAGGGTATGTTGAACTACACAGGGGTAGATAGAGAAGTTAGGGATCAGGGGGCTATTAACACAATGGAGGATGGAGAAGGGGGGAGGGGGGAGCATAGAGGATAAGGAGGCATGTACGACCATGTATGGAAGTAAATCAATTGATAATCTAAAATGTATGTTTACAAATGCAAGAAGTCTGGCTGGAAAAACCGGGGAACTTGAAATAATAGCTTTAAAGGAAAGGTATGATGTGATTGGTATAGCAGAATCATGGCTTAATGATTCACACGACTGGACAGTAAATATTGAAGGATACTCCTTATTCAGACATGACAGAGTTAATAAGAAAGGAGGAGGAGTATGTATGTATGTTAAACAGGAATTGAAGCCAAATTTAAAAGATGGAATAGTTGGGGGATTAAACGATACGGCAGAAACAATATGGGTGGAATTGTGTACAGGAAGCAAGAAGGTAGGTAAATTAATTGTTGGAGTATGTTATAAGCTGCCAAATGCCGGGGAGGAGGTGGAAATGAATCTCCATATGCAGTTGGCGAAGGGTGCTGGTATGGGGCATGTTCTGGTAATGGGGAATTTTAACTACCCTGACATAGATTGGAGTAAGGGAACTGCCAGCACCTCAAAAGGTATAAAGTTCTTAAATTTCCTATATGAGCATTTTTTTTCACAGATAGTAGAAGTTCCTACTAGACAGAATGCGTTGTTGGATCTGGTGATATCTAATAGCCCTGAGCTCATTTTGGAGATGAAGGTAATGGGAAGCGTAGGGAACAGTGACCATGATATAGTGTCATATAATATAGGTTGCAAAAAAAAAAAAAAAAAGTGCACTGGGTTAACAAAAACTTTTAACTTTAGGAAAGCTAATTTTATGCTGTTAAAGGAATCACTCCTACCCATAGACTGGGGGGAATTGTTTCTAGGTAAAGATACAGAGCAGATGTGGACCACTTTAAAAGGGATGTTAAACAATTACATTTCTAAATCTGTACATTTAGGTAACAAGTGTAAAAAAATTAGGTCCACTCCTGCATGGCTTAATGCTCAGGTAAAAGGGGAAATGGAAAAAAAGAAAAAGGCTTTTAAAATTTTGAAAGCAGAGGGAACAGAACAGGCTTACAGGGAGTACAAAAGCTGTAATAAAGAGTGCAAGAAAGCAATTAAACTAGCTAAAATAGAAAATGAAATACAGATTGCCGAACAAAGCAAGTCCAACCCCAAAATGTTTTTTAAGTATATAAATGGTAAAAAGATGAGGACTGAGAATGTGGGACCATTAAATAATGGGGCTGAGGTGGTTGTAGAGGATGCCGAAAAGGCTAATCTGCTAAACTGTTTTTTTACATCGGTTTTTACTGTTGAGAATCCTGGTCCTTACAGCAGGGATTGTAATAATATGCAGGGAAGAAATGATGAGAATTGACATTGGCTAACAGAGGATATGTTACGGAAACAATTAGACAAAGTTAATATCAATAAAGCCCCAGGACCAGATGGATTGCATCCTCAGATTTTAAAAGAGCTTAGTTCAGTTCTATCTAGACCACTGTTTCTCATCTTTTCGATTCGCTTTGTCTGGGAGTGGCCGCTGGATTGGAAAAAAAGCCAATGTTATCAATATTCAAAAATAAAGTAAGTCGTTCCCAGCCTAAAACTATAGACCTGAAAGCCTAACATCAGTGGTAGGGAAGGTGCTGGAAACTTTGTTACGGGATCATATCCTTGACTTTGTCTCCAGAGATCATCTTATTAGTAGTAGTCAGCATGGTTTTATGAGAAAATAGATCATGCCAAGACAAATTTAATTGGTTTTTATGTAGAAGTAAGATTCAGGCACAGCATGGATGTGATATATTTGGATTTTGCAAAAGCTTTTGATACTGTGCCACATAGGCGACTAATGTATAAACTGAGGACTGTTGGCCTTGAAGAAAACATTTGTTCATGGATGAGAACTGGTTATTGGATCGCAAACAGAGAGTGGTGGTTAATGGAGCTACATCTATGTGGGCTAAAGTTCTAAGCGGAGTGCCGCAGGGTTCTGTACTGGGACGCTTCTGTTTAATCTGTTTATAAAGACTTAGAAGGGGGCATTGAGAGCAAGGTCTCAGTGTTTGCTGATGACACTAAACTATGCAGAGCTTTGGAAAATTCAAATGATGTGCAGTGCTGCAAGCAGACCTAGATAGATTATCAAAATGGGCAGCAGAATGGCAGATGATTCAGTTCATGTTGATAATGTAAGGTGATGCATTTAGGATTTAATAATCCCTGATCCCGTGTATAGCTATGACATCTGAACACTAATAGATTATCAAGGGCAGCAATGCAGATGAGATTAATGTGATAATGTAGTGAGCATTGTTAAATCCGTCATACACAAAATAACTTGTGTAAGTGCATCGAATGGAAAAATTTGGGGGTTCTGGTAGATAACAGACTTAGCTGTAGCAAACAATGCCAGGTAGCAACGGCAAGCTAGCAATATTTGTCTTGTATAAAGAGGGAATGGATTCAAGAGAGTAAAATATTATTCTCCCTCTTTACAAGGCACTGGTAAGCCTCATTTGGAATATCGTTGCAGTTTTGGAATCCCATATACAAAAGGGACATTGGAAATTGAGGCAGTTCAGAGAAGGGCAACTATTAATAGGGGAATGGAGGGGTTTGAATATGCAGCAGATTAGACAAGTTAGGACTGTTTACATTGGAGAGCGATGTTTGCGTGGCGACATGATAACCTTATACAAATATATTAATTGGCCATACAATGAACTCTCTGGTGCATTGATTTCTAATAGGTCATATCAGAGTTCTCGTGACATTAAGGTTGGAAGAAAAGAGTTTCATCTTCAGGTTAGGAAAGGTTTTCTTTACAGTAAGAACGGTGAAAATGTGGAACTGTCTTCCAGCAGATGTGGTAATGGCAAGTTCATTGAATAGCTTTAAAAAAGGCCTGGATAGATGTTTCTAAAACTAAAATAAATATTGAGATTTACTGGTATTAAATGCATATAGATCTGGTTGATCCAGGAATACTTTCCGATTGCCGTTTGGAGTCAGGAAGGAATTTTTTCCCCCTTTTTAGCTGGTGTTTTTTGCCTTCCTCTGGATCAACTGTTAGGTAGGGGTAACAAAAAGAGGGTGAATAGGTTGGACTTAAAGGACGTCAGTCTTTTTTCACTCTTAATTACTATGTTACTATGTTCCTTACCTCCCGTTCTTTTATTATATATATAATATCCCCCTAGGTTTAACAGAATAATATCCTACTAATAACCATGGAGGCTATTAATTATATGGGAAAGATACTTTCAATAGTGTCACGAACGCCAGTTCGCTGGGCACGTGATCTGACCAAGCAATCTGTAAAAGCTGCCACCATGCAAAATTTCTTCAAGGCTTTGGCAATGCCCACAACCCTTCTTGACTCTCACTGACCATGTACACCCCTATCCTGGCAGCTAAATGGTTAACTCTACACCATTCACTCCAGCAACTAACTGGTTAATTAGCATCAGTCCTTCACAAGCAGTCATAGAGTTAATTAGCATTTAAACTAGCAAAGCATTCCATCCAATGTCCAAACACATACAAACTTATCAGAGGCTAACTGAGTTCTTTAAGAGCATCAAAAACAAAACTTATTAAATTTTAGATTTAAAGGGCATGTCCACTGCAAAAAACACTTTTGGGCATAATGTTAGGTATGGCAGCCCACCCCCAATCGCTAGAATAAAACAAAAAAAAAAAAACGTTCAGATAACTACTTACAGCCTCTTCGCTCCCGCAAGTCTCCTTCTCCCTCTCTGCTAACAGGAAACAGCAGAGAGGGGCCTGACCGGCAGCCACATCTGTTATTGGCTGCTGGTCAGCCAATCACAGATGCGGCTGCCAGCTAAGAAGAAGTCGTGGGAGCGAAGTGCCTGTAAGTAAATATCTGAAAGTGTTTTTTAGGTTTCTTATAGTGGTTGGGGGTGGGCAACACTAAAGGGTATTATGACTTAAGCCTGACACACTAGGAGAAAGTGTGTGAATATTGGATCCGGAGGGACGGGGGAAAGGGTTCCCCTGCGCATGTCTGCATCCCTCCAGGAGGCTTCAAACAAGGCAGAGACGTTTGGACAGGAAGGCATCCACTGCACAGTTTCCTGGACTTTGGACGAGGTCTACAAGAGAACCATGGGGAGCAGGAATGTAAGGTAAGAACTTTTCAAAGCTAAACATAGGGGCCAGCCAGAGCCGGATTAAGACCAAATGGGGCCCAAGGCACAAGTCAGATTTTTGCCCACCCCCCCCCCCCCGAAGTCCCTTAAACAAATATTTACTATGTAACGGTCATGTTATTTGTAAAGTATGTAAAAGCCAGATTGCAAGTATTTTGTAATATTTATTAAATCATTTGACAACATAAATAACTTGATGAAATTCATTATATACTGGTAGCAATTTGGTAATTTTAAACTTACTGTTGTGTTCAGTTGTAGTCAGACGCTTGCCCACACCTTGGGCCAGGGAGACCTTCTTGTACCTTCTACATGGATCTCTGCCCCTATCTATCTCTATCTGTCCCTCGCTCTCCCTCTGTATATCTATCTCTATCTATATATCTGCCCCTTGTTTATCTATTTAACTATGTCTATCTGCTTCTTGTCTATCTCTCTGTGTCTCTCTATCTATCTATCTATCTATCTAACTCTGCTATCTATCTATCTATCTATCTATCTATCTATCTATCTATCTATCTATCTTCTACTATCTTCTATCATCTATCTATCTCGCATCATATCTATCTATCTATCTATCTATCTATCTATCTATCTATCTATCTATCATCATCATCTATCATCTATCTATCTATCTATCTATCTATCTATCTATCTATCTATCTATCTATCTATCTATCTATCTATCTATCTATCTATCTATCTATCTATCTATCTCTATCTATCTATCTATCTATCTATCTATCTATCTATCTATCTATCTATCATCTATCTATCTATCTATCTATCATCTATCTATCTATCTATCTATCTATCATCTATCTATCTATCATCAATCTAATCTATCTATCAATCTATCTATCTATCTATCATCTATCTATCTATCTATCTATCATCTATCTATCTATCATCTATCTATCTATCATCTATCTATCTATCTATCATCTATCTATCTATCATCTATCTATCTATCATCATCTATCTATCTATCATCTATCATCTATCTATCTATCATCTATCTATCTATCATCTATCTATCTATTATCTATCTATTATCTATCTATCTATCATCTATCTATCTATCTATCTATCTATCCATCTATCTATCTATCTATCTATCATCTATCTATCATCTATCTATCTATCATCAATCTATCTATCTATCATCTATCTATCTATCATCTATCTATCTATCATCTATCTATCTATCTATCTATCTATCTATCTATCTATCTATCTCTATCTATCTATCATCTATCTATCTATCATCTATCTATCTATCTCTATCTATCTATCATCTATCTATCTATCTATCATCTATCTATCTATCATCTATCTATCTATCATCTATCTATCTCTCTATCTATCATCTATCTCTATCTATCTATCTATCTATTATCTATCTATTATCTATCTATCTATCATCTATCTATCTATCTATCATCTATCTATCTATCTATCTATCTATCATCTATCTATCATCTATCTATCTATCTATCATCTATCTATCTATCTATCTATCTATCTCATCATCTCTCTATCATCATCTATCATATCTCTCTATCATCTATCTATCTATCTACTATCTATCTATCATCTATCTATCATCTATCTATCTATCTATCTATCTATCTAACTCTGTATCTATCTATCTATCTATCTATCTATCTAACCCTGGTGCTCTGCCTCTTCCCTTCACCACCCTCCCCCCCCCCCCCGCACACACCCCCCCAACCAACCCCACTGTCCCACACTCCCCCATCTGGACTGGCAGTCTGGCACTGAGGTGAGGAAAGCAGTTTGTTCAGTACTGTATGGATGGAAGTACTTTACTTACTTACTTGTTCGTTGTCCTCTTGTCTCACTCTGCTCATCAGACTCTCCCACCAGTACTGTACTGTAGTATCGGCCCTTACGCGGCACGCCTTCTTTTCTCCTGCGGCTGCCTGCGCGCCCAGGAGTCTCCGTCCGTCTCTCCTACGCAAGGCACGCAGGCGCACATGATGATGCGCTGCGCGCCGACAGCCCAGCCAGGCCCCAGACGAACTGAACCACCAATGATATCTCCGGTCGGACCTCGGTCCTCGGCCTCGCTCGAGTCGCTCCGAGTCCTCCACTCCTCCTGAACATCCAATCAGGACTCCTGATTGGATGTCAGCGGCCGGGCCCCCTGTGTGTACTCCAGCCAGGTCACCGTCTCGGCGTCTCCAGCAAATTAATCAATCAGTCCACACGGGGGCCCGGCCGCTGACATCACAATCAGGAGTCCTGATTGGATGTTCAGAGAGTGGAGAGACTCGGAGCGACTCGAGCGAGGCCGAGGACCGAGGTCCGACCGGAGGATATCATTGGTGGTTTCAGTTTCGTCTGGGGCCGGGCTGGGCTGTCGGCGCGCAGCGCATCATCATGTGCGCCTGCGTGCCTTGCGTAGGAGAGAACGGACGCGACTGCTGGGCCGCAGGCAGCCCGCAGGGAAAAGAAGAGGCGTCCGCGTAAGGCCGATACTACAGTACAGTATGGTGGTAGGAGAGTCTGATGAGCAGAGTGAGACAAATGACAACGAACAATAGAAGTAAGTAAAGTACTCCATCCATACAGTACTGAACAACTGCTTTCCTCACCTCAGTGCCAGACTGCCAGTGCCAGTGGGGGAGTGTGGGACAGTGGGGTTGTTGTGGGGGGTGTGTGCGGGTGGGGGGGGGGATGGGTGGTGAAGGGAAGAGGCAGAGCAGGCCAGCAGGAGTAGATAGATAGATAGATAGATAAGCTAGCGATCTAGTATGATATGATAGATAGATAGCTGCATAGATCGATCGATATATACGCTCGCTGTACGTCGATAGACTCGATCGAGTAGATTCGCTCGATCCTCGCTCTCGATCGCTCTCCTGCTCGCTCGCTCGCTCCCTGCTCGCTCGATCGTCGCTCGTCTCCCTCGCTCGCTCGACTGCTCGCTCGCTCTCGCTGCCTGCGCTCGTCTCGCCTGCTCGCTGCTCGCTCGCTCGCTCGCTCGCTCGCTCGCTGCTCGCTGCTCGCTCGCTGCTCGCCCGCTCGCTCTCGTCGCTCTCTGCTCCTCGCTCGCTCGCTCGCTGCTCGCTCGTCGCTAGCTCGCTCGTCGCTCGCTTGTCTCGCTCGCTTCGCTGCGAGCTGCTCGCTCTCTCGCTCGCTCGCTCGCTCGCTCGCGTTCGCTCGCTCGCTCGCTCTGCTGCTCGCTCTCTCGCTCCGCTCGCTCTGCCGCGTTCGCATCGCTCGACTGATAGATAAGAGATCACGAGAGTAGAATAGACAGAAGCGATAGACATAGTTAAATAGATAACAAGGGGCAGATATATAGATAGATAGATATACAGAGGGAGAGCGAGGGACAGATAGAGATAGATAGGGGCAGAGATCCATGTAGAAGGTACAAGAAGGTCTCCCTGGCCCAAGGTGTGGGCAAGCGTCTGACTACAACTGAACACAACAGTAAGTTTAAAATTACCAAATTGCTACCAGTATATAATGAATTTCATCAAGTTATTTATGTTGTCAAATGATTTAATAATATTACAAATACTTGCAATCTGGCTTTTACATACTTTACAAATAACATGACCGTTACAAGGTAATATTTGTTTAATGGACTTCGGGGGGGGGGGGGCAAAAATCTGACTTGTGCCTTGGGCCCCTTTGGTCTATAATCCGGCTCTGGCTGGCCCCTATGTTTAGCTTTGAAAGTTCTTACCTTACATTCCTCTCCCCATGGTTCTCTTGTAGCCTCGTCCAAAGTCCATGAACTGTGCAGTGGATGCCTTCCTGTCCAAACGTCTCTGCCTTGTTTGAAGCCTCCTGGAGGGATGCAGACATGCGCAGGGAACCCTTTCCCCCGTCCCTCCGGATCCAATATTCACACACTTTCTCCTAGTGTGTCAGGCTTAAGTCATAATACCCTTTAGTGTGCCCACCCCAACCACTATAAGAACCTAAAAAACACTTTCAGATATTTACTTACAGGCACTTCGCTCCCACGACTTCTCTTAGCTGGCAGCCGCATCTGTGATTGGCTGACCAGCAGCCAATAACAATGTGGCTGCCGGTCAGGCCCCTCTCTGCTGTTTCCTGTTAGCGAGAGGGAGAAGGAGACTGCGGGAGCGAAGAGGCTGTAGTAGTTATCTGAACGTTTTTTTTTTTTGTTTTATTCTAGCGATTGGGGGTGGCCTGCCATACCTAACATTATCCAAAAGTGTTTTTTGCAGTGGACATGCCCTTTAAATCTAAAATTTAATAAGTTTTGTTTTTGATGCTCTTAAAGAACTCAGTTAGCCTCTGATAATTTTGTATGTGTTTGGACATTGGATGGAATGCTTTGCTAGTTTAAATGCTAATTAACTCTCATGACTGCTTGTGAGGACTGATGCTAATTAACCAGTTAGTTGCTGGTGAATGGTGTAGAGTTAACCATTTAGCTGCCAGGATAGGGGTGTACAGATCAGTGAGAGTAAAGAGGGTTGTGGGCATTGCCAAAGCCTTGAAGAAATTTGCATGTGCAGCTTTTACAGATTGCTTGGTCAGATCACGTGCCCAGCGAACTGGCGTTCGTGACACTATTGAAAGTATCTTTCCCATATAATTAATAGCCTCCATGGTTATTAGTAGGATATTATTCTGTTAAACCTAGGGGGATATTATATATATAATAAAGAACGGGAGGTAAGGAACATAGTAACATAGTAATTAAGAGTGAAAAAGACTGACTTCCTTTAAGTCCAACCTATTCACCCTCTTTTTGTTACCCCTACCTAACAGTTGATCCAGAGGAAGCAAAAAACACAGCTAAAAAGGGGGAAAAAATTCCTTCCTGACTCCAACCGGCAATCGGAAAGTATTCCTGGATCACCAGATCTATATGTATTAATACCAGTAATTCTCAATATTTTTTAGTTTTAGAACTTATCCGGCCTTTTTTAAAGCATTCAATGAACTTGCATTACCACATCTGCTGGAAGACAGTTCCACTCAATTTTCACCGTTCTTACTGTAAAGAAACCTTTCCTAACCTGAAGATGAAACTTCTTTTCTTCCAACCTTAATGTCCACGAGAACTCTGATATGACCTATGAAATCAATGCACCAGAGAGTTCATTGTATGGCCAATTAATATATTTGTATAAGGTTATCATGTCGCCACGCAAACATCGCCTCCCAAGTAACAGTCCTAACTTGTCTAATCTGCCTGCATATTCAACCCTCACCCTTCCCCTTATTAATTAGTTGCCCTTCTCTGAACTGCCTCAATTTCCAAGATGTCCCTTTTGTATATGGGATTCCAAAACTCACCGCATATTCCAAATGAGGCCTTACCAGTGCCTTGTAAAGAGGGAGAATAATATTTTCCTCTCTTGAATCCATTCCCCTCTTTATAAAAACAATATATTGCTAGCTTTGCCGTTGCTACCTGGCATTGTTTGCACAGCTAAAGTCTGTTATCTACCAGAACCCCCAAATCTTTTTCCATTACAGATGCACTTACACAGGAGTTATTTATGGTGTAGGTGGCACAGGGATTATTAAATCCTAAATGCATCACCTTACATTATCAACATTGAATCTCATCTGCCATTCTGCTGCCCATTTTGATAATCTATCTAGGTCTGCTTGCAGCACTTGCACATCATTTGAATTTTCCAAAGCTCTGCAAGTTTAGTGTCATCACAAACACTGAGACCTTGCTCTCAATGCCCCCTTCTAAGAGTCTTTTAAACAGATTAAACAGAAGCGTCCGCAGAACCCTGCGGCACTCCGCTTAGAACTTTAGCCCACATAGATGTAGCTCCATTAACCACCACTCTCTGTTTGCGATCAAATACCAGTTTCTCTATCCATGAACAAATGTTTTTCTTCAAGGCCAACAGTCCTCAGTTTATACATTAGTCGCCTATGTGGCCAAGTACAAAAGCTTTTGCAAAATCCAAATATATCACATCCACTGCTGTGCCTGAATCTTACTTCTTACATAAAAACCAATTAAATTTGTCTGGCATGATCTATTTCTCATAAATCCATGCTGACTACTACTAATAAGATGATCTCTGGAGACAAAGTCAAGGATATGATCCCGTAACAAAGTTTCCAGCACCTTCCCTACCACTGATTTTAGGCTTACAGGTCTATAGTTTCTAGGCTTGTAACGACTACTTTTTGATATTTATATTACATTGGCTTTTTTTCCAATCCAGCGGCAACATCCCCAGACCAAAGCGAATCTGAAAAGATGAGAAACAGTGGTCTAGATAGAACTGAACTAAGCTCTTTTAAAATCTGAGGATGCAATCCATCTGGTCCTGGGGCTTTATTGATATTAACTTTGTCTAATTGTTTCCGTAACATATCCTCGTTAGCCAATGTCAATTCTCATCATTTCTTCCCTGCATATTATTACAATCCCTGCTGTAAGGACCAGGATTCTCAACAGTAAAAACCGATGTAAACAGTTTAGCAGATTAGCCTTTTCGGCATCCTCTACAACCACCTCAGCCCCATTATTTAATGGTCCCACATTCTCATCCTCACTTTTTTACCATTTATCTTTAAAAAACATTTTGGGGTTGGACTTGCTTTGTTCGGCAATCTGTATTTCATTTTCTATTTTAGCTGTTTAATTGCTTTCTTGCACTCTTTATTACAGCTTTGTACTCCCTGTAAGCCTGTTCTGTTCCCTCTGCTTTCAAAATTTTAAAAGCCTTTTTCTTTTTTTCCATTTCCCCTTTTACCTGAGCATTAAGCCATGCAGGAGTGGACCTAATTTTTTACACTTGTTACCTAATGTACAGATTTAGAAATGTAATTGTTTAACATCCCTTTTAAGTGGTCCACATCTGCTCTGTATCTTTACCTAGAAACAATTCCCCCCTTGGGTAGGATTGATTCCTTTAACAGCAAAAATTAGCTTTCCTAAAGTTAAAAGTTTTTGTTAACCCAGTGCACTTTTTTTTTTTTTTTTGCAACCTATATTATTGACACTATATCATGGTCACTGTTCCCTACGCTTCCCATTACCTTCATCTCCAAAATGAGCTCAGGGCTATTAGATATCACCAGATCCAACAACGCATTCTGTCTAGTAGGAACTTCTACTACTCTGTGAAAAAAAATGCTCATATAGGAAATTTAAGAACTTTATACCTTTTGAGGTGCTGGCAGTTCCTTACCTCCAATCTATGTCAGGGTAGTTAAAATTCCCCATACCAGAACATGCCCCATACCAGCACCCTTCGCCAACTGCATATGGAGATTCATTTCCACCTCCTCCCCGGCATTTGGCAGCTTATAAACTACTCCAACAATTAATTTACCTACCTTCTTGCTTCCTGTACACAATCCATCACCATATTGTTTCTGCCGTATCGTTTAATCCCCCAACTATTCCATCTTTTAAATTTGGCTTCAATTCCTGTTTAACATACATACATACTCCTCCTCCTTTCTTATTAACTCTGTCTGTCTGAATAAGGAGTATCCTTCAATATTTACTGTCCAGTCGTGTGAATCATTAAGCCATGATTCGCTATACCAATCACATCATACCTTTCCTTTAAAGCTATTATTCAAGTTCCCCGGTTTTTCCAGCCAGACTTCTTGCATTTGTAAACATACATTTTAGATTATCAATTGATTTACTTCCACATGGTCGTACATGCCTCCTTATCCTCTATGCTCCCCCCCCTCCCCATTCTCCATCCTCCATTGTGTTAATAGACCCCCTGATCCCTAACTTCTCTATCTACCCCTGTGTAGTTCAACATACCTCCTCCCCCCATACCTAGTTTAAAATCTCCTCCAACCCCCTAGCCATCTTCTCCCCCAAAACAGCTGCACATCACCATTGAGGTGCAATTTGTCTCTACTAAGAGCCTGTAGCCAACAGAAAGTCAGCCCAGTTCTCTAAAACACCCAAACCCCATCTCCTTACACACACCCCTTAGCCACGCATTTATACTCCTAGCTCCCATTGCTTCCCTAGCGTAGCACGTGGCTGCGGTAGTATTTCTAAAATCACTAACCTTGATGTCCTTGCTTTTAAACTTGCCCCTAATTCTCGGAAATCATTTTAAGGACCTCACCTCCACCTCTAACTTGGTCATTGGCACCAATGTGAACCAAGACCACTGGGTCACTCCAGCCCCACCCAATAATCTGTCTACACGATCCACCACATGTCGAACCCTAGCACCAGGCAGACAACACACTGTTTGGAATGCAGGGTCTTGGCAACAATTACCCTATCTACCCTGTGAATAATGGAGTCCCCTACCACTACCACCTGCCTATCCTTCCTAGCCCCCAGATCTCCCTCCCTTGTATTGGAGATGGCCGTCCCCTGGGTGCTCAAGGAAAGGTCCGCTCCATACATGCTGCTTCCGACTATCGTCCTCCACATCTTCGCCTAAAATGGCAATCTGTTGGATCGTCCAACTGGGGAGAAGCGCCCCTATCCTTCCGTCCCCTACTTCCCCTGGTGACCCTTAATCTATCTTCCTTACCACCTTATCTGCCCCTCTCCACCCTCCAGTTTACTGCCCCTGCCAGTACTTGCATTTCCCCAGGTTTGCCAAGCCCTGCATGCTGCACGAGTTTCTCCCTTTAGATTCTGGACCTCAAATTCCAAATGGGCAACCCACTCACATCTGAACCATACATAGGTCCCTTGGGGCAGCTGCTCCAAGATCCCATACATGCGGCAGGAAGCACGTTCTAACGCTTTTGTTTCTTAACGCACACCCCTTAAATACAGACAAACCCCTTTAAAACAGAAAATCCCTTTGAAAGAAAATCGCTCAAGAGCTGATCACTCTTGAGCTATAATTAAACGATCAGGAGACATGAGGAAAGTCAGAATACTGGCGATTATGCTCCTCCACTGTTCCTCTGACAGGTCCCACCAGAGCTTTCAATGTATGCGAATGTGCAAAAGTTAAAGGAGCTAGTCTTCATCCCTGTGATCCCACAGTGGTTGTCACTGATGATTGAAAACTGTCAATTACTGCATGAAGAAGTTGTTACTGCATGAGTATAATTCTCCTTTGCTTGAGTCCTATCTTACAATATATACATTTTTAAAAAATTATTATTATTTGTAAGTTATCATGGATAGACGTGAATGAAAAACAATGAAAAATAGTTTGTTAGTTCCACAAAATTTAGGAATTTTTATTTAATCATCAACTAGATTTTTTTCATTCATATGACCTTTATTGCCCATTCTGTTTATTTGTCTGTGCAAAAAAAATGCTTCTGAAATACTGACTTAAGGTTCGTACACACATACGATTGCGGGTCCCGACCCGCGACTCACGCTGTGTACGCCGTTCGTTTCGGCTGATATCGATGTTCGGTCAGGATCGCTGAACGACCGACTTGGCGGATCTCGGAACGGACGTCCTTTTCAGCTGATAAACGGCCTTAACTGTAAGAACCTTAACTGTTTGAAGGACCCCTACTATAGACCATTATGGTCTTGCCCTTGACTCACACCAGGGTAGATTAAGTTGCTCAGTATATATCTGAGCATGTTTGAACCATCCAACAGCCAATTAGTAGAAATTACTACATCCCCCATTCCAAGGAAATGTGCATCCTGGGAAGAAGGACCATTACAGAACCAAAATGACAGGCACTACTGACAACAGACAACAATAGCAAACAGTATGAAATCAGCTGATTTTTCTAAAAAGAAAACCTAAATGGATAGTCACATCTGAAAACCTCAAACATCAACAGTAACTGGAACTATAGATTTAGAACTGAACATGTGCACAGATTTCTGTACCCATGGTGCCATGCTAGAAAAAAGTTTCAACCAAACTGAATAGGGTATGAAATGTAAATTGTGTAGGACATGGACATATTTTTTTGCTCCGCTGTGTGGTTGTGTTATTTATTTTTCTATGTTAGTAAACAAATTTGTTCAGAGTTTTTTCTGAATACACAGTGGCTGATGCAATAAAAGGTGCAAAGTTAACTTGTGCTACTAATTCGCAGCAACCAATCAGATGTAATCTAACTGCAGTAACTAAGTAGAAAGCTAACACTAATTGGTTGCTGCAAATTATAGCATGGGCAAACATTTGCATTATTGCTTTAGGCACTAAAATATGTGGTGCATATATTTTAATTGTTAAAGGGCATGTCCACCCCTACCTTTAAAATTGTGGTACTTACCTCTACAGTCCATGAAGCTTCTTCTATATGCTTGTGCCTTTGGACCGTATTTGTCAACACGCGGAGTTGGCAATTTAGCGATATGGATAGCGAACGTTCCTTAATTACTCTACTCTATTACTCAGCATGAGCAACATCTTAATTTCAATTATTTCATCAAAACCCCCTAAAAAACACTAAACTACTTATCTCCTTGTGGTTAAAAACAAAGAATAACAGTAGATCTTGCTTTGTTCACCCACGTATTTTTGGTTAAGAATACTTTGGTTAGACAAACAAGTGATACATCATTTTGCAATTTCAGACATTTTTGGGCTACTACAATAACATGTTTGAACATATTTTTCTTTAAATTGTCAAAATGTTCACACAATATATAAAAGATTGGGCTGTTGTACATCCATATTAAAGGGCAACTAGAGACCAAAAATACAATAACCCACAAAAATAGAATTCTAGTGCACAAACAATTCTAATTGCATATTGGCTACCTCCATAAGGTTTCTGCTACAAACAGTCTGCTAAACCCTGGATAAATAAAGCATTAGTCAATAAGTTGGCCAAATTATTTTAAACCCAGGGTTTAGCAGGCTGTTTGTAGCAGCAACCTTATGGATAGCCAATATGCAATTAGAATTGTTTGTGCACTAGAATTACATTTTTACATGTCAATAATTTACGTATGTATATTTATTATTATAAAGCCACACTTGGGTACACGCGCTGTACATTTATAATAAGAGTATACAAACAAGGGGATAATTGCAAACCACTATACAGATAGATAAAAATTAAATTAAATACAATTTCATACATTGGTTAAAAAAGCATATTATATATAAATTATGTATACCGTATACTCGAGTATAAGTCGAGGTTTTTAGCCTTTAAAAAAGCCTAAAAATCTACCTCAACTTATACTCGAGTCACTAACCAAATGTGGCAGCCGGATTTCTCTGAACTTGCAGAACTTCTCTGGCTTGGATTGAGACATGTTTTTTTTGTTAAGGGAGGTCCTCTCCTTCATTGGGGGGTGGGGGTGGGTGTGGTAGGTCAGTGCTTGCCACAAAAGTTTTGGAAACTACAACTCCCAGCAACAAAGCATGCTGGGAGTTGTAGTTTCCAAACAACTTCAGGGCAAGAATTGGGGTTAGTTTGTGGGATGCCTCTCCTATTAAAGGGCAACTAACCATAAAACACTATAGATTCAGCAGAATTGTATGTATTTTTGAAAATATTTTCTTCTGGTTTTTGTTTGAGGCTTAGTTGCCCTTTAAATGACAGAAGAATTCCAAAGTAGTCCCATACAATAATAGTCAAACTGGATTTGCTATTCTGTAATAATTCTATTGGGTTTCTCCATTTCCCCTTAATTAAGTTTTTTTTTCATGGTCTTCTCACATTCTGCAGTGCATATATACTCATTGCTAAATGGAAATTCCAGAGGAGGCCTTAACAGTGCTTGTAAATTGAAAGAACAATATTTCATTCATTTAATTTTGTTGTCTCTGACAATTGATTAATGCAGCTTGTCATTGTATTTTATGTGTTAAGATGGGTACATACATCAAAGATCTTGAAAGATGACGACAGATCTGCAAGATCCTGTCTTTCATTTTTGTAAAGAACCCTTTACACACAGTTCTGAGCATTCTCCCTAAAGCTAAGGAGAACGCTCGGGGCTGCAGATTTTCCCCAGCTGCGGTCGACTCCCTATACTTTAAGTACATTGTATTGGAAAATAAAATATAAATGGCTTACTACATGTTAAAATGGCATGGATGAAAAAGTTAGGACTTTTGAATATACTTCATTTTTTTGACATTAAAGGGTAACTGTCTTAAAAAATAATCTTTTCATTTAACCCTCTAGCATCCTAATACAAGAAATTGCAATTTTTCATGTGGATTTTGTGTTCCATTTTCTACACTGATCTTGAATCCAGAGAGCTGATATGTTAAAGGAGAATTAATTTAAAGGACCATTATACTCACCTCCCCCTACCTTCTTTCCTTCCACACTTAAGAGTACCCCAGGGTGAGAAGGGAGGGTACGTTTAGGTCCTCACCCTAGGTACTCTTTAAGGGTATCTCTTAGGTAGGTGAGTTGTCCTTTAAAGAGAAAGCTTTCCTCCCAGAACACCTGTACATTTTAAGTACTATTCCAGTTAGTTGCATTAACATACATGTAGAGTGAAAAATGCAAATAAAAAACTTGTGTAAGTAATGCAAAAACGCAAATGTAAGTAAAAAAGCCAGTATATGTCTCTGTCCGTGTAGTCTTCAAATGGCCTTGTAGCATGAGCACCAATTGGCCATGCAACTAACCCCAGTATTCACTGTCTTTGCACAGAGTATTTTCTATATCTTTTAATAGTATTTTTTCTATATATAGGTTTTCAAAGAGTTCTTACACAAATGTAAAATTTGATTAACAGTGCAGTGGAGACTCTTACCCTTACCCAGTCCTAATCAAATATCTGTTTTAACCATTTTACACCTAATATCTCACAGAAATAAGTTCTGTAATAACTCCCACTAACCAATTATATTTCTTTATCAGCTTGAAAAGGAAAAACTTGCTATGGTTTTCCTCTCTGTTAACCAATAATGGTATCACTTTTACACACATTGCTCACGTTTCATCTTAAAAGTATTACTACTTTACCTACTATTTCAAACCATTATGGAATTCCCTTATAAAACTTTTTAAAGGGTATGTCCATCATAATTTTAAGTTTCTTCTTAACTGTTTTACTGAAGAACAGAGGTAAACGCACTCTTACCTCCCGTTCTTCAGTAAATCTTGCAGGAGACGCTTACCCGCATCGTTCCAGCGCTGCAAGACACGGCTGAAAGCCCCCGCACACAGTGCGAAGGAGCGTGGAGACGTCGGAGACTGTAATAAAACATTATTACTTATTTTTATCTCTCAGACATCAATACACCAAGCACATAAGTCACATAATTCATACAAATAGAACACAGATAAATATATCGAAAAATATATCTGTATTCATCACATACTGATAGTTTCTGTCACAATCTCTTGACCCCCATGCAACCAGAGCATAACTGCAGCTCCCCCGCAAGATTGAGGGCCTGGCCCCTGACAGCTGATAATGGGGTTGTGTGCGGGTCCTCCATACCATCTGGTCCCCCCTGCGGGGGTGCCCAGGTCGCAGGGTGGTGGGGGCGGTAGTTACGCTACTGCATGCAACCTCTCAGGGACCACCGGAACCACAGTGAGAAATTATGATCTAGAGGGAAGGTGGGCTGCAGCTTCCCTATTTTGCTTTGGCAGTACAGATCTTAAAAAGATGAAAGACAGAATCTTTAAGAGTCCTTCTGTCATTTAAAGATCCCTTTATAGACAGTCCAGAGCGTTTTCCCTATTAAAGACATTTCCTTTAGCCGCAACCGTCACCTTTAATTAAAGAGGACAGCACCAAGGGAATTTTAGGGTTAGTTCTGAGTGATCACAACGCCTATTGAGATCGCTCACTGGCCTCGGGATCGCTTGAACTGCCTTTCACACATTACCGATAAAGAGCCATCCCGTTGGTACCGATGGGATCTGCCCCTTACCAGTAATGTGGATAATTATGGGAGCTGAACCCTAGTATCCAATGTTAAATTAAATAAATCAATCAACAGCCACAGCAAAGGGAGACGTGAGTCAAATCATTGTGAATGTGCTTGTCTGTAAGGACAATGTCTGGTGATTTTAGTTCTCCTTTAAAGGCCCACTAAACTGATTAAATTCTGCAAATTCTTTAAAAATGAATCTATTATTTATATTTGCTATTAGCTGGCATTAAAAACTGACATAGCAAGAGCCAATGGTGAATAGCTTGCAGGGTCTGAGCAGGTGTCTTTTTGTGATACTCGCGCAGCAAGAAAGGCGTTAAATTTGCGTTAATCGGCAGTGAATTTGTTAGCGCGGCTTTAAAATGTCTGGCAGCGGCTGTGGCTCTGGAAGAATACAGATATTTTTTGCATTAAGGGACACAAAACACATTTCTCCATAGTTTTCTATCCTCTATAATTCATTGGGAGTGAGTACTCCATCTTTTCCCCTCCTGTTTCCACTTGCAGTTGTGTTATGAGCTGCCAAGTAGTATTTTTTGCCCAGATATTTCCTACCTTGAATACCTCCTGCTGTGCTTATAGATCCACCATGTTAGCAAAGAAGCAGGAACGTAGCAGGAGAGCTGTCAGGCAAAGTGACCATTGACTTATAAAACGGGAGATAGCCGCACTCGTTCCCTGTAAAAAAAAAACAAACTTTAGGCATCCTCTAAAGACTTTTTGTTTACTGCAAAAAGGAACTATTAGTGGTTTGAAAGGTAAATGATTTTGATAAATTGGATAGTGAAATTACGTGCAAAGCTCCATGTAACATATGGTCAGAAAGGTGGCAACACAGTCTAAACAGCATAGAGAGCATATTTCTTTTTAGAGCATATCTTTTGAAGCACATTGCTAAATGTAGTTCTTTATAAACTAGAACAGGATTTCCCAAAGAGTGTGCAATCAAAGAGAGTAGAGTTGTATGGGAAAATGGTGCTGGAAATATTTTCATTAGTAAAACTAACATTTTCCCAGATTTCCAGATTTTATCAGTAACACTGTGGATGTCTCATAATAATTTAATGCATTAATGAAATGTCATTTTTACTCTACATTGAATATCAATAAATAAATATACGCTGTAAAGTTGCATACAGTATGGGTAATTACAACACTATGACCACAGGTGTGCCATGAGATAGACTTCCATTTCCTAGTATGCCATGGTGTGAAAACCTTTTTAAAAAACATGCCACTAGAACACAGTCACACCACCCGATCTGTGTGAACTGGCTTTACTGCTAAGAATGAATCTGCTATGAAAACCGTGCTATCAGCTCTTGACTTTCCCTCAGTCTTGGCAGAAGTTACAATTGCAAATGCCACAATCAGCACATTCAAGAATATTTACCCAAGTCCCTCAGTATTTATTAACCTCTGTCCATAAAAATATTGCTTATATCCTTCTACCCTGATAAGATTGTTTGTTACTATTCATCATTGCCATAGATTGTGTTACAAAAGTAAATGAACTTTTTTTGTTTTGTTGTTTTTTATTTATGATGTCATAGACAGGAGACCGCTTGGCAAGTTTTCTTGTGTATTTCTTTATCTGTCACTCTCTCAACCTGATATTTGTAACTAAATCGCGCCTGGTCTGACTAGTTTATTTTTAGATGCAAAAACTCCCCACTTACTATATTACTTACTATATGTAAATATTGAAACCAAAACAAAATTCAGCCATAAATTCTGTCCCTTTCCTTCTACACAGTCTTCCCAGAGTGACTCAGCTCCTCTCCTGTAAATACTAGAATGTATTTTATCTTAATTCATTAATTTCTTGATCATAATATTATTAATTAAAATCAATGCAGAGTTTGAATTGATACCAGCACTTTTCCCCCCAGACTTTTTTTATCCTATAAGGTTGGGATCACCAGCAAGCTTTTTTTGTCAATAGTGGGACGATGACAGATTGCGTGACCCGATTATTTTGAATTCTCATAGAGAACCTCACGATTTACTGTGATTACCAACAGTCCCTATCGCCCGTCCGGATTGGTCACATCAGCCTCCTCACACCATAAGATATTTACAGCTGATCGACTGCTAGATGTCACTATTGGTCGGTTGGACGAAAATATCTTATGGTGTGTTTAACCCATTCTATATTTTCTATATCATTTTGATTAAGATGAAACCACAAGGCATTCCATGTTATTTGTAGATTATCTACCCTCTGAAGCTGGCCATACATGGATCAATATTATTTTTAATTCCCATTCATCCTCCCCAACAATAGACTAAGGGCCGTATTTATAAACGCCGTTATTACCGACCTACTAAACGATAATACCGCACGCACTGCTACGGTGAAAATAATGATTTGCCATATTATAAAGGTGAAGCCACATCGCCATGAAAAGCATACCGCGGCAATGTGTAGGCGGTAATTTGAACCCCCTTCGCGGCGATACTGTACTGTACGCGCATGCCGGGAGTCCCAAAGGCACTTGTAGTGCCCCCGCAGGAGGGTCCTCCCCCCTCCCAGCAGGTTCCCTCCCTCCCCTCCCACGAGAGTATGGGGCAGGGGGGGCTGGGAGGGGCTGCTCGAAAAGGATTGCGCCCGGGTGATCGAATCCGCCCCCCATGGTGAGGGGTATGCCCATTTAGGACTATGCCTCCGTGTCTCTCCTCCGGAGAATTTTGCCATATGCACTGCAGGCCCTCCCCCTCCTCCCTCTCCCTCCCATTTTGCCTTTCCTCCCCCTAGCATAAAACACCTTTGGTGTACTGTAGGGCTTCCTCCCCCAACCCCAACCGCTATATTACTTTAACAGAAACTCCCCCGAACTCTACTTACCTACCTCTCTCCCCCCCACTTCTGGCACTGCGTTCCGTAATTGGACAGTACGTTGGAGGACAAGAGACGTTAAGTAATGATCGGGGGAGTTTCTGTAAAAACTATATAGTGGTTGGGTTTGGGGGAGGGAGCCCTACAATAGAGAAAAATTATAAAGGGGTTTGACATCCCTTTAAGGAGTCCCGCAGCTCAATTTGCCCTTGCGGCACTGAGAAGAGCACTTTGGGCTTAGGGGGTCCCTTAGCTCGTACCGGGACCCCCCTCTCCCCGGCTACTTGTAGTGCCGCAAAGGCCCTGATAGGGCTGGGAGAGGGTCCGGTGCGAGTTGCGGGACTCCTTAACCCCCAAGGCCCTTGCCAGGCCGCAAGAGCACTTGTAAGTGCCACAAGGGCCCTGATAGGGCCGGGGAAGAGGGTCGCGTTAAGTTGCGGGACCCCTTAAGCCCCAAAGGGCTCTTGTCAGATCACAAGAGCCTGATAGGCCGGAGGGGGGTCCCGGTTCAAGCTGCGGGACCCCCCTAAGCCCAAAAGGCACTTGTAGTGCCCCTGCAGGAGGGTCCCTCCCTTCCCCACCCTGCGAGAGTATGGGGCAGGGGTCTGGGTTGGGGCTGCTGGGAAGGGGTCATGCAGCGAGGTGGGTGTGCCTCCCACGGCATCTCAGCCGAGATTAACGTTGGCGATCAATTACTGCCGCCTTTATAAATAGAAGCGAGCGGTAACGATGCGATGTAAACAAGGCGTTAATTTTCGCGGACGGGCTCCGCCCTTTAATAATCGAGTTAATAGAGCGATTTTGGTGAAAACGGCGGGAAACTCGGCTGCAAAAGGTAACGGCCGTTTATAAATATGCCCCTATTGTACATTTCAGCAATTTATCAGTCCCCCATAAATTGATAGAAATCAATCAACAGGTCTATTGATCGCAAGGGTAAAAGAAGCAATGTTCACCATGCAGATATATTTAACCTGTGCAGATACAAATCAAATTTTTGTGTGCTACATACCATGTAACCAGATTTTTGTGAGTGTGCGTTTTTAAAATTGTTGTTGCAGGTTGGCCAAGTTGTGTGGATACGCAAGAGCACACAGTTTAGAGGGAACCCAAGAACTAATTTTTGAATGATTCAATCAAAGTTAAATCCTTTATGCTAATTCGCACTTTAATGAAGGGCTTTTCCTCTGTTCCAGTATAAAGGCAGCAGTGAGCATGCTTACACCCTAAACACAGGGAAGTGCAAGGGTCTAGTGATATCACCACAGCAGTTATGCAAACAAGAAAGGCAAACTTTTTTTTAATGAATGGTACTCTTGCCCATAGGAATTAAAGCATTATTGCTGAACTTTTAGCATGAGCAATTATGTTTGCCCATTAAAATTTTGGTTGTGTCAAAATTTCCTATGTATCTGATCCATTTTTAAAGGTATGTCCCCCATAAAAATTTTGTTTTTCCATATAGCTCCCCCCTGGGCTCCCCGGCCCAACCGCTATAAATTTTTTTTTAGAAAGCCCCCAAACTCTACTACTTACCTCCCCCTCGATCCTCCCGGCCGGCCGTCTCGGCCGCCCCTGCTTGGCAAGGAAATGCAAGCAGAGGGGCGGGGGGACCGGCAGCCGAGTCTGTGATTGGTGAGGCGGGCAGCCAATCACAGACGCGGCTGCCGGCAGCTCACTCACGCGTAGAAAGAGGAGAGGTAAGTAAAGTTTTGGGGGAGCTTTCTAAAAACAAAAAAATATGCGTGGGGCTGGGAGACATCGGGGGAAATCATTACTGAAGGGTTATTATTGTAGGGGGAGGGATAGTAAACGGGAGGAGAGGGAGGGGCGAGGGAGGGATGGAGAGGGGGGAGAGGGAGAAGGCTGCCGTACTCATTGCCCCAAATCTACACTGAGGCCAGCTACAGTGCAGTGTCTCTAATGGACTCTGCTAGCTCCTGGAGTCATTTTTTGGGACTTGGGGGGGATACAGGAGGAACCCTATGTAGCGTGATTGAGAAGGATTAACTCCACTACATGGTGGGGGAGGGGGGGCCGATTGGGGGATTATAGTTTTGGGGGTGGACATTCCCTTTAAAGGGTAATCTATAATTTTCAAAAAATAAAACTTTAAAAAATCTTTTTCAGAGGTTTAAATCTGAGCGTAGATTCTGAGAAATATCATTTGAAATCACAGCATTTCAGGGAAAGAAAAATTATAATATTGTGACCCATCAATTGACCTCTTACTGGGATCTTTAGCTGCACGCAGCACACTTTGCAACATTTAAGAGAAGCACAGAGAGCAAAGAAGAAAAGGGGATGGGAGGGGATTGTGTAAGCAGATCATTGTCTATAATGGGCAGTGGGTAGAACTTCCTAAGTGTCGCAGACACTAACAAGGAGACAGTGAGTAAGGGTGAGGGTGGGGCAATTAGGAGCACTCGCTAAACATAAATTTTTATGACAAAGCAAGCACCAATGAAATGTGTGAGTACCATCATCTTCCTCTCTCAAATTGTAGTTTCAGATAATTTACAGTTGTTTGAGCGAGTAAGTATAGAGAACCTTTAATGATTTTCATAGATAGATTATTGAAACGTCAGTTGAAGGAAAAATTTCAGCCTATTTTCACTTGGTGACTGAAACGGGTCAAAATAAATGGGCCCATCCCGTACTACACGCTACAGGACAGGACAGCTTTCAGCTAAAGGAACCGGGCCTTGTGTGAAAGGTTGGAGGAAAGGTCTATAAAAATTGGAGGACAACAATTTTTTTTTAAGTATATAATATGGTAAAAGATTAGGCCTGAGAATGTGGGACCATAAAACATGGGGTGAGGATGCGCAAAACGATCCTAAAAAACCGTTTTTTTCGTTTCACTATAGAGAATCTAGTCACTACAGCAGGGGGATTGTAATATATTCAGGGGAGAAATGAGGAGTATTCAACATTGGCTTGATGAGGATAGTGGTTACCGGAAAACAATTAGAATACAGATAACAATCAATAAAAGCCCAGACCAGAGGATTTGCATCCTTGATTTTAAAAGACTACAAGTTCTATCAGACACACTGTTTCTATCATCTTTTCAATATCACTATGGTCTGGGGTGCTCTCGTGATTGGAAAAAACAAAAGCCAATGTAATACCAATATTCATGATCATATCCTGGACTAACTGATCTAATTCGAAGTAGTCAGCCATGTTTATGAGAAAGATCACGCCAGAGTACCAAATTTAAGAAATGGTTTTTAGAAGAACGATAAGAATTTAGATTCAGGCACAGCAGTGGAGTGTGGTATACTTGGATTTTGCAAAAGCTTTTTGATACTGTGCCAACAAAAGCGACTAATGTATTAAATTGAGGACTGTTGGCTCTAAGAAAAACCTTTGTACCTGGATAGAAAATTGGTTATTGGATCGCAAACAAGGAGTGGTGGTAAATGGAGCTAACTTATGTGGGCTAAAGTTCTAAGTGGAGGCCTCAGGGTTACTGTACTGGGGCCGCTTCTTTTTTATCTGGTTTATAAAGACTTTGAAGGGGGCATTGAGAGCAAGGTCTCTGTGTTTTGCTTGATGACACAAACTATGCAGAGCTTTGAAAACCTTTAAATGTGCAAGTGCTGCAAGCGACTTAGATAGATTATTAAATGGGCAGCAAATGGCCAAATGGAAATTAATTGTTGATAAATGTAAGGTGATGCATTTGGGATTTAATAATCCCTGTGCCCCCTACACCTAAAAACTCTGTGTTAAGTTGAATCTATAAGGACAAAAGATTTGGGGGTTCTTGTAGATAACGACTAGCTATAGCACAATGCAGGTAGAAACGGCTCGAGATAGCAAGATATTGTCTTGATAAAGAGAAGAATAGATTAGAGAGAGAATATCTGATCCCTCTGAACAAGGCACTGGTAAGACCTCATTTGGAAATGCGGGCAAGTTTTGTGGATCCCATATACAAAGGGACATTCTTGGAAATGTAAGCAGTTCCAGAGGGCAACTAAATAACATAAAGGGGAATGGAGGGGCTTAATCTTCAGGGCAGATTAGACAAGTTAGGGCTTGTTTACATTGGGAAGCAACGTTTGCCTAGGTAATATGCTAACCTAAACACAATATATTTATGGGCCACTATCAATAAATTCTTGGTCCATGTTTTTTACTAATAGGTCATATCAAGACACGTGGCAATCCTTTAGGTTGAAAGAAAGAAGTTCATCTTCAGTTAGGAAAAGTTCTTTACGTTAGAAGGGTTTAAAACTGTGAACTGTCTTCCAGCAATGTGTGGGTAATGCAAGTTTCCTTGAAATAGCTTCAAAAATGGCCTGGATAAGTTCTAAAATAAAAAAATTTAAGAATTTACTGGTATTGATACATAAGTGTGTCTGGTTGTCCAGGGATGACTTACGATTGCAGTGTGGAAGTTCAGGAAGGAATCCCCCCCCCCCTTTTTTTTTTTAGACGGGGTTGTTGCCTTCTCTTCAGAAACAACTGCTAGAAGGGGTGTAAAAAAAAAGTGAATAGGTTGACTTGATGGAGACGTTGTCTTTTTCAACCTTAATTACTAGTTACATGTTTACTATGTATGAAAACAAAACAATTTTATTTCAAGTTTCGTTTAATAAAAGTACTTCCTTTTTTTTTGCAATATTTCTAAATACTTTTTTGGTATATTACTGGCTTACACAATTTGTGTTTTTATGTAAAAAAGGGAATTGTAACAGAAGAAAGCATTTCATGTTCCTCATTCTTCATTTTCAAGATATGTTAATGAGTAATTGAACCTTGTCAGGGTGAAATGCCGATAGTTCCTGGGCCTAGTTTGTGTTTATTACTGAACAGTTTTCAGTGCCCTCCTTCACTAGAACAAACACTGATGGCCTTTAAAAGCTGAACTCCCATTCCTTCCATATGGTAACCAGGTGATGTTGCTGTGGTTCCCATCCCTCCCACCTCTGTGGACTTCTCTTTTTTTTTGCAATATTACTCCAGTCTGTGTTTGTTTGCAGTTACTTATGTGTACTTCACTATGAACCCAAACAGTCTGTTCTGCCTTTTTATACATTCACAGTGTGGTCTGCCTTGAAGATGAGATTTACATGCCAGTGCAGCATGTTGGGAAGGAAGCTGATTGATACACATGGAGGGAAAAGAAATAAACCATGGTGGTGTGCACGTTTGGGGGGGGGGGTTGCAACCATCTTCCTTTTTGAAAGCATAGTGGGGGTGATTGCAAATATTTTCGAACCCTATGGGACATTGTTTTCCGCAATGTATAACCACTTGCGACCTTTAATACATTGCTAAAACGATAGCAATCATCTTTCGCTGACGCAAGAAATAAAATTGGGACATGGTGCAGGCAGTGCAAAACCTTCGCTAACACATTAGTACGTAGGTTTACAAGAGTTTTAACACGCTTTATTTTCTCGTTAGCGTGGATCTCCCTGAGTGTGTGAAAGATGGCATATAGCTGTATTCTTTCGACTTTTATTTCTTTAGTTCTGTGTGTTTCTAATGCAAGATTGTCCCTATCATGTTTCTAGTTAAGGGCACAGCCAGCACTGCACCGCAAACGTGATGCGACACACGATCGCCCGCATTGCCGTACCGATTCCGCTGTGCTTGTGCATGCGGTTTCTTCATTTGAGATACGAAATCGACATGCGATTGCCGTTTAAAATGGTGGTCGCATTGTGATTATATTGCAAATGGACACGCAAATCTATGCGTTTGCCGATAGTGCGCACTCGGCAATGGTGTGGCTGAGCCCTTAGCTCATTTTTTTATTTACTACTTCTTATTTAAACTGAAGGGTGAACTGGAACTCTTCAATAAGGCTTTAATCTGACAATGTGGACATTCCAGTGTGCAGCTTATCAGCTAATGGGTTGGATTGCACTTATCTCAGCAGAGACATAGCAAATTGTAGGGTGCAAATTTTCAGTATGTTCAATTCTTTTATATTGCAGTAAAATAAACAACACACCCATAATATTATTACTGTAACGACTGATGAACATACATTCTTTTGTTCAACAGTCGAACAGGAAGAACAGGGAAATTCTATGGACAGCTCGTGCCAGGTTTCGTTTTGAGGCAGCTCCAGGCCTCTTAATTACTGTATTCAACTGCTTTTTAGCACCTTGTTTAGACCCTTGGTATACTGTCACAGGATGTACAGGGAACTAGAAATTATTGTAGCAGTTCCATATACATTATAACTTACTGTGTTTATATACAACTCTAATTTCCTTTACATTTTCCTTTAGAAGCATGTGCAGGCTGCATTGTTTGGTTTGTTTGGTTGTAGGCCAAACGCATGTATTATATGCAATGGACATTAAGCTTGCAGCATGTCGATTTCTACGTGTAGGGCTCTTAACGGAACAAGGTTGGCAAACCTATGACAGGATTAGGACGCCCACTTTTCTGACTTTCATGTGTTTTGTCACTAAGCAAGTCCCCCACTGGTTGCCCCCTCCCAACTGAAACGATTGGTATCTGGGATTTCAATACTGATCTGGGCTTTATCACAGCGGATGCCGACGATCAAGGGGGGAGTATGGCAACGAGGGAAAATTTCCCTCTGCACCCTAGACTCTCCTATAGGGTAATTTGGCCGCGGTCCGAGGGAAACATAGAGTCCGAACATAGGGGGCTCCCCGGGACTGTGTGTAGCCCATGTTTTGAAAAAAACATACTTGCGATCCGTGTCTGTCATCTTTCAAAGATGATTCAGGTGTGTACGCAGCTTAACACAAATAGAGAAAACAATAAAGGTGCATAATGTATAAACAATCGTTTATCAGCAGACAATAAGACTTGACATATCAAACGCTTATAAAGGAAGAAAACAGATGTAAAGGTTCATACACACGTTCAATCGCGTTGTATGCGTTACCGTTGGGGTCGTCGTTGATGCATGTGATGTGGAACGCGAACGACCCCCTGACTGAAGCAGACACAAGGACGTGTTCTCGCCCAACAACGGCCGTTTTGTTTGTGTGTAGAGCCTCGGGCAGTTGGGGGTGTGTTTGTTCGCTCTAAAATGGAGCGGTGTGTACGGCCTGTTACTTGAACAAACAAAAAGCCTGTTGACAAGTTGATGCAAGGACTGGAATACGTGTTTGACATAAAGCTTGCCTGTCTATGTTATTGTTTTGGTAGGCAGCTATGTGTTCTCAATAGAAATAACACTTTCCTGATCCACATTTACACTTTTTTGAAAGGGCAGTGCCGTAGCTACACTCATTCAAACTTTCATTTTACTGTAAAACCAAGTTGTAGTAGTGTGTAAGTGGTTTCGCTACTGGAGGAGGTCCCACACAGTCGCAAAACACAATAAAATGATGGCATTTCTGCGTGTATTGAAAAATAACAGCAGAAGGAGCACAATTACTTCTTGTGAATTTTAGTTTAATATTTTAGTGCAAAACAAAACACACTCAACGTTTTGGGAGATGTTACTGCCCCCTTCCTCAGGTTGTGGCACTTGCCATGTGCGTGTGTCGCTTTGGATTTACTTTTACGGGCACGACCCACACTTGCGCCGAAACGCATCACAATGATCGCATGCACTTTGGATGTGCGATTTTGCTGGTTTGCGCAGCGTTTTTCTTAGATATAGCTATAAAAACGCATGCGATTGCGATAAAAAAATGTGGGCAGCAAATAGCAGCCGCATTGCAACGGAAAATGCGTGTTTTGGTTGTTGCCCGCAATTCCAATGAGTCGGGAAAAACGCAGGCTCAATCCATGCGCAAACGCCAAAAGAACCCAAAAAAAAACGCAATATTGGTGGCCTTAGGCCCTTACTTGCATTTTCCAGGGATTGGGGGGAAATCCCAGCATAGAGAGAGGAGAATACACTGAACTTCAGAAGGTTATTTCATCTGAGCTGTACCCTTGATAAAGGTAAAAACTAGGGCAAATATTCTTAGGTGAAATTATAGTAAATTATAGCCTAGCGAGTTTTTGTTTTTTTTTAATTATAATAGTAACTGTTTTATACAAGTGGCCATCTATTGTAAATAGCTCTCTCGTACCTTTTAAACGAGCCTAGGATAATGTCTCAGCTTCTGTGGATTATAGCAATAGGCTGTAAAGTACACTTCCTTGTCTGTCCTATCTGTCACACTCAACCCAGGGTATGATGCTCACAGTACTAGCATGAAACTCTATACTGCTGTAATTTGGATACACTGCAGCCAGAGCATGTTCCTGGAGTCATTAAGGGTAGAAGTGTGCCTTTTTAATAAAGAGCACTTGTGTGGAGACCACAGGTCCTCTTTAATGCTGTGTTAAAAGAAGCTTATGAACAAAACATTAACCGGGAGATGTAATATTAAATGTATTGTGTAAAATGGAGTTAACCCCATATGTAATATCAGGTAAGCAGGGATTTAATACAATTTTCCAGTGCATGCACCATTTTTTTTATAACAGCACAGGCACCCGTATAAAATGTCTTGCGTTGTTTTTACACTACTCGGTAGTATGAAAACAAACACCAATTAAATTGTGGCATTACCCTCCATTCTCCTTACCTGATGGATTCCCACAATGCATTAAATTATGCTAAGAAGTAAACTGCATTGTGAGAACTGGTAATGAAGAGGAGTATTACATCTCTCGGAAAATAATACAGGGAGATGCAATATGAGGCATATAGCCGAAAAGTGCAAAATCCTTAATAACGATGCATATATGGTTAGTGTGGGTTTTGCATTTAAACAGTGAGCACTATCAATGCAATATTCTTTAAGTTAATTTTTGCTATAATTCAGCATTAAATATAACATAAAGAAAAGGAGGTGCAGAGGGTTACAACTCACCTTCCATGCTTTCATTAAACAGTAGGATCTGGAAAATTCTTACTGCATCTCAGGTGCAGAAATAATGTTTCCAATGGTGTGGATTTTTAAGCCTAGGTAAAATTATACTTCCAGGTTTTGTGTTTTAGAAAATTCAATTTTTGTGCACTAGACTGCAATGAACTTCAAAGAAAAAAGAAGAAATATGTAGTCTTTTGACTGTGACGCTGAATTCCATAGTGTCCATTGGTGATTTTCTACCATGGGCAGGGATGATGACGTTTTGTCTACCAACTTATACTGTATGTAATCAATATTAAGGTTGGCACACACCAGATGATATATATACCCAGTCAATCACCCCGATAAATATTGGTTGGGTAAACTGGGTAGTAAAAGGACATTTTCCAGATCATTTACAGCAAATTGGTCATTAAAACTATTGGTTTTGCTACATTTATGTAGCAACATGGCACGATTTGCTAATTTTATATTACATAATGTTTTTGTGGTTCTTTGTATATAGTTAATGTCTGCTATGAGCACCAGCAAATTAGATCCAAATCATTTTATGTTTCAACTATTAAGACACCACTTTTCATGCACTTTTCCTGTGATCTCCTGCTTGTTTGGAGATTAATTGCTGCTTAACACATTTGCTAATTAAGGAACAGGGGTCAATATTTCGACTTTATCGACTAGTTGGTATGGCTGGGATAAAATATAGTAGGTTAAAGCAAGAATCGTACCATAATTTAGACACAACCAATGTTATCGTTCGATCTTTTATCTGATTTAGATGAAAGGTCTACCAACATCTGTCGTCGTCTGACAAAAAAGTACCGCCGATATTTGTTTGTGATAGATATAATGAACATTGGTCGGTGGGGTAAAATATCGACTGTGTGTACCTGTTTCTAAGGGACAAACCACATGAAAGATCTGTAAAGAGAAGATTTTTTCCCCCACAAAAGCAGGACCCTTTCAAATCCTAGCATCACAATACCTGGCTCCATGGTGTTCTGGGATCAATATAAATTAACCAAGAAGTCCGCTTATCTTTATTTAAGTCTTTTACTTCCTTTTAAGGATTAACGAGCTTAAACAGCTGTAAAGGATGCAGCTGGTGTAGCCATCCTAAATATAGGTACACCACAGTACTGAAGTAAGTACTGATAAAGCCCCGTACCGTTGGATGGTATTGTGGCATTATCGGTGCTGTGTGTACCTAGCTTTCACGAATGAGTGTGCGGCCGCCGAACGTTCGGTGTGATTAAGAGGGAAATTTCCCTTGGCCGTGGTAGTCTCCCTATAGGGGAGTTACCGTGGCCGAGGGAAAACACACAGTCTAAGCGCTCTCTCCTGTGCTGTGTATTAGGCAGCGCGTCGGGACTGTGTGTAGCCCAATCTTTGAAAAATGACAGGCAGGATCTTGCAGATCCTGTCTGTCATTTTTCAAAAAATCTTTACTGTGTTAACCCGCTTTAGTCATTGATTGTGACTTCACTGCCATGGGCGTGCCATGACTGAGGATAACACCCAGAAGAGCAGCAAATGGATGAAAAGGGGACAATTGACTATATATCTTCTTGAGAAATACAGGTAGGTACTGTGATACTAGGGTCAAGGGGGTCTAGGATTGATGATAAAGCCGAGTGTGCTTGTAATCATGTAAAACATAATGGATACAGTTTAAAGCCTCAAAAAGAAAAGTGATTGGACACTGGTTAGTTACTGTTTGCACAGAGAATTCGTGTACAAGCTTAGGCACATTATTCTCTTATTTTTAGGTTTGACTATGTCTCTTTCTATTGTCTTGTAAAGTTACTTCGCTCTATGGGTCACAGAACCCTTAGCGCTGCACTGTTATAGCTATAAATACAGTTGTGTTTATTTTACAGATGAAACTAAATGTAGGTTTCTTATTGTTTATCTGTTTTTGTGTGTAAATGATCAGATAAGTATATTCTGATTTTACCTCTTTGAAAATGTTACAATATAAAAATCATATCATTTTGCCTTGCAACAGTATTCTTTCTGTAACTTTGAAGTTATTTAATGTATTTGCAAGATGTTTAATGATAAATAAATAATGAAGTATCCACAATAGTGGTCTGTAATAAGATGCAGTAATAAAGACACCAGCAGAGGGATCTGGTTGATAATGCAAAATAATTAAAACAAAAAGCTGTAACTTTCTAGGGAACATATCTGAATCAGGCAAACAGACATTTATTTCTATGAATGCTTTTAATTCTGTGCATAATGAGTTGATGTGCAATATCACCACTGTTATATATGTTGTATTCAATTAGATCAACTGGACTTGAAGTTTAGTCTTGAAGATGTTTCGCTAGTCATCCGACTGGCTTTCTCAATTCAGAATGACTTATACAAGAATCTGTGGCAATTATGTACCCTGGAAATCCCAATTAGCATATCACAGCCAAGTGTTAAGGTGTGATTAGATAGTGGCTAAGAGGTGTTATAGGAATGCCCAGGTAAGTGTCAAAACAGCATTGTACATGGCAGACAGATAGTGTCGAACCCCCCCACCTCTATTTAGGCTTGGTTTCTTATTTTCACATAAATGGCCTCCTTAACACCTCTCTTGAACCAGTCATGTTCCTTTCTGCAATATGTTAACATTACAATCTTCAAAGGTATGTCCTTTATCCTCGGGTTAGGACTCAGCTGTGTACCTGCATCTTAAGGATGCGTGTGCATCGGAAAAAACATGTTAGTGAAAATTGCGCAATCGCAAGTGAAAACGCGTGCACAAATGCGTGAAAAACGCGCTAGTGTGGCCAAGCTCTAACACCTGGATGAATAGAAAATAGCCTAAAATATACTGCAAGGCTGACTTTGAAAGAATGCAAATCAGTCCAGCTGCACTAATTACATTTTGATCAAAATGTCCTCCAATTCTGTAACCCTAGGCTCGAGGTGTATCAATGGGTTTGTTGGGCTACTCAGTGGGGCTGCCACGGTCATTGCCCTTTTGCTTCTTTCTCAGTACAGGTGTGATGGTGTAGGGGCATTTCTCTGTAAGTACCTAGACTACTGTGTAGTGCAGTTTATATAGGATCGGGACCTTGTGTATGAAGGCCAGACTTGCCGTAAAATGCATTAAATGGCACACAGTGCGAAATGTTGCACCATACAGCATTACATTAGCGTTCCAGTAACAATCCCCACATACATGATTACTTTGGTAGGCAGGGGTACTCCCATTCACTGGAATGCAAATAGATTACATTAAATAGTACTGCATCCCTAGAACAAAGAATTGGTGTTAGATTTATACAAAATGGATTTTTATAGATCAGACCAAATGACAGTAGGTGCCAGTGTAACCAGTTGGAAGATTAGTTATTTTATTTCTATTTCAATCCCTTGGCAGGTTCAGCCTTTACAGTTGCACACATTTTACCCTCTGCTTTTTCTTGGACAAGCCACCTTGTGGAATCTGGCGCCCTAGGCCATATAGATAAACAATAGTGGAGGTGTCCAACTGTGGGTGCAGACGCCTCATGGGTTCTTCCCTTTGGAACCAATAGCTTCGCAGGAAAAAAGGCATTGAGGGTCGACTCCAAGAAATTAGAACAATTTTATTGTGATCCACAAAATCACACGTCACGTGACGTTTGATGTGTGGATCACAATAAAATTGTTTCATTTCTTGGAGTGCGACCCTCAATTGCTTTTTCCTGAGCCTGGCCAAGCCTTATGGAAAATTTGGCCCTGCATGCAACCGAAAGTAATATGGGGGGAACGGGATTTACACCTATTTTAGGGCACTGCACCATTTTCAAATGTTTAATTATGATATATTAATGTTTGCTATTTATGAATGAGCTGACACACCTGTTAACCATTTATAAAGGCAATACTAGTCTAGCATTTCTTTCACTTCATTTCTTATCTCAGTGCTGTAGTACCAGTAAAGTTCAATTCAATTAAAGTCAACAAGTTTATTTTGTTCCTTTATTCCATAACAAACGTTATTAGTATTTGTCAGGAAAGTGTGTAGTGACTTGACCAGAATGGATTAACTATTGGTATTAGTTCTTTCAAAGGACCAATAAAAATGCCATTCCACCCTGGAAACAGTCTCAGTGTTATATAGCATGGAACCAGATATTCTCTTCCATACAATGTGGGGCCAAAATGTGTATCTGGAATTCTCTAGAGCTAGAGTTCTGGTGGGTACCTTACGGTCAAATTAAGGACAGTCATACATGCTTGTGAAGGTTCTCATTCATCCAGGCATGGGATATCTGTTGTATTCAATTAGATCAACTGGACTGAATGTAGTTCTTGAAGACGTTTCGTAGTCATCCGACTGGCTTTTCAATTCAGAATGACTTGTACAAGAATCGTGGCAATTATGTACCTGGGAAAATCCCAATTAGCAATACACAGCCAGGTGTTAAGGGGTGTGATTAGATAGTGGCTAAGAGTGTTTATAGGAACGCCCAGAGAGTAAGGTGTTTAAAACAGCATTGTACATGGCAGACAGTGGACCCAACATTAAATCACAAGGGAAGAGGTACAAAACAACAAACTGGCTTTCTTGGACTGCTTGGTTAAGGAAAATGGTAAACTGAAGTAGAAGGTTTACAGAAAACCAACCCACACAGATCAGATTTGATGTTTGACTCCCCACCACCCTTTAGATCACAAGCTGGGGTCATCAGAACCCTGCAACACAGAGCCGAGAAACATCCCCACTAGCACAGAGGCGAAGGCTAAAGAAATGAAACATCTCAGAGGAGCCCTTAAAACTTGTGGATATCCAGACTGGGCCTTTGTCAAAGAAGTAGAAGGAAAGAAAAGAACACGAATACCAACAGTGAAGGGGAAAAGCAAGACAGGAGGAAACATGGTCATCCCATATGTAGCAGGGGCTCCGAGAAATTAAGAAGAAATTTTCAAAAAACATCGTATCCCTGTCTGCTTTAAACCGAACAACACACTGAGGCAGCAATTGGACATCAGAAAGACCCAATACCAAAACACAAGAAAAGCGACATCATATATGCAGTGCAGTGCAGGTGAAGAATGCTCTGATGTATGTGGGGGAGGACAAACAGCAACTGCATCAACGTATGGCCCAGCACAGAAGAGCCAATTCCTCGGATCACAGGACTCAGCCGTGTATCTGCATCTAAGGATAAAGGACATACCTTTGAAGATTGTAATGGTAACATACTGGCGAAGGAACGTGACTGGTCAAGAGAGGTGTTAAGGAGGCCATTTATGTGAAAATAAAGAAACCAAGCCTAAATAGGGTGGGGGGGTTCGACACACAACTGTCTGCCATGTACAATGCTGTTTTAACACCTTACTCTGGGCGTTCCTATAACACCTCTTAGCCACATCTAATCACACCCTTAACACCTGGCTGTGATATGCTAATTGGGATTTCCAGGGTACATGATTGCCAAGATTCTTGTACAAGTCATTCTGAATTGAGAAAGCCAGTCGGATGACTACCGAAACGTCTTCAAGAACTACATTTCAAGTCCAGTTGATCTAATTGAATACAACAGAGACAGTCATACATGTAAAAATAATGTATTGGTGTTGGAATATGAAGACAGAAACCAATTATATTTTGTGAATTGGAAGGTAGGCCCATTAAAATGACCCAACATGGAGACCTTATTCCTTGCCAAGGCAAGTTATTCATATCTTGGGAAATATGTATTACACACAGGTCATGTCAGTGTGGTACTGTAGGAATTGATAATTATTACAGGAGAGCAATCTGTGGTCAATATCCCAATACAATGTACATATCTACATTTATATGGAATCTGCCTAACTGAGGGGTAATGAATGCTTTTGGCTTGTTGTAAATCTGGACATTCCGGACACTCCACCTCATGCATATTCCCGGAGGGGGTGGTTCAACAAGGGGCTTAAAAATCCTTGTAGCCCCTTTAACTGTGTTATACTGAGGGGACATGCTAAATGTGTATGAAACATATTTCCTTCTCGCCCCGGGAACACAGGACTTCTAGTGAGTAGGGTCGTGAATATTTTATCCTTTTTATTTTAAATAACGTTGTACCATTGTATGTCATTTTATTGTAACACCATTTTCTTTATTTTTGTATTATTTGCACTGTCCATGAGAGAGAGGGAGGAGGAGAGAATGGCTGCAGTGCGCATGGCAAAATTCTCCTGAAGGAGAGAGCAAGAGGCAGAATACTATTGGACTCTGCCAGGTTCTGGTGGTCACTTTTTGGGACTTTACAGGGACATTACAGGAGAACCATTTGGAGCGGGATGATGTTAAATATAGTTTGGGGGTGGACATGCCCTTTTAAAGGGCATGTCCACCCCAAATCAAAATTTTGACTGCTGGCCCCAGGGCCGGATTATCCACAAGGCACCCAGGCAGGTGCCTGGGGCCCGGATGTCAAGGGGGCCCGTCGGGAGCGTCCAGGGGCCCTAGTATCATCATCTGCAACTGCATAAAAATGTGTGCAGTGTGCTGCGTGCAGTAAATACAAATATATATATAGGCAAGGGCAGCCAATTCAATTAAAATCCTTTATTTACCCATACCATAGCGGCCGGCAGCGCGTGCGTGCGCAGTTATCATCAGATACTCCAGCCAGGTCACCGTCTCGGCGTCTCCAGCAAATTAATCAATCATACTGATGATACTGCGCACGCACGCGCTGCCGGCCGCTATGGTATGGGTAAATAAAGGATTTTAATTGAATTGGCTTGCCCTTGCCTATATATATATTTGTATTGTACTGCACGCAGCACACTGCACACATTTTTAATGCAGTTGCAGATGATGATACTAGGGCCCCTGGACGGCTCCCGACGGGCCCCCTTGACATCCGGGCCCCAGGCACCTGCCTCGGGTGCCTTGTGGATAATCCGGCCCTGGGGCCAGCAGTCAAAATTTTGATTTGGGGGTGGACATGCCCTTTAAAAGGGCATGTCCACCCCCAAAACTATAATTTAACATCCCAGCTCCAAATGGTTCTCCTGTAATGTCCCTGTAAAGTCCCAAAAAGTGACCACCAGGAACCTGGCAGAGTCCATATAGTATTCTGCCTCTTGTCTCTCCTTCAGGAGAATTTTGCCATGCGCACTGCAGCCATTCTCTCCCTCCCTCTCTCTCATGGACAGTGCAAATAATACAAAAATAAAAGAAAATGGTGTTACAATAAAATGACATACAATAGGTACAACGGTTATTTAAAATAAAAAGGATAAAAATATTCACAGACCCTACTCACTAGAAGTCCTGTGTCCCGGGGCGAGAAGGAAATATGTTTCATACACATTTAGCATGTCCCCTCAGTATGAACACAGTTAAAGGGGCTACAAGGATTTTTAAGCCCCTTGTTGAACCACCCCCCTCCGGGGATATGCATGAGGTGGGAGTGTCCAGGAATGTCCAGATTTACAACAAGCCAAAAGCATTCATTACCCCTCAGTTAGGCAGATTCCATATAAATGTAGATATGTACATTGTATTGGGATATTGACCACAGATTGCTCTCCTGTAATAATTATCAATTCCTACAGTACCAAACATGACATGACCTGTGTGTAATACATATTTCCCAAGATATGAATAACTTGCCTTGGCAAGGGAATAAGGTCTCCATGTTGGGTATCATTTTAATGGGCCTACCTTCCAATTCACAAATATAATATTGGTTTCTGTCTTACATATTCCAACACCAAAATACATTTATTTTACATGTATGACTGTCTCTGTTGTATTCAATTAGATCAACTGGACTTGAAATGTAGTTCTGAAGACGTTTCGGTAGTCATCCGACTGGCTTTCAATTCAGAATGACTTGTACAAGAATCTGTGGCAATCATGTACCCTGGAAAATCCCAATTAGCATATCACAGCCAGGTGTAAGGGTGTGATTAGATAGTGGCTAAGAGGTGTTATAGGAACGCCCAGAGAAGGTGTTAAAACAGCATTGTACATGGCAGACAGTTGGTGTCGACCCCCCCACCTCTATTTAGGTTGGTTTCTTATTTTCACATAAATGGCCTCCTAACACCTCTCTTGAACCAGTCACGTTCCTTCGCCAGTATGTAACATTACAATCTTCAAAGGTATGTCTTTATCCTTAGATGCAGATACACGGCTGAGTCCTGATCCGAGGAATTGGCTCTTCTGTTGCTGGGCCATACGTTGATGCAGTTGCTGTTTGGTCTCCCCCACATACAAATCAAAGCATTCTTCACTGCACTGCCACTGCATATATGATGTCGCTTTTCTTTGTTTTGGTATTGGGTCTTCTGATGAACCAATTGCTGCCTCAGTGTGTTGTTCGGTTAAAGCAGACAGGGATACGATGTTTTTTGAAAATTCTTCTTAATTTCTCGGAGACCCTGTACATATGGGATGACCATGTTCTTCCTCCTGTCTGCTTTTCCCCTTCACTGTTGGTATTCGTGTTCTTTTCTTTCCTTCTACCTTTTGACAAAGGCCCAGTCTGGATATCCACAAGTTTTAAGGGCTCCTCTGAGATGTTTCATTTCTTTAGCCTTCGCTCTGTGTAGTGGGGATGTTCTCGCGCTGTGTTGCAGGGTTCTGATGACCCAGCTTGTGATCTAAGGGTGGTGGGAGTCAAACATCAATACTGATCTGTGTGGGTTGGTTTTCTGTAAACCTTCTACTTCCAGTTTACCATTTTCCTTAACCAAGCAGTCCAAGAAAGCCAGTTTGTTGTTTTGTACCTCTTCCCTTGTGAATTTAATGTTTTGGTCCACTGTCTGCCATGTACAATGCTGTTTTAACACCTTACTCTGGGCGTTCCTATAACACCTCTTAGCCACTATCTAATCACACCCTTAACACCTGGCTGTGATATGCTAATTGGGATTTTCCAGGGTACATAATTGCACAGATTCTTGTACAAGTCATTCGAATTGATGAGAAAGACCAGTCGGATGACTAGCGAAAAGTCCTTCAAGAACTACATTTCAAGTCCAGTTGATCTAATTGAATACAACAGATATACCATGACCTGGATGAATGAGAACCTTCACAAGCATGTATGACTGTCCTTAATTTGACCGTTTAAGGTACCCACCAGAACTCTAGCTCTAGAGAATTCCAGATACACATTTTGGCCCCACATTGTATGGAAGAGAATATCTGGTTCCATGCTAATATAACACTGAGACTGTTTCCAGGGTGGAATGGCATTTTTATTGGTCCTTTGAAAGAACTAATACCAATAGTTAATCCATTCTGGTCAAGTCACTACACACTTTCCTGACAAATACTAATAACGTTTGTTATGGAATTAAAGGAACAAAATAAACTTGTTGACTTTAATTGAAATTGAACTTTACTGGTACTACAGCACTGAGATAAGAAATGAAAGTGAAAGAAATGCTAGACTAGTATTGCCATTTATAAATGGTTAACAGGTGTGTCAGCTCATTCATAAATAGCAAACATTAATATATCATAATTAAACATTTGAAAATGGTGCAGTGCCCTAAAATAGGTGTAAATCCCGTTACCCCAATATTACTTTCGGTTGCATGCAGGGCCAAATTTTCCATAAGGCTATGGCCTAGGGCTCAGGAAAAAAGGCAATTGAGGGTCGCACTCCAAGAAATTAGAACAATTTTATTGTGATCCACACATCACACGTCACGTGACGTGGATGTGTGGATCACAATAAAATTGTTCTAATTTCTTGGAGTGCGACCCTCAATTGCCTTTTTTCCTGCGAAGCTATTGGTTCCAAAGGGAAGAACCCATGAGGCGTCTGCACCCACAGTTGGACACCTCCACTATTGTTTATCTATATGGCCTAGGGCGCCAGATTCCACAGAGGTGGCTTGTCCAAGAAGAAGCAGAGGGGTAAAATGTAGCAACTGTAAAGGCTGAACCTGCCAAGGGATTGAAATAGAAATAAAAGTAACTAATCTTCCAACTGGTTACACTGGCACCTACTGTCATTTGGTCTGATCTATAAAAATCCATTTTGTATAAATCTAACACCAATTCCTTGTTCTAGGGATGCAGTACTATTTAATGTAATCTATTTGCATTCCAGTGAATGGGAGATACCCCTGCCTACCAAAGTAATCATGTATGTGGGGGGATTGTTACTGGAAAACGCTAATGTAATGCTGTATGGTGCAACATTTCGCACTGTGTGCCATTTAATGCATTTTACGGCAAGTCTGGCCTTCATACACAAGGTCCCGATCCTATATAAACTGCACTACACAGTAGTCTAAGGTACTTACAGAGAAATGCCCCTCACACCATCACACTGTACTGAGAAAGAAGCAAAAGGGCAATGACCAGTGGCAGCCCCACTGAGTAGCCCAACAAACCCATTGATACACCTCTGAGCCTAGGGTTACCAGGAATTGGAGGACATTTTGATCAAAATGTAATTAGTGCAGCTGGACTGATTTGCATTCTTTCAAAGTCAGCCTTGCAGTATATTTTAGGCTATTTTCTATTCATCCAGGTGTTAGAGCTTGGCCACACTAGCGCGTTTTTCACGCATTTGTGCACGCGTTTTCACTTGCGATTGCGCAATTTTCACTAACATGTTTTTTCCGATGCACACGCATCCTTAAGATGCAGGTACACAGCTGAGTCCTAACCCGAGGATAAAGGACATACCTTTGAAGATTGTAATGTTAACATATTGGCAAAGGAACATGACTGGTTCAAGAGAGGTGTTAAGGAGGCCATTTATGTGAAAATAAAGAAACCAAGCCTAAATAGAGGTGGGGGGGTTCGACACTATCTGTCTGCCATGTACAATGCTGTTTTGACACCTTACTCTGGGCATTCCTATAACACCTCTTAGCCACTATCTAATCACACCTTAACACTTGGCTGTGATATGCTAATTGGGATTTTCCAGGGTACATAATTGCCACAGATTCTTGTATAAGTCATTCTGAATTGAGAAAGCCAGTCGGATGACTAGCGAAACATCTTCAAGAACTAAACTTCAAGTCCAGTTGATCTAATTGAATACAACATATATTAACAGTGGTGAATATTGCACATCAACTCATTATGCACAGAATTAAAAGCATTCATAGAAATAAATGTCTGTTTGCCTGATTCAGATATGTTCCCTAGAAAGTTACAGCTTTTTGTTTTAATTATTTTGCATTATCAACCAGATCCCTCTGCTGGTGTCTTTATGTACTGCATCTTATTACAGACCACTATTGTGGATACTTCATTATTTTATTTATCATTAAACATCTTGCAAAATACATTAAAATAACTTCAAAGTTACAGAAAGAATACTGTTGCAAGGCAAAATGATATTGATTTTTATATATGTAACATTTTCAAAGAGGTAAAATCATGAAATAAGCTTATCTGATCATTTACACACAAAAACAAGATAAAACAATAAGAAACACATACATTTAGTTTCATGTAAAATAAACACAACTGTATTTATAGCTATAACAGTGCAGCGCTAAGGGTTCTGTTAGACCCATAGAGCGAAGTAACTTTACAAGACAATAGAAAGAGACATAGTCAAACCTAAAAATAAGAGAATAATGTGCCTAAGCTTGTACACGAGATTCTCTGTGCAAACAGTAACTAACCAGTGTCCAATCACTTTTCTTTTTGAGGCTTTAAACTGTATCCATTATGTTTTACATGATTACAAGCACATCCGGCTTTATCATCAATCCTAGACCCCCTTGACCCTAGTATCACAGTACCTACCTGTATTTCTCAAGGAAGATATATAGTCAATTGTCCCCTTTTCATCCATTTGCTGCTCTTCTGGGTGTTATCCATCAGTCATGGCACGGCCATGGCAGTGAAGTCACAATCAATGACTTAAGCAGGGTTAACACAGTAAAGATTTTTGAAAAATGACAGACAGGATCTGCAAGATCCTGCCTGTCATTTTTCAAAGATTGGGCTACACACAGTCCCGAGCGTTCTGCCTAATACACAGCACAGGGAGAGCGCTTAGGACTGTGTGTTTCCCTCGGCCACGGTAGACTCCCCTATAGGGAGACTACCACGGCCAAGGGAAATTTCCCTCTTTCAACCCGAACGTTCGGCGGCCGCACACTCATTCGTGAAAGCTAGGTACACACAGCACCGATAATGCCACAATACCATCCAACGGTATCGGGGCTTTATCAGTACTTCAGTACTGTGTGTACCTATATTTAGGATGGCTACACCAGCTGCATCCTTTACAGCTGTTTAAGCTCGTTAATCCTTAAAAGGAAGTAGAAAAGACTTAAATAAAGATTAGCGGACTTCTTGGTTAATTTATATTGATCCCAGAACACCATGGAGCCAGGTATTGTGATGCTAGGATTTGAAAGGGTCCTGCTTTTGTGGGGGAAAAAATCTTCTCTTTACAGATCTTTCATGTGGTTTGTCCCTTAGAAACTAGGTACACACAGTCGATATTTTAACCCAACCGACCAATGTTCCATTATATCTATCACAACAAAATATCGGCGGTACTTTTTTGTCAGACGACGACAGATGTTGGTAGACCTTTCATCTAAATCAGATAAAAGATCGAACGATAACATTGGTTGTGTCTAAATATTGGTGACGATTCTTGCTTTAACCTACTATATTTTATCCCAGCCAATAGCCAACTAGTCGATAAAGTCGAAATATTGACCCGTGTTCCTTAATTAGCAAATGTGTTAAGCAGCAATTAATCTCCAAGACAAGCAGGAGATCACAGGAAAAGTGCATGAAAAGTGGTGTCTTAATAGTTGAAACATAAAATGATTTGGATCTAATTTGCTGGTGCTCATAGCAGACATTAACTATATACAACAGAAACACAAAAACATTATGTAATATAAAATTAGCAAAATCGTGCCATGTTGCTACATAAATGTAGCAAAACCAATAGTTTTAATGACCAATTTTGCTGTAAATGATCTGGAAAATGTCCTTTTACTACCCAGTTTACCCAACCAATATTTATCGGGGTGATTGACTGGGTAATATAATCATCTGGTGTGTGCCAACCTTAATAATTTGATTACATACAGTATAAGTTGGTAGACAAAACTGTCATCATCCCTGCCCATGGTAGAAAATCACCAGATGGACACTATGGAATTCAGCGTCACAGTCAAAAGACTACATATTTCTTCTTTTTTCTTTGAAGTTCATTGCAGTCTAGTGCACAAAAATTGCAATTTTCTAAAACACAAAAACCTGGAAGTATATATTTTACCTAGGCTTAAAAATCCACACCAATCGGAAACATTATTTCTGCACCTGAGATGCAGTAAGAATTTTCCAGATCCTACTGTTTAATGAAAGCATGGAAGGTGAGTTGTAACCCTCTGCACCTCCTTTTCTTTAATGTTATATTTAATGCTGAATTATAGCAAAAATTAACTTAAAGAATATTGCATTGATAGTGCTGCACTGTTTAAATGCAAAACCCACACTAACCATATATTGCATCAGTTATTAAGGATTTTGCACTGTTTCGGGCTATAGTGCCTCATATTGCATCTCCCTGTAATTATTTTCCGAGAGATGTAATACTCCTCTTCATTACCAGTTCTCACAATGCAGTTACTTCTTAGCATAATTTAATGCATTGTGGGAATCCATCAGGTAAGGAGAATGGAGGGTAATGCCACAATTTAATTGGTGTTTGTTTTCATACTACCGAGTAGTGTAAAAACAAACGCAAGACATTTTATACGGGTGCCTGTGCTGTTAATAAAAAAAATGGTGCATGCACTGGAAAATTGTACTTAAATCCCTGCTTACCTGATATTACATATGGGGTTAACTCCATTTTACACAATAACATTTAATATTACATCTCCCGGTTAATGTTTTGTTCATAAGCATTTCTTTAACACAGCATTAAAGAGGAACTGTGGTCTCCACACAAGTGCTCTTTATTAAAAAGTGCACACTTCTACCCTTAAAATGACTCCAGGAACATGCTTCTGGCTGCAGTGTATCCAAATTACAGCAGTATAAAGTGTTCATGCTAGTACTGTGAGCATCATAACCCTGGGTTTGAGTGTGACAGATAGGACAGACAAGGAAGTGTAACTTTACAAGCCTATTGCTATAATCCACAGAAGCTGGAGACATTATCCTAGGCTCGTTTAAAAGGTACGAGAGAGCTATTTACAATAGATGGCACTTGTATAGAAAACAGTTACTATTATATATTAAAAAAAAAACAAAACTCGGCTAGGCTATAATTTTACTATAATTTCACCTAAGAATATTTGCCCTAGTTTTTACCTTTATCAAGGGTACAGCTCAGATGAAATAACCTTCTGAAGTTCAGTGTATTCTCCTCTCTCTAGGCTGGGTTCAGTTCCTGGGTCTTAAATCCTGAACTAGATAGGATTTCAATGAGGAATGTCTCTGGCCAAGAGACAGAGAGGAGTGAGTACTGAACTTCACAAGAAATCCTTGTCTGAACAGGGATCTTGGGAAGAAAAAAACTAGGGCCATTTGTATTGCTGCCTCAATAACTAAACAGTCTACTGCATATTTTTAAAGAAAACCTTCAGTGTTTAAAAGGCAGACGCATGACACGCCCCTATGTAAATACATACAAGGCCTATATAATAAAAGTTGTTTTTGTTAAAAACGGGGCTAATTTTGCTCCAACCGATTAGATGTTAGCTTTCAATTGTTAAATAAAATTATTACATCTCCCTGAAGAACTTTTATTACATAGGCCTGATTATCTGACCAATTTGTAATTTGGTAGTTTTTCTTTATCTCTTTTCATACAAACATAGTAAAGCTTAATAGCCTATCCTATTTAATTGACAACAAATCAGTTCATGAATACTGCCTTTCTATTGCCTGTGTTTTCCAGTGTGAATAGACCAATTTAGATTTTCTATGTGTACATTTGCCTTAGGCCTGGTACACGCAGATTTGAGATATTGGGCATTTGATAAATATATTATTGTTAATCTGTTGGTCATCTGACGAGTATGTGATCTATTAAAGACAGCACAACTGGCTGCGATTAAATGACACGTCCAATTTGCTGTTTCCATCTATGTTTAAAAATGCTTGGTTGGGTAAATTCAAATCAATCAATAGTCGATCTGAACAGGATTTATCAGCTTGGAATAATGATCTGTGTGTATCTTCCCTTACCAAACCCACTCAACCACACAATGTCTTATGACAGCAGACAAGCAGCTTCATGTTTTGGATATTATTGTGATGAGGATATAATTGTGATGTTTTAAATAGAATATATACTGCAAATATAAAACTTCTACTTTCCCTTGTGACATAATATAAAAGCAGTCCCCTTTCCAAAATTCCAAACAGCCAATAGTTAACAGCCGATCATGCCTTTCTCCTTTTCTTATAAATGCACACGTGTTACTGAAGAGAAAGCTAGGTCAGCAATGGAGAGGGTTATTGTGTGCTGTGACTTTGGAGGGTAAAAGCCTCTATATTATAAGGGAAAGTAGGAATAGCAGCTAAGTACACTTTTTTATATTAGCCGTATAGATACCTTAAGGGTTGTTTTCTAAAGATTATCATTAAGCCACTTGATATAATCATCTCTTGTCTTTGCACCAACTGAAAAATAAGTAGGCCATGTAGCAAATATCATACAGCCATGAAATCCATCCTTAAAGTGAGCATGTGTAACATCTATCCCAGCATTCTCCAAACGTATGGCATACATGGTTCCATCATCCCTTAAGACGTCATGCTCACAGGTTAAAATATACGTCTTTGGAAGCAGCTGAAGAGTTTGTTTATGTGCTATCAGTGGAGAAGCACGGGAATCAAGTAAAGCTGGCAATTCTTTGACTATTTGAGGGGAACCTTTGCTTTGTATCACAGGCTGATAACTCTTTTTGAAAGAAGAAGGTAATAATAAATTCCAGTTGAGAAGCTCTTGAACAAACACAGTTTCACTTTGGTCAAGGGACGTATGATTATTTACCAGCAATGAATGTGCAAAACTTTGACTACCATTGAGGTAGTCAAGCCAAAATTTTATCATGACAAATCTAGAAAGAATAGGCATGTCCATGTTTTGCTGATAGGATGGAGTGTTGAAATCTAGAACCTGAAGAACAGGATAAATTAAGGCTTGCAGTTTTACTTTGGTCTTTATATTGCCATCTTCAGCAAGCTGCAAATAAAAAAAATCTGGTTAAATGCAAAGAGACAAACAAGGCAGCCTTAAATATACTTAACTGTGAGTCAACCTAATTTGTGCAACAAATATGTGCTTCAATTCTCTAACAAAAGGCAGACAAGACAAAATCTATTCCCTTATTAAATTGGGATGGGCCGGTATAATTTGTTAAAACTTCTTGGCAGCACTAAAAGAATTAGTAATTCCAATTCCTTTTCTCTTTAAAGGAAAATTAAGCAAAGATTAGAATTTTTTATATATTGCAATACTGATTTCTCCTTTCTGCATCCAATGTTTACATACTGCCAAGTGTGCAGTAGCCAGCATTAAGAAGTGGTCATGTTGTGTAGTTCTGGTTATTCCCAGAGTAGGAGCATTGTACACAAGGGCAGCCTGGAAACAGAAGGTGTAACACCTACTATCTATTCTTGGAAAGGATATGTCGGCATTGACATACCAACAGTTTGTTACGGACAGAATTTTGATTTCAAAACTGTGTGTTCCCTAACCTGTTGCTGGAATAGCACCTGGCAGGTTTGACCATGTCTAATCAAATGATTATGTTATTTTGTGGAAAAAAATACTTTGTAAATACCAGCCAGCCATTTCTAAAATTCTGTATAAAACATACAGGGAGATGTAATAAAAGTTCTTATCGATAAAAATTGTGCTAATTTTGCCCCATCCAATCAGATCTTATTTAACATTTGAAAGCTAACATCTGAGTGGTTGGGGGAAATTAGCACCATTTTTAACAATAAGAAATGTTATTGAATCTCCCTGTTAATTTTGTCCATGGGGCTTTTAAACCCTGTACATGCTAATAAGCTAATTAGAATGTAACTTTAAAGGATAACTAAACTCTAAAAAATAACTTATTAAAAAAGGAAAGTACCTGGGGAAGGGAGGTTGGATTGATTCCTATTCCTTTTAATTTGCTAGTTTAGTCCTGAACTATTCCTTTATTAAAGATAGTGCTGAAGCTTATAGGAAGTCTGGCATAATCAGTTTTCTTTGGCCTGGTGATCCTCACAGAAACAATATTGGGAGGTAGGAAATACCCAGCCTATATCCCTGTCCCAAGTACTTTTTATTTTAATTGGTAAATATTCAAGGATACCACCTATTTTCTAGCTGCCACCAGTTCCCTCCCGATGTTCCACTCCAACATCCCAACATATGTATACAACGAAGAATGGGAAGCATCTGGTGGACTATAAGACAATAAAAAATTGGCAAAATGCTCTTTATTGTGCCATTCACACAACATGTTTCGGATCCCTTATGATCCTTTATCAAGTGGATGATAAAGGATCATTACACATCTGAAACATGTTGTGTGAATGTCAATTTTTTGTTATCTTGTAGTCAACCAGTTTCTTTCCATTCTTCGTTGTATACACATACTATTCATTTTAACTGTATTTAAAAAAAACTTCCGACACACAATAGTTCTCCTTTAATTCTTGTTTATATATACTGACATTTCCTAGTGTAGCAAACTTTATGGGGGACAAATTTGATTTGCTTCTAAAATGATAATGCTATTGTTAAAATCAGCAGTTTCTAGGCTTCAATATGTTTTGGTTGAAATGTATTCCTTTAGCAGACTGTGTATGTCTATTATTGGGACTTAATGGAAAATCAGATCAAGTCCATATTACCGTATATACTCGAGTATAAACCGTCCCGAGTATAAACCGAGGTACCTAGTTTTAGCTAAAAAAAAAGGAGAAAAAGATATTGACTCGAGTATAAACCAAGGGGGTTAGTATTTGCCACTTAAGATGTTTGGAAACTACAACTCCCAGCATGCTTTATTGCTAGGAGTTGTAGTTTTCAAACATCTTAAGTGGAAAATACTTGCAAATAGGGGTAAATCCTCCTTTATTTGTGCATACATATGCACAAATAAAGAAGGTTTTACTCTTATTTGTAAGTATTTGCCACTTATGATGTTGCCCTGGTGTCCCTGTATTAGGTATAGTTCTCCTACCTTGTCCGGCGGCCGCTCTCTCCTCGCTCCGCATCCTTGGTGATGTCACTACTTGGCACCGCAAAGTGAGAGGCGCCGGGCAGTGACATCATCCGGATGCGCACCGAGGATGCGGATCGCGTGGCCGGTGGACAAGGTAGGAGGAAGATTGACTCGAGTATAAGCCTGAAAACCTCGGTTTATACTCGAGTATATACGGTATTTCATGGTGTTCATAATCTTATTGCAATTCTAACACTGAATTGCATTTCTAAAAACAGTAATATTTAAAGAAAAAAAAAGCACAATGCCGGAATCCAATAAAAATGTACATCAGTTTTAGTCCATTTGCTAAAGTGATCTTACTATTCCAACAAGCAAAATGAGTTGTAACAGTACCTGTTGACAGACAGCAGCAGCAAGATTTCCTCCAGCACTGTCCCCAGAGACTGCTATTCTGGATGGATCTGCAGAATACTCAGCAAGCACCTCTGGGCGCAAATAGTACTTAGTAGCAGTCAGTGCATCATTTAGTTGCTCGGGGAAATGAACATCTGGCACCAATCTGTACCTGTAGAGATGCAAATTCACAGGTACACACATTAATTCTACTTATGCATTAAAATGTTTTGTTTTTTTTAAATAATTTGAAATCTAAACACTAGAGAATGGGTTAGTTGTAGATGACTGCAATGTATAATTATTTTAACTCAGTAATTGTATGTATGTATATGTTTATTTATATAGTGCCATTTGCGGACGCAGAGCTGTACAGTATAAACTACAATAAAGTCACATAAGGGTGATAAATACATAGATAGTTCAGTACATAAATATATAACATATAAATAGAAGTGTTAGGGCTTTGCCACAAGAGGTAATGAGGTCCCTGCCCCGTAGAGCTTACAATCTAGTTAATTGGTTTAGATTAGCGTCTATATGTAGTTAGACCTTTTAAATAGAGGACACTTGTATGGAGACCACAGTTACCTTTTAAACTTGCCAAAGTCAGCACTTTGGCAGGGACAGATTTACACTTTTTTGCTCCCCCTAGGCCAGCTAATTGTGCCGCCCTTCCCAGACACAACAAAGAAACAGAACAAGGCTGATCTTGAAAAAATGCACATCAGTCCAGCTGCACTAATAACATTTATCAAGAACTAGACATTAAGCCCCTTACATTAACGGGCGCTAGACATGCTCCCCCTCCCCAACACACACACTGCGTCTGCCTGGTAAAGACGTTGCATCGACAAAACGCATAGCAGTTCTATTTATTTTACTGCCAGTGTGGTTTGCACACTATTTATGAATAATAAGGGAGTTATATCCATTTTTTGTTTTGCAGATTGCACTTTTTTTTTTACTGTGTCACTTTACTTACCCATAAGCTATCCCACGGCGAAGGGGCCTAGGATTGATCGGCGTCCCCTTCCACCTGAAAACTTGCAGTGCAGACATATCCATCCAGGTACCAGAACTTCTTCCTGTGTCCCATGCGAATAGTGTGGTGCGTGCTTAGAGGGCCAACCTTCAGTGCTGTTGGTCCGGAGTACACACATTAGGGACAGTGGGATTGAAAGGCCAGCAATGGTATATTTCTGCCAGGAGCCAGAGATATGTGTCATTAGAGTTGACCAGTGAAGGAAATTGTGTGAGTGGAGAGTTAGGCCGTGATTTCTGGGCATTTCTGAGCTGTGGAAGGTAGCTGTGTATAGGGTGTCTTCCTGGATCGGATACAATATATAATTATTTTTTTATGTGGAGGACTTGGTGGAGTTTTTTCTCAGTACAGTCTGATGGGATGAGGAAGCAATCGCACTTCCAATTTGATATGTCGATAGCAGTTCCTGCTGCATTATGATCCAATGTAAAACTTTAGGGATCATAAAGCCATCCATTAGCTGGCACTAAAAAGTTTCCTCCATCGTCCCATCAATTGTGATGGCTGCATGGGTGTCTTTAAAGATACCCATGCAGCCACCACAAACCCCATCTTAAAGTCACATTTACCAACAAGATCAATATTTAGTATAGTATATTTGTTTAGTATAGTAGCCAGTGGTGCACTGCCCTGTAAGTACCTTAGGCTTTTTTATAGTACAGTTTATAGGGGATTGGAACCACATGATTGAAGGCCAGGTTTCTCCCAAGGTCTGTTAAATGGAACACAGTGCAATATTTGTGTCCACACCAGTATTTCTCTGCTGGTATTAAAGGGTAACTATACTCACTCAAACAACTTTACATTATCTGAAACTACAATTTGGGAGAAGATGGTGGTACTCAAACATTTACCCATGCTTGCTTTGTTGTTAAATTATTAATGTTAAGTGACTGCTCCTAATTCCCCCCCACCCTACCTTACTCACTGCCTCCTTGTAGTGTCTGAAACATTTAGAAGTTCTACACAGCCTCATCATGGGCATTGCTCTGCTTACACATCTTCACCTCCCTTCCCCCTGCCTATAAATTGGGGCACATATTATAATTTCTTCTGGAGTGACAGGTCTTTCCCTGTAAATGCTGTGATTTCAAATGCTTATTTCTCAGAATCTACAGCTCACAATTAAACTCCGAAAAGAGTTTTGAAGTAGTATCTTGCTGTATGTAAAGGTACACACACACACACACACACACACACACACACACACAGAGAGAGAGACAGAGAGAGAGAGAGAGAGAGAGATAGAGGGAAAGATACCCTGGCACCCTATGCCCTGACCTAGTTGGTCTTGTCTTAAATTTGGCCCTGCACTTAAGCTGTCCATACAAAAGTAATTTTAACAGCCGATGTTCCACGTTCCAGCAACATTCAGAAACTGCCTGTCTGGTCAGTTTGACTGGCATTATGGCTGTAATGCAAATTGCAAGCCATAATGGTTCATCCGGGAAATGTGGGTAGGTAAAACTGCATTTAGTGTTATGATTGATTTGACATTCACTTTAGATTGAAAATCATTATATAGCAGGGTCAGTGTATGGACTCTGTGATACAGACCTCAGAGGGTAACTAGACTTAAAATGGTAAATTTTGGCTACGATGCTGGATTATTGGCCTATAGCAATTATAATCTGGTTTTTCAAGTGTGTAAGAAAGGAAACGTGGTCATTAAACACGTGGGAGGTACAAGATACGACTATACCACACCCTTGTATGAGAAATTCACAGCTATCTTTTTTTAACCAACTCGTTCCTTGAAGTTATTTTTTTTTAGAAGCTGGTAGCCCCTTTTTAGGAAAACAATCCCTTTGCTACTGCAATAAACTTACTCTATAGTAAAAAGAAAAGGATCTCAATGCATTAAAACACACAGTAAACAATAGTGTGATATTACAGAGTAAGTTTATTTTATCAGACAACCCTTAAAGGTTGTCTGGTAAAATAAACGGTTAGCCCATCCCATATCAAAAGTATCACAATGCTATATATTCATTGGACTAATATAGCACTAAATTATTACAGTAGTAAAGGGATTATTTTCTTTAAAAAATGCTACCAGACTACAAGGTACCATTTAATTAAATGCAACACCCACCTTAAAGTATGTATATATTTTTTGGCATATTAAATTCAATTCCCTGGTTACACTCTTAAAACACACTACACACAGTGCAAGCATTAAGCACCGTACAGAAAGAGCAGTGGTTACTAGCCTAATTGGCCATAATCAAAGTGACACATCCAATGAGAACAAAAATTCCGACTTTCCGGCAAGATTCTGTAAAACAGCTGAGCCGGACTTTCAATCAAAGTTACTTGAACTCCACAGGGAATTTCGCAGGGAGTTGCAAGGTAAAAAAAACTGGTACCTGGCCCGAGATAACTATCAATTTGAGGTTTGGACAGCATTGAATTTAAAGGGCGTCTATAGTAAAATGTATACATTGGTCCAATCCAAACATAAAAAAGGTTAGCCTAGGCTGCCTTATTCCCACCTTCCTCTGTCGCTTCGTGTTTGCACACAGTCTGATTTATTGCAAAGCTCCCCACTCCTCCTCCCCTCTCTGGTCATTCCCCCGTTCACATAATCCGGCTGGGAACCAAGCCTGTGAACAAAGCTGCTCATGTGCATTATTCCTCCTACACATCCCTCTAACCTTTGTAAACAAAACAGAGACCAGAGTCCTGCCTTATCACTGCAGCCTGATCTCGCTTTGACAGGCAATAAATTGGTGAAAGCTTCTTCATTCGCATTTTCTTTACAATCGGTTTTTAACCCAGTATTTGCCAACTTTTTAATTAGCAGGAAGGAGTCATTGGGAGACTTGCTGTAAAACCAGCATGCTGTTAGGGGATTTGATTGACGGCTTAAGCAGGAGTGGTGTATTGAAATCTTGACTTATTTTAACTTCTATATCTCGGGACAGAGGAGGGAACTCAAGAAAATAGAGGTACTCTGGGGGTTGGGGGGAATTATAGAACACATAGAAAGAAAAAAAAATTACATTTCCCACTATAGATGCCCTTTAATGCGCTTTTTAGAAGCTTGAGCATGTGCAGGGTAGGCAGCAGAGAAAACATTAGTGTATCATAGGCTGTGATGCCAGTAGCCTTGATTGAGTGCATGGAGGGAGGAGCCAGCTTACTCTGCCAGAATGGAGGCAATAATTATCCTTAAATATCTGGTTAGTAATATATCTAATAAAGTGCTGAATAATAAAGTGCTGAATATATGAGTTGGGGGAAGGTAACTGACAAGCTTTTTGTTTTAAGGGTGGACATGTCCATATTGCCAACAAATTTAAAATGACCCACTTCTGGTTCAACATCTTCAGTACTCTTTGTTGGCACACGTAATAACCTGTACACATATAAATCTCTAGCGTTGCATATCCCTATGAATTTACAGATTACTGAATTTACAGATAATTGGATTTTTTTGCACTGAAATCTTTATTCTAGTTTAAGAGTAATTGTTGAGTAGAATTATTATTATTATAGATGTAGATAGTGCTAACATCTTCCGTGGCGCTTTACAATAACATAGTCATACATTACATATAAGGGTAATATCAAATGTTCTAAAAAAAAAAAGCCTATTCTCCCTGGGATCGGTGTTGGTTTATTTGATAAATGTTTATGATTTTATTTCTAAAATGGGAAACACCTTTACAAAAACAATAGGAACTTTGACAACTCCCTTGAGCATAACAAGGCAGATCAACTGAATGTTTCACCAGTACCTCCACTGAGCACAATTGGCCAGTTATTTTTGCAGTAAGCTCTGGAGAGCAGTTATTTTTACGGTTACTAAAGCAAGTACAAAAGATTTCTCTACACTTACAAGCTAGGTCACAAACTAGAGAGTTTCCCCAAAGATAATACATTGGAGTTTTAAGACTTTTTCTCTACAATAATATTGCTCAGCAAGATAGAAAAATAGTTAACATAGTTAGACAATGCGATTATTGTTACTAAGTTTTTAATGAACTGCTTTTTTCTGTTGGTTCTGCAGTTGTCCAACATGAAATGTTGCTTGCTGATCACTGCAAATTGCTAAAGAGAACAATGGACACAAGACAATAAAAATATATTCTTTATGGCAAGGGAAAAGGACGTTTTTGACTGCAAGTTTCCACAGCGCTTAAAATTAAGGCACAAAAAATGGTTTGGAGGGGATTAATAATTTATATATTCCACGAGTTAACAAAGCATGGTGTATTAATCTGTTTTAGAACCACCACCCTGAATATCATGGGATTCTTCATTTACTGTTTACGCTTTATATGGTTTAGGTCCTGGCTGCTATTTGTTTAAACTGATGTTTGGGATGAAGCAGAAAAAAAACATCCTTCTAATACAGATTATGTTTACTGCTGCGACACAATTATAATCCGGCAGGATCCGTGAACCCATCCAGTATGATGGTTTCCAGACAGAATCATACTCTTCTCTCTTTGTCAGTGTTCCTCCCCTTAACTAACGTACACTTAAATAATGATATGGAAATTGCAAGCTGGATATTTTCTTAACACCCTTCATCTGTTTTGAAGGCCTCAGTTAGCTTCACTTTATAGATTATCAATTAGTTATACAATTTTACAGTGATTATATAAATCTGTGCAACAGCAAACAGGTGATGTCTGGACTGCTACTTTGAACAAAGTTACATATTTTCTTTACTAGATATTGAACTCTAAAAGTGCCTGTGGTGCTGAGCAGCTGTTTGTTGCCCATTCTCATTAGCAGTGTGCTATACCACCAACCCCCATTGTAACTGGCAGCTAGGGCACTAGAATTATATACTACATATAATCTAGAATCCCATGATAACAATTGTCTGGAAAAAAAAGTTTAAATTAATTGTGAAACAAATATAACAGGGGCCATAATTACAGTGTAGTCTTTACCAATTAATTTAGTATACAGTATGAATAGTAAAGAGACTCAACAAATATAATGCTTCTAGCAAGACATTTTGTCCTTTATCCCTTGGTAGTTAGTTTAAATGATAGTATTCCCCTAGAACACTTACTCAATTGCAACAACAACTGCATTCACATCTTCGGATATTTTGCGACATAAGCTGTCATAGGATCTCATTTCTACAATGAAATAACACAATGATTCAATACATGGACAATACTATTAAAATTATCAGAGGTACAATTAGAAATCAGCAAAACAATGCATGCTACCCCCAGAACAGTAGGTCAGTGCAATGGGCTAAAATAAATATTTCACCAGTCTAGACTAGGTTCTAGGGGCCCACCATTGACTTGGCTAAGCCAAATGTCAATGTTAACATAACAATACAAGAATAATCAAAAGTACCGATATAAACAAAATCATAAATCAGTGAGAATAATTAAAGACATAACATTAAGTAACCTTAGAACACAAAAATGGTGCTAATTTTGCCCCAACCAATCAGATGTCAGCTTTCAAATGTTAAATAAGATTTAACAGCAATGGGGACAGCACACAGCTGACTGTTTACCTTCTGCATTTTTTACTGTCCTCACATTTTTATGTTTATCCTTTCATTTCCCTCTGCCTACATTAGTCCCATCTGACCCTTTCTTATTTTTTTTTTAAAATTAATTCTCCCTTATACCCTTGTTCTTTTCTATTCTATACTTCAATCAATTGTGTTGCTACGCTCTGTCCAATCTTCTCCCCTCTTCCCTTCAATCCGCTGCCCAGATCCATCTGGTCTTTCTACCCTGCATCAAATATGCTCCCTTTTAATTCAATCTAATCCCCCCCCCCATCCATTGTTACATTTCATCCCTTTCACTGTTTTGACACTAAAGGTTCATATACACATGCGATCGCAGGTCCCGACCCGCGACGCACAATGTGTACGAACAAACGTTTCGGTCGATAATCGGCCCGTGTGTGGGAACTTTTTCGTCCGAAACGGTCGTTCGGTCGGAGATCCGCCAGGTCGAATTGGGCAACGATCCCCAACCGACCGTCCGTTTCTGCCGATAAAGTGCCTACACACGGGCCGATTATCGGCCAAAACGTTTGTTCGTACACATCGTGCGTCGTGGGTCAGGACCCGCAATCGCACATGTGTACAAACCTTAAGTTACCAGATGTACAGTATTGTGCAAAATTTTTAGGCAGGTGTCAAAAATTGTTAAAAAAAAAAAGCAAGAACGTTCACAAATATAAAGTAACACAAAGAAAAGGTAAACATTGAGGATGTTAAGCTCCACCCATCAGATTTCCTCTGCTTTCTCCTGCTTGAGCCTCAAACAGTAATGCCTGTGAGTTCCGTGCACTTTCCTGCTTGAATCTCATTAATACCTGTGAGTTCCATGCACTCTCCTGCTTGAGCCTCAAACAGTAATACCTGTGAGTTCCGTGCACTCTCTTGCTTGAGCCTCAAAACGGTAATGTCTGCGAGTTCCGTGCACTCTCCTGCTTGAGCCTCAAACAGTAATACCTGTGAGTTCCATGCACTCTCCTGCTTGAGCCTCAAACAGTAATGCCTGTGAGTTCTGTGCGCTCTCCTGCTTGAGCCTCAAACAGTAATGCCTGTGAGTTCCGTGCACTCTCCTGCTTGAGCCTCAAACAGTAATGCCTGTGAGTTCCGTGCACTCTCCTGCTTGAGCATCACTCTGAGTTCCATGCACATGCGTGTGCATGGAACTCATAGGCATTATTGTTTGAGGTTCAAGCAGGAGAAAGCAGAGGAAATCTCAGAGGGGTGGAGCTTAACATTCAGCAAACCAGTAACAAGATGTCAGCAACTTTTAAGGCACAAAGGTAGGCTCTGGAGGGGCATAGGTAAAACAAAAATATGGCAACAGTATTTTTAAAGCTGCAGCTTCCAAATGAACATAACTTGATTTTACAGTGCACTTCTCTTTTAAAAAAGATATAGATCAGAACTGAGGCTAAATAAGCGAGATATTAAAATCAGATATGTGGTGATTTAAAAAAAAGACATGATTTCCAGCGCATGTTAAGCACAAAAAATGAACATTAAAAATGAACATACTTGCACTTCCAAGGGCCCATCCTCCCCCATGGATATATATAACACTTTTTTTCAATCTTTCACCATGTTCCTTTGTTGGTTCAAATATTCTGACCTCCACACCATCAAAGACTGTGTCTATCACTTTCAAATGTCTGGATGATACAGGATCTAACTTGTCAAAATAGCTTGAAATAAAATTCAGGACTCTCAAGTGGTGAGTAAATCCAAAATAATGAGCCAAATTGCTCTAAAAACAAGAAGAAAAAAAAAAGATCTGGTATTAAAATATAGTGGAGAAATCTATAGACAAATACATTTAAAATATTAAAGAGCTAAAGATATTCTGACACTTTAAGACAGGACACAGCAATAAACTCTGTAGCGTGTAAAATTAGTATAACACATGGGCAGACTTATGTTTGATCATTGTAAAAAAATAAAACTAGTTTTCAATTTGATTGGTTGAGTAATCAATCACACACACTATGATTGTACGATTGTACTGATCAGATTCTTTACAGGATTTGCCAACAAGTGGGCATGCTTGTAAATGTGATGGAACAGAAATATGGCCTGAAATTTTATGACCTTACTAATCAAGGTGCGACTGATTCTATACTTAATATTAAACAATTTGGCCAATTAAATATAATTTATCATATGCACCAAAAGTTATATTTGTGTTTATTCACTGAACACTGCAACTTTAAACAGTTTTTTTGTGTTAATATTGATGTTTCTATTGTGCTTCTACAAGACAGTTTACCACCACATAAAACAAAGCTCACAAAATGGTGCAGAGGTCAGGAACCCCCCCCCCCAAAAAACAGGAAAGTGTTATTTCAGAATCTAACTAGCACAGGGTTTATTTAGAACCAGGAAATACATGGGTAAGCAGCCAAGAAAAGTGTGACTGTTCCTTTACAGCCACATGGCATTAATCCTTCTGTTCAAGGTATTGTGAAACATATTGTTTTCTAGATTTTAATAGGCCAGAGATGAAGACATCATAATTGGACCATATGCCATTTACTGGATATGCATGGACAAAATACTGTTGGGATTCTCATTGGTTAACTCCTGTTATTCTGGCAATGTACTGAAAGATTTATTTAAATGTGTATGCCCATATCACGATCAGTTACTGATCCAGGGATACTTGAAGCTAAATTGTATGTCCAGTTTAAGGCTAAACTAGAATTATACACTAGCCAATATACAATAGGCTATAATTAGGCGCTTTACTCGCATTTCTCATAAAATGCATTAATACATTAAATAGGATAGGGAGAGAATTCGGGTTTGAAACTCCCTTTTCAGCAATATGCAAATAAGGAACAAAGATTTCAGGGAATTTACCATGAAATTTACCATGTTTATACATGGAAGCTCTTACAGGGTTATTCAATAAAAGTTCTTATTGTTTAAAATAGTGCTAATTTTGCACCAACCAATCAGATGCTTGTGAAGGTTCTCATTCATCCAGGTCATGGTATATCTGTTGTATTCAATTAGATCAACTGGACTTGAAATGTAGTTCTTGAAGACGTTTCGCTAGTCATCCGACTGGCTTTCTCAATTCAGAATGACTTGTACAAGAATCTGTGGCAATTATGTATCCTGGAAAATCCCAATTAGCATATCACAGCCAGGTGTTAAGGGTGTGATTGGATAGTGGCTAAGAGGTGTTATAGGAACGCCCAGAGTAAGGTGTTAAAACAGCATTGTACATGGCAGACAGTTGGTGTCGAACCCCCCCGTTAAAACAGCATTGTACATGGCAGACAGTTGGTGTCGAACCCCCCCCACCTCTATTTAGGCTTAGCCACTATCTAATCACACCCTTAACACCTGTCTGTGATATGCTAAACTATGCCCTATTGTGCAGCCATCACAAATGTATAGCAAGACTTAAGAAATGATTTCCTCAAGTGCAACTTTTGATCTTATTAAAGCCATTCAGCCCACACTAGGGTGAGGTTTAGAATGTGGGTAATGGGCATTGTTTTTGTTGTACAGAGGATTTCTCACACCATTTAATTTTATTTTTAATAAACACACACCACGGCTTCCATCAAATTTTAAAGTGCATGTCCACCCTAAATAAACCATATTGTAGCTCACCCTTGCCCACCCCCAACTGCTGAGTTAGATCTCTAATAAAAGCTTCAGAAAAATACTTAACAGCCCTTTGTTCCCGTGGCCGTCTTCTCCGGCTCCCTGATTGTCGGAACTTGCAAACAGCCACATCTGTGATTGCCGACTTGGCTGTCGGCTATGAAGACAGCTGTGGGACCAAAGGGCTCTAAGTATGATTTGAAAGCTTTTATTAGAGATCTAATTTGGCGGTAGGGAAGGGGAGAGCTAGAATTCCCAAAGGATTCCCAAAGGATTTTAAGCAAGGTGGAAGGGCAGAAATAGAGGGATCCGGAGGGGGGTGGGGATCCCCTGTGCATGTCACACAGATTAAAGGCAGAAACCTTCTGTCCTTTAAAGAAGAATGTCTCTTTCATCTCAATTTTTTATCAAAGAAAAAAACCCTAATTACAAATCTGAATTGTCTGCCTGTAAATTACTGCAGGCAGATTTAAAATGTTCCAACTTGTGTTCTTGCAAGACTTGCAAGTTAGTACTGTTAGCTTTCTCTATTTATTTACATTGTTACTACACGAATCATAACCAAAAACTGCCTTAGGGAGATGAAAATCAAATTATTACCACTGCTACAATTTGTAAATGCTTTTTTCATGTCATTATTACGAAAATTTAAAACACAGCAATGCTGATCATTGCTTAATATCTGTTGTTTTCATTAGAGCAAAAGTTAACCGCGCAGCCACTGCAAGTGATGTTATATGCCGAAAGCATTTAACCGCCAACTAATAACAAAAATTGTTTCAAGGGTTCCCCCCCCCCCCGATCTAACTGAATACAACAGATATTAAGCAGTGATTAGCATTTGGGGGTCCTCTACACTATTTTGAGATTTTCTATATTAGAAGCAAAAGCAATATTAATATATCTAATATATCCAGGTAGGACAGTACATTTATAGATGCTTTATAAAATGTGTGTTAAGGGGGGGGTGTAATAGTAGACAGCAAAGGCAGTAAATAGAACAAACAAAGCTAGCATGTTACCATCTGGTATTATTTGTACACACTGCTATTGGTTTCCTGGTCCCATTGAAAAGACTAGCTGTGCTGCCCAATCAGGGTGAGACAGGAAAGGAAGTCAAGTAGGGTGGTAGTGGTCGGAGGAGGGGAGATATGTTATTATAGTATGAATATACTGTAACATTATTTTGTATGTGGGAAAAGTGGTTTACCAACACTGTATTTGTCAGGTATCAGGGGAAATGACATTAATGTATGTACATAGTAAATACAAGAGGATCCTCTGGAGCTAAAATGTTTCAAGTTAAAGAAGTAGGGGAAAGGTCATTTACACAAACATTCCTAAGCTGCCAGTCAGTGAAAGGCCCAGCTCAAAACAATAACACTGTCAGAACTATCCTATTGCCAAATTCAACACTTTATCTACTAAAAATCAAATGGATTTTCAGTACAAACTTTGTGTATTCATTATTATTTTAATGTGTTTTAGAACTGTGGATATTAATATTCATTAATTAATTTTAATATGATGTGCTTTTTAATGGTAGTATACAGCACAAACACTCATTTAATATGATCCAAAAACATCCAGTGTGGACTGCTACATTTTCAGACTCAATGCTTAAAATACTGAGCAGAGATCAGGAAGGAAAAATGTCTGCACTGAGCAGCTAATCAACTCATTAGGTTATTTAGTCATGACTGTTCCTCTACAGCAGGGATCCTCAAACTATGGCCCTTCAGGTGATGAAAACTACAACTCCCACCATTTCTCAACTACAGAGGCAAGACAAGGAATGCTGGAAGTTGTAGTTTTCAAGGCCAAAGTTTGAGGATCGCTGCTCTACACTTCCAAGTGTTTTCATGTTAGGTTTATATTATATCTGGAGGATGAAAAAGTTGTTATAGTTAAAAGATTAAAAGAAAGGTTAAGTCTTTCAGTTGTCATAAACTTGAACAAACATTTTCTAGGGACACTTTTCAGTCCTACTATTGTCACCACAGTAAGTAGGTGACCAAGCAGTGGCCACATTTATTGGTTAAGCTATTGACATACACCTAATGGCGTACGGCTGAATGTACAAATGATCGATAAATCCACAATCAGTCCTCGCTCCTGGGTTTACCATTACTAGCTGTACTTGCTCTGTAATGATGGAATCCCTTGCTTACGTTTCCTGAATAAGTTTGTTCGTAATGAATATAACCCAAACTGTAAATATCATATATTTAACACTTACTGCAATATATATATATTATATATATATATATATAATATATATATATATATATATATATATATATATATATAGAGCAACAGGTATATCCTGGCACTCACATGAGCTTATGGTTACACTGCTCCGTATTTTGATCCAATGTAGACAAATATAGATGTATACGTGCACTCCACGGTACTTTTAAAGTGACTTTATTAGTGGGTATACAGCGACATTTCGGTCCTGGTTCTAGGACCTTTTAGCTTGAGAAACATTGCTGTATATAACCACTAATAAAGTCACTTTAAAAAGACCGTGGAGTGCACGTATACATCTATATTTGTCTACATTGGATCAAAATACGGAGCACCTGGGTGTGTAACCATAAGCTCATGTGAGTGCCAGGATATACCTGTTGCTCGCTCTCTCTCTCTCTATATATAAAGAACTGTTGCGAATGCACTCACAGGTCTTGTTAAAAAATAACTTTTATTCCGATACAAATAAAAACGCTATATTAACGCGTTTCGGCTAGCACATAAGCCGTCCTCAGGATATGACGTCATATTAATGAGACAAGCTTATATACCCTACTCCTTAGTACCGCATATGAAGGAAATAAAAACATTTAAAAACAAACCCTATATACAAATAAATATTTTCTAGGATGACACATATCATGTAGACACATACTATAGTAGTACAAAGATCTAAATAGGTTAAAGACTAAAAGAGAAATTACCTAGCTGTGGTCACCTGTAAGGGAAAGGAAATGTATCTTACAGATAATAAGTAACAGATCCCTGCTGAGTAATGCATATGATAGATAATATTATAAGAAACAATGTAAAGACAATTGTTCATTAAGCCCCCCTGGCGTTAAGGTGTTAAGTTGGTGGATCCAACGTGCCTCCTTCTGGAGTAATAATTTGTCATGATCAATAATGGATTTAAGTTCAAATTTAGTTAGCCCATCAATCACCATACATTTTAAAGAGGACAGAGAGTGACACATCTTTTTGAAGTGACGAGCGACAGACAAATCCCCAAATTTGGACTCAACTACAGCACCAGTGGAGGTGCTAAGAGCTGTTCGTATCGAGGAGCGATGATTTGCCATCCTTTCTTTAAACATGGTTTTAGTTTTACCAATATAGTATGATCCACATGGACATACTATAAAGTATATAATATATCTGCTGTCACATGAAAATCTCTGTTTAATAGGGATCCTATGCGGATGGGCAAAATCTTTCCCCGTAATCATAGAGTGGCAGGTAATACAATTAGGACACCGATAGCATCCCTGCTTTGGTCTAGTGTTAGCCCAAGAGTTTATAACCGTCCCTGCATCATCAGAAATGGGCTTAGTGTCCGTATGAACCAAGTAGATTTCGTCCCCTTCTATATGTATGCCTTCTATAACTATTTATTAAATATCCTTTAAATACATAGCTTTTTATCTTAAGAGCTGCTGATGTGTTCAAAATCTGAATTCTTTTATACAGAGTATAAAAACTATTTTTAAAAAAAACTGCCACAGGGAGCTCAAAGCCTCTGCTACTTTTCCAGTAGCTAACAGTGCCAATACATGCTCACTTCCTATTTCCCAAACATGGTAACATTATTAAAATCACAGGTGACAAAATTAAAGCATCCAAACAGGCACATAAGGAAATGCTTTTATCTTACATCTAATAAGAAACAAGGAGCTGTTCACATGACAGGGGTGTGCCATGGTGTGACAAACCATAAATAACCTGTAGGTTTGTAATCTGAGATGGGCTGTTTATTTTTGCCTATTTATTAGACATTAATGGTACATGAGATAAACAAATACTATTTGATGATGAGAGATATTTTATATTACTGGATAACTGGTAAAGGGTCATACTTATGACAGTCCTTTAGCTCGGGTGAGGACACTATTACTACAGTTACAAGATGCTGAGTATGAAAATTTCCAACCAATAACAAGACTTACCAGATCCTGGGCACATCTGAAGGTGGCATCAAGCAGCATGAGCTTCCAAGGCTCAGACATGGTACTGGGCAACGGAGAATACACATAATAAGCAGCAAAGGCAGTGAATACAGTGACCAGGACGTGCAAAGCCCGCATGATGCCAGCAGATTCTCCCTGTTACTGCCCTATACAAACTCTGCAATTGTTTTTTTTTCCCCATTGAAGAAACTGATCTACCGTCCAATCAGAGTGAGTCAGGAAAGGAAGTCAAGTAGGCTGGAGTCAGGTTCATGCAGAGCCGGTATTGGTAGGAGGAGGGGAGGTGGGAGGGGATCTGACAGCACAGTGGATAGCTAAACTTACATCACAGCACTGCACTGAATGGACATCAAGGAGACATCGGATAAATAATATGTTGGTTTAAATGGAGGGGAAAGGATTTAACAGTCTGGCTGGAATCGACTACAGGATTTTCAGTTTACTGATGGCTCATAAATAAAATGTTACAAATGTTATTCTTTGTGTGACTGTTTTTTTGTAGTTTTAAAAATAGAGCAGTCAGAAGAGTTTGCAGAGATCTGTGCCCAGCAAACGTCATTTGTCCGAGGGAATGGAGTCCTGGAGTGAAACCTGTGTGTTAGAGGAATTCAAAGGCACGCCACAAAGCCCTGGCTTGTTCAAATTGGAATTCTTTCCCAGCAAACCAGGATAAAAATTCAGCTATCAGATTTTTATATTTTAGAATAGTTTTGTGATCCAAGGACGAGTCAATTAAAGGGCATGTCCACCCCCAAAACTATAATCCCCCCACTACTGGCCCCACTGTGTAGTGTAGTTTAAAGGAGAACTAAACCCAATTTTTTATACTCCAGAATCTGAAAACAACCCCCCTAAAAACACAAATAAACTATAAAATGGCACTTTAGTAAACTGTTAAAGTAAATCAAAGTCTGTTAAGAACTGGATGAAGTATCTGAGTGTATGTGCAGTGTCAGACCACACCTCCTGACCTCAGTCACATGCTTCCTTGCTTCATCTGCCGTAAATAAAAGTATTGGCTAGAGATTATTAATGGGTGTGACCAACTGTAACAAGTTTGTGCCATAGCTAAGGACTGAGCATGTGCAGAACATAATGGTCATTGACCAAACTGTCTGATACTAGAATGCTGAGAAGTAAAGCACAAACTATATGTTATTTAGGTAAATTTCCCAGTGCCTGTATCAAAATGAGAGTTAAGACACAGATTATTGGTTTTATATAAGTTGTTCTGCCTTCTGGTTCAGTGTTGTTATGTGGCTTTAGTTTCCCTTTAATCCTTACCTTACATCCCAGCTCCATAGGGTTCTTCTGCTATCCCCCCATAACTAAAGTCAAAAAACGCCCACCAGGAGTACTGCAGAGTCCATATAGGACTCTGCCTCCTGTCCCCCTCCGGGAGAAGTTTGGCATGCGCACTGCAGCCCTCTCCCCCTCCCTCTTCCGATTTGGATTCCCCCCCCTAGCGTAAAATCCTTTTTATATAATATTCCCCCTGTCCCCCCAGCCCCAACCGCTATATTTATTAGCAGAAAGTGCCCCAAACATTACTTACCTTCCCTCTTTCTCCGCCGCACTGAACTCCGGCAGCCGCGTCCGTGATTGGCTGCTGCTCAGCCAATCACAGAAGCGACTGCGGTCCCGCCCCTCTGCTGGCATTTTCTCGCAAGCAGAGGGCCTGGCAGTGCGGCGGAGGAAAGAGGGAAGGTAAGTAAAGTTTGGGGCACTTTTTGAATAAAAATATAGCGGTTGGGACTGGGGGGACAGGGGGAATATTATATAAAAGTTTTTGAATGGTGGACAAGCCCTTTAAGTGTTTAGAGGTTGTGGAAAGCTGTTGGAAGCTTTGTGCAGATGTTTCTGAGGCAAACATAGTGGCTATGAAGCATAGAATAGGGAGGGTCCTTTGGTGTCTGGAAAGGGCATCTGCAAGCTGTTGATTGCTCCGGTCACACTGGGCTACGAGGTGATGTCGAGAGATAGTACTGTTTCACAAATTTCTAGTGCTTCTAGGCACTTGGTTCCTCCCCTTCTGTTGATGTAAGATACTGCTGCCTGTCCTGTTGTCCACCTGTACTAGAACCGTTTTGCCTGAAAGAGGATTAACTAGTACCAGTCTCACTAGTCTGGATTCCAGAAAGTTTTTGGGAAGGATGGACACTTAACGAGACCAGAGACCCCTGATTGATGCTTATGGGGGGAATTCACCCCACCATATCAAGCACACATCCATTATGATTGAGGGCAGAGGTGGGGAATCAGCAGTATCTGTTGTATCTCCTGTCTTACTTGGGGTGTTGGAGTTATTAGGCGAGATCAGGCTGTCCCTGAAGTCATGAAAGAACAACTGGCTGTGCCTGCACAGCATAGGGGCTTGGTTAGAGCCCTGAGCTAGGGCTACTAGCTTCCCTATAAACTTCGCTATAATGCGAAGGGGTATTGAACGTTGAGGAAGGAGTTCCTGAACGAAGAATTTAATTAGAATCCATTTCGGGGCTGGGACCTGAATGATGAAATGTTGTGTGTCTAATAGAAAAGAGAAGGGACTATGTGGGTATTACGACTGATTTTTGTGAATTTATGAAGAATACCAAGTCGGTATGGGTAGACAGTCTCTGTCGCACAATGATCTTCTGGAGAAAAAAACAGAAGATCAACCAGATAAATCAGTGATCAAATTTCTTTTTGACTAAAATGCTGGATAACTGGTTTTAGGGAGTGTTGGAGAGGCCAAACACCATCACATTCCAGTGGTATATCTGATGTCTGTGATTCTGAGAAATAAAAATTGTCTTTTAAGCCTACCTTTATCATGAAAAAGTCCCTGTGCAGCAGGAAATGATGGTCCAAGTTATTTTACGTTTACGATTTGCCGCAGGGAGATGTCCTGATTTTGTACATCACATGACTTATCCAACCTTTCTTTACTGGGCAATGAAAGGGTACTTAACTCTTGTGTATCTGACCTCTGGGGACCTTGAACTGGTATGGGAAGGGACAGGCCTTTCTTTATAATTCTGAGGACCCATTGGTCCGAAGATATCGCCTCCCAGGCTGAATTGTGCAAGAAGAAGGGGCACCCCCGTAAACGGTTTTCGAGTAAATGCTGGAGACAGAGGTGTGCTGGTCTGGTCCTTGTCCTCTTGGATTAAATTGTTTGGAGCTGCCCTGGTTAAAGTCGCGAGAGATCCCTTGGGCTTTAAAATGGTGTCCCTCCTGTCGAAAGGGCCTCCTATTTGTAAAGGATGGTCTCGTTTTTTAAAATTAGCAAGTTACTTTTTGGCCTTGTATCTGACCTTGACCTTCTGCATGAATTCTGTATTGAACAGGGAGCTAGATTCCGAATTAGAGAATAAGTGGGGCAAGGTCTGCCATACCTGCAGAGGTGAGCCAGCGAGCCCTTCTTATATTAGAGATGTGGTTAAATGTTTCACCTATAGTGTGAGCTGCCCTGCTGGTTGCCTTTAGCAAGGCCTTTTTCGATGAAAGTAACGAACGGAAGGATGCCTCTTTATTATCCTCTTGTTGAGCCTTGGACAGAATTAACAATAGTGGCCCTGCCGCTGCAATTTTATACTGAATATTGTGCAGCGTATGGTCTAATGTAGACTGTTACTGGGAGGTGCCACTGGAAATTGATAACAATGCTGGGTCTAATTCTCGAGCTATGAGAGCCTGCATGTCTGGGACACCTAAATAATTTCGAAATACCAGCTTGACTTCTTTGACAAGCGTGGAAATGAATCACAGCTGGGCAACATCTGGTAAGTCTGAAATGGCCCAATGCTGTGAGAATAATTTTGATAAGGGTTCCTTGCCAGCTGACCCCCACCGAGCCATTTGAAGCACACTAATTTTTCATCTTTGGAAGCAGAGGACCTGGGCACAGTCTTAAGAGTCCCAATCCACTGTGAAAGATTTAATAGGTGCGGTTTTGTGTGAAGTGTCTAATGTCAGCCATTGGGAAGAATGTCTTTTTTTCCTTTTATAAACAGACTCCTCATCTGAGGAGGATGTAAAGTTTTCTCTCACCACCCTTTTGTGTGGCAATATAAGAGGATTGGAGTGACTAACTGGCGAAAATAGGTCACTGAAAATAGTTGCAACACTCTCCTCCTCCATTGCGCTGCTGGAAAAAAATCTGCTGTGCACAAGATCTCGCAATAGAAGCGGGTGCACACACCCACGTTGTAAAGAAATAGCCCAGCGGCGATTCGTGAGGCAGACGCCAAGCCCATCCACTGTTGCTAAGTGGCGGCCGCCCGTAGGATAAAAATATACAGGCTCTCCACTTCATTTGTCCAGGAGACATTCCAAAAACAAAAGAAGGAATGCTAGTAGAATGTCCTTAAAGGGACAGTTCAGTGGAACTTATCAATATTTGTTAAATTGTTAGTTTGTGTAATGCCTTCTTAGTTATTCTACATATTCTCTCTCATTTTAAAAATTCAGTTGATTTCATTCCATTTGCTGTTCCCTGCTGTTGACATTAGTGAGCTGACATTTCAGGTTCTAACGGTCCTTCTTCTTCCCAGGATGCCCCACTTCCTTGGAATGTTCCTAACAGTAATTTCTACTGATTGGCTGTTGGATGGGTCAAAGATGCTCAGATCTCTACTGAGCAACTGAATCAACCCAGGCGCTGGGTCAAGGTCAAGACCATAGTGGTCTGTACTAGGGGGTCCTGCAAACAGGAAGTCAGTATTTCAGTTGCATTTATTTATATCAGACAAAATGCTGAATTGGCAGATGAAGGTCATTGGGATGAAAAAATACTGCTCTTTTTTATGAAAAGCATATGTATTTGCAATGAACTTCCTCTTTAATTGGTTCTGATGCATGGGATTATGAGATGCCATATTTGTTATGGGTGCCATAGCCGTGCTCTGCCCAACAACTGTCTTGTGCTAGTTTGGGTTTCTGTCCTGATTAGACAATGAACTTCAAGTGTTTGGCAGGATGCTGTGGGGACCAGTGAGCGGAGTTCACCTTGGCAACGTTCACCTCAAGGGTCTTTGGAAACTGCCCACCCACCGAGCCCCAATTTATCAATATTTAAGTTTTAATTGAACTTGTTATGCAGTTTCTCTATGCGGTAAATGTCATTGTTGCCATTTATGTTTACATTTGAACATGCCTAAAGTCAAATAAATGTATGTATATTAAATATTTATTTAGGGCATTTGCATATTTAAAGAGTATGTCCACCCCAAAATAAACCTTTTGCTTTAGTGTAGGTACCCCTCTAACATCTCTAATTGCCATGTTAAAATGTTAAAGGGGAAGTTCAGTGCAGATACATATGCTTTTCAGAAAAAAGAGCAGTATTTTTTCATCCCAACGACCTTCATCTGCCAATTTAGCATTTTGTCTGTGTATAAATAAATGCAACCAAAATACTGACTTCCTGTTAAACATGTTAAAACGCAACAGACAGGAACGCAGAAACATGGACACAAATGGATAACGTACAACGGTTACAAAAACATGTTAAAATGTTACTAAACGCACTGCATTTTTAAGTTGCGTTTTTTTCTGTTGTGTGAACGAACCCATAATTTTAGTTTTGGGGGTGGACGTGCCTTCTAAATTACAGGACAGTAAAAGGTGGTAAGAGTCTGTAAGGTATTCCATTTGCCTTGTCTTGTAAGTTAAATGAGGTTTTCTCAGTAATGTCACAACAAGAGGTGTACCAATCTTGATCAGAATGTGGCTGGGCTTTAAAGGGTATCTCCACTGCTAAAATAACTTTTTTCAATTCAGTTTTATTGAAGAACGGGAGGTGTGTTTTCCTCTTATTCTTCAATAAAACATTCAGGAGCCGTGAAGAAAGTTGCGAAAACATACCCGATCTCTCGTTCCTCCATCGTGTCTTCTGAAAGGTCCTGGCGAACTTAGTATGCTATGCACAAGTGCGATACGTATAGCGTACTAAGTCAGTTGGGACCTGTCAGAGGGCGCAGCAGAGGAGTGAGAGAGGTAAGTTCTGCAACTTCGTTCCTGGCTCCTAAACGTATTATTGAAGATAATAAAATGAATTGAAAAAAGTGAAGCCAGCTCCTTGATAAAGACATTTATTAGGGTCAGTTCAAGAAGTTGGACTGGCTTTTTAGCTTGAAAAGCATCAGACCCACAGGGTGCTTTTTTGGCGTTTGCTCACCCAGTTCAAACTGCTTTTTTAAAGGGCATGTCCACCCCAAACTAAAATTTAACACACTACTGTCCCCACTGTGTAGTGTTAAAAAAATCCTTACCTTACATCTCTGCTCCAAATGGTTCTCCTGCAGTGCCTGTACAAAGTATAGGAAAGTTAAAGGGCATCTATAGTGGGAAAATTAACTTTTTTTCTTTCTTTCCATGTGTTCTATAATTCCCTACAACCCCCAGAGTGTCTTCACTTTTTTCAGATTCCCTCTCTGTCCTGAGATACACCAGTTAGAAGAATACGTGATTGCATTCCTCTACTCCTACTTGGACTGTCAATCAAATCCCTGTGACTTGATCCCCCCTCCCTGCTCTGTAATAAACATAGAGATAACAGCATTAGCAGGGGGAGAAAGGTAGCTTTGATGTTAGATATAAGGCTGCACTTGACCCCCCTTCTTAATAGCTTTCACTGATTGATGATGGGTCACAAAGTGAGAGATCGTAAACTGTACTGATCTCCTTCTTCCGTGTCTCCAGGACAGCTTACTTTCTATTGGCCACTGTGCGTGGGTGTGTTTTTCAGGATGTTGAACTTTTAACTCCTACTGCACATAAAAAGCTTGTCGGTTAGCCGGAGCTGAGACATGGAGGAGGTAACAGAGGGGAGGGAGTCCTCTGAGAGGACAGTGACATGTGCAGGGAAGCCCCCCCCCCCCCCTGCAGATCCCTATGTTGCTGCCCTTCACCTAGCCTAAAATCCTTTTGATATACTTTTGTATAAATCTCCATTTGCCTTGTCTTGTAAGTTAAATGAGGTTTTCTCAGTAATGTCACAACAAGAGGTGTACCAATCTTGATCAGAATGTGGCTGGGCTTAAAGGGTATCTCCACTGCAAAATAACTTTTTTCAATTCAGTTTATTGAAGAACGGGAGGTGTGTTTTCCTCTTTTCTTCATAAAACATTCAGGAGCCGTGAAGAAAGTTGCGAAAACATACCCGATCTTGTTCCTCCATCGTGTCTTCTGAAAGGTCCTGGCGAACTTAGTATGCTATGCACAAGTGCGATACGTATAGCTACTAAGTCAGTTGGGACCTGCAGAGGGCGCAGCAGAGGAGTGGAGAGAGGTAAGTTCTGAACTTCGTTCCTGGCTCCTAAACGTATTATTGAAGATAATAAAATGAATTGAAAAAGTGAAGCCAGCTCCTTGATAAAGACATTTATTAGGGTCAGTTCAAGAAGTTGGACTGGCTTTTTAGCTTGAAAGCATCAGACCCACAGGGTGCTTTTTTGGCGTTTGCTCACCCAGTTCAAAATGCTTTTTTTAAAGGGCATGTCCACCCAAACTAAAATTTAACACACTACTGTCCCCACTGTGTAGTGTTAAAAAAATCCTTACCTTACATCTCTGCTCCAAATGGTTCTCCTGCAGTGTGTACAAAGTATAGGAAAGTTAAAGGGCATCTATAGTGGGAAAATTAACTTTTTTCTTTCTTTCCATGTGTTCTATAATTCCCTACAACCCCCAGAGTGTCTTCACTTTTTTCAGATTCCCTCTCTGTCCTGAGATACACCAGTTAGAAGAATACGTGATTGCATTCCTCTACTCCTACTTGGACTGTCATCAAATCCCTGTGACTTGATCCCCCCTCCCTGCTCTGTAATAAACATAGAGATAACAGCATTAGCAGGGGGAGAAAGGTAGCTTTGATGGTAGATATAAGGCTGCACTGACCCCCCTTCTTAATAGCTTTCACTGATTGATGATGGGTCACAAAGTGAGAGATGTAAACTGTACTGATCTCCTCTTCCGTGTCTCCAGGACAGCTTACTTTCTATTGGCCACTGTGCGTGGGTGTGTTTTTCAGGATGTTGAACTTTTAACTCCTACTGCACATAAAAAGCTTGTCGGTTAGCCGGAGCTGAGACATGGAGGAGGTAACAGAGGGGAGGGAGAAGGGGGGAATGCTGCACATAGATCTGACCACGTGGTTAAACAGAGTCAGTGACAGATATAGGATTAAGGCAGCACAGAGTACATGATTTAACTTTGCCAAGGGGCAATGTGTTTTTTTCAATATGAGTGCCTTTAACAATAGGAGCTGTCTTCCTGTGTTAAAGGTTTCCGCCTCCCCTGTCCTCTGAGAGGACAGTGACATGTGCAGGGAAGCCCCCCCCCTGCAGATCCCTAGTTGCTGCCCTTCACTAGCCTAAAATCCTTTTGATATACTGTACCTCACCCTTGCCCACCCCCAACCGCTGTGTTAGATCTCTAATTAAATGTCCCGAATCATACATACAGCCCCTTGCTTTCGTGGCTATCTTCACAGCCGGCAGCCAGATCTGTGATCACAGATGCAGCTGCCGGTCCAGCCCCTCTCTGCTGCTTCCGGTTAGCAGAGAGCCAGAGAAGGGAGGTATGGTATATCAAAGGGCTGTAAGTATAATTTGGGATAATTGGAGATAAAAAAATGAAAAATTTGCAAATTTTTCATGGATTTTTCCCATTTTTACTTATAGTTTATCTTAAGGTTACACCAATCTTACTGTTTTTAAAAGCTCTGATTCTCCAGAGTACAACGATACCAGATTATGTAGGTACCCGACTTTTCCTGTACAGGAGACGCCCCAAACTAAAACTGCACCTTCTAGAATATTACACCAAATTAAAATGTATAACCACTACTGACGTTAACATGAATATCTACCAAATTAACTAAAATATCCCCACAAGTGAGATATTTTTAGAAACACACACCCGCAGGATTTTACGGTCAAACGGTATGCCATATGTGTGGAAGCGAAAAGCCACAAAGTGGACAATGCATGATGGCTCAGAAACAGCGAAAATATTTAGCCACTCCGAATTTGGACAGTCTGCAGCTTTTTCCACAAAACACCCCCTACTTCGAAATAACCCCCACAAACTAATATTCCTAAATCTACACACCTTCAGCTATGTAGCACTGTAGTTCATTCATTCATACCATCAATGGTGGTGGGCGCAGTTCTTCGTAGAAGTTAGCACTTTTCTGAAAAAATGAACAAAAAACAACTTCAAAAGTAAAAATCACACCAAAACCTCATGGAATCTAAAAAAAAATTACTAATATCAATCTCCCAAATGTCCTGAATCAAACGGTATGTCATTTGTGTGGTTACACACTCGGACGTGGAAGCGAAAAGCCACGATGTAGACAATGCATGATGGCTCAGAAACAGTGAAAATATTTAGCACACTCCAAATTTGGACAGTCTGCAGTTTTTTCCACAAAACACCCTGATAACTCAGAAATACCCCCCACACTATATATTCCTAAAATCTACACACCTTCAGCTATGTCCCTGTATTTTCGTTCATTCATACCATCAATGGTGTGGGCGCAGTTCTTCGTAGAATTTTGCATTTCTACACAATTTTCTGGAAAAATAGAGAAAAATACATTTCAAAGTTACAAAATCACACCAAACCCATGTAATTTAAAAAAACTTACCAAATATCAATCTCCTAAATGTTCTAATCAACGGTATGCAATATGTGTGGTTACACACACCGACGTGGAAGCGACTAGTCAAAAGTAAACAATGCGCAGTGAGCCAATAACAGCATTTCCCCAGATTTTTCAAACTGAACACCCCTCTAACTTGGAATACCCCCGCAAAATATATATTCTCAGAATCTACATACCTTCGCTACGTAACGCTGTAGTATGTTCATTCATACCATCAATGGTGTGGGCGCAGTTCTTCGTAGAAATTCACATTTGTCTGAAAAAATGAACAAAAAACAACTTCAAAAGGTAGAAATCATGCCAAAACCTCATGGAATGTAAAAAAAAGTTACTAAATATCAATCTACCAAATGTCCTGAATCAAACGTTATGCCAATGTTGGTTACACACGTGGAAGCGAATGGCCACAAAGTGAACAATGCACAATGGCTCAAAACAGCAAAAATATTCAGCCAAATCTGAATTTGAACGTACTCTGCAATTTTTCCCCACAAAACAACCCCACAAACCATATATTTCTCGAATCCACACACCTTTACCTATGAAATTCTGTAGTTTGTTTATTCGGACCATCAATGGTGTGGGCGCAGTTCTTCGTAGAAGTTCGCAGTTTTGCAGATTTTCTAAAAAAATTTAAAAAAAACACTCTCAAAGGTAGAAATCATGCCAAAATCCAAGTAATGTAAAAAAATACATGAAGAATTCCAAACCCAGTAATCCAAAGAACTCCGTGTTTTTAGAAGGTTTTGTGAAAATAAAGTAAGATATTCAAGGGTTGAAATCCTACCTAAACCACCGGACAGGCAAAAAAACCCACTTAATGTCAATCTTCCACATGTTCTGAATCAAACGGTATTGATATGTGTGGGATGCACACAGGGACGTGGCCGCCAACTATCTCAAGGTAAACTCAGGAGGGACCTACAAAAAAAAAAAAGGGGGGGGGGGTTTACAATTAAACTTAACTTGCTTTTACAGCGTACTTACCTTAAGAGTAGAATGCAGAGGTTAGGATCCTGCACACCTAAACCAAGCAGCAAAAATAGTTTGCTAGGTGCTCTGGCGCTGTAGCCAACAGCTTATTCATATGAAAGAAAAGTAGCTGGGCACACCAGTCTTAAGTGCATTCAATATTTATTGGTGAGGTTTTGTCTGAGCACTTAAGACTGGTGTGCCAGCTACTAACCTTAAAGGGGAAGTTCATGCAAATACATATGCTTTTCAGAAAAAAAGAGCAGTATTTTTTCATCCCAATGACCTTAATCTGCCATTCAGCATTGTGTCTGTGTATAAATAAATGCAACCGAAATACGACTTCCTGTTTGCAGGACCCTTATAGTCTGCCCTGACCCAGCGCCTGGGTTGATTCAGTTGCTCAGTAGACATCTGAGCATCTTTAACCGATCCAACACGCCAATCAGTAGAAATTACTGTTAGGAACATTTCAAGCATGTGGTTCATCTTAGGAAGAAGGACCGTTGAACCTTTAACCTTTTCAGTGCCAGACAGTTTTGGAAAATCATGCCAAAACCCCATGGAATGTAAAAAAAGTTACCAAATGTCAATCTCCAAAATGTCCTAATCAAACGGTATGCCATATGTGTGGTTACACACACAGACGGCTCACTTTGTGACTAGGCTTCCACGTCCCATGTGTGTAAAATGTATATGGCATACCGTTTGAATCAGGGCATTTGGGAGATTGATACTTGACAAGTTTTTTTCTATATTGCATGGAATTTGACATGATTTTTAACTTTGAAATTTATTTTGTACATTTTTCCAGAAAATCTGGTACAAATGTGAAATTCTATGCAGACGGTGCCCACACCATTGGTGGTATGCATAAAAGAATGGCACCGTTGCATAGCTGAAGGTGTGTAGATTCCAGAATATATAGTTTTGGGGATATTTCTAATAAGAGGGGTTGTTTAGTCTGACAATCTGAAAGTTGTGAATTGGACCACTGTGCTTGGCTTTCTTTGTAGCTACTCGATTCCACATCTGCGTGTGTAACAATGCATATGGCATACTTTGATTCAGGACATTTGGGAGATTGATATTTGGTAACTTTTTTTTACATTACTTGGGATTTTGGCATGATTTCTAACTTTGAAAGTGTTTTTTTTTGTTAATTTTTCAGAAAATCGGCTAAACATTCAAACTTCTTACGAAGAACTCGCTCCAACATCATTGAAGGTATGAATGAACAAACTAAAGCATTACATACCTGAAGGTGTGTAGATTCCAAGGATATATGTTTATGGGGAGTTATTTCTGAGTTTTGGGGTTGTTTTGTGTTAATTTGGATTTGACTGAATTGTTTGCTGTTTTTTTAGCCATCGTGCATTGTCTCACTTCATGGCTAGTAGCTTCCACGTCCACTGTGTAACCATGCATATGGCATACCATTTGATCAGGACATTTTGGGGATTGATGTTTGGTAACTTTTTTTACATTCCATGAGGTTTTGGCATGATTTCTACCCTTTGAAGTTTGTTTTTTGTTCATTTTTTCAGAAAAGTGCAACCTATAATACGAAAAACTGCGCCCACATTTTGATGGTATGAATGAACTAACTACAGTTGTTACTAGCTGAAGGTGTGTACATTTCAGGAATATATAGTTTGTGGGGGTTGTTTCTGAGCTAGGGGGGTGTTTGTGGGAAAAACTGCAGACTGTTGAATTCAGAGTTGGTTGAATATTTTTGCTGTTTTTGAGCATCATGCATTGTCTCACTTCGTGGCTTTTCGCTTCCATGTCCGCGTGTGTAACCACACATATGGCATACCATTTGATTCAGGACATTTGGGGGATTGATTTTGGTAACTTTTTTTACATTCCGTGAGGTTTTGGCATGATTTCTACTACCCTTTGAATTTGATTTTTGTTCATTTTTTCAGAAAAGTGCGACCTTCTACAAAAACTGCGCCCACTATTGATGGTATGAATGAACTAACTACAGTGTTACATGCTGAAGGTGTGTAACTTTTAGGAATATTAGTTTGTGGGGTTGTTTTCTGGTTAGGGGGGTGTTTTGTGGGAAAAACTGCAGACTGTTGAAATTCAGAGTTGGTTGAATATTTTTGCTGTTTTTGAGCAATCATGCATTGTCTCACTTCGTGGCTTTTCGCTTCCATGTCCGCGTGTGTAACCACACATATGGCATACCATTTGATTCAGGACATTTGGGGGATTGATATTTGGTAACTTTTTTTTACATTCGGAGGTTTTGGCATGATTTCTACCCTTTTGAAGTTGTTTTTGTTCATTTTTTCAGAAAAGTGCGACCTTCTACAAAAAACTGCGCCCACACTATTGATGGTATGAATGAACTAACTACAGTGTTACATAGCTGAAGGTGTGTACATTTTAGGAATATATAGTTTGTGGGGGTTGTTTCTGGGTTAGGGGGGTGTTTGTGGGAAAACTGCAGACTCTTGAAATTCAGAGTTGGTTGAATATTTTTGCTGTTTTGAGCAATCATGCATTGTCTCACTTCGTGGCTTTTCGCTTCCATGTCCGCGTGTGTGTAACCACACATATGGCATACCATTTGATTCAGGACATTTGGGGGATTGATATTTGGTAACTTTTTTTTTACATTCCGTGAGGTTTTGGCATGATTTCTACCTTTGAAGTTGTTTTTGTTCATTTTTTCAGAAAAGTGAGACCTTCTACAAAAACTGCGCCCACACTATTGATGGTATGAATGAACTAACTACAGTGGTACATAGCTGAAGTGTGTACATTTTAGGAATATATAGTTTGTGGGGGTTGTTTTCTGGGTTAGGGGGGGTGTTTTGTGGGAAAAACTGCAGACTGTTGAAATTCAAGTTGGTTGAATATTTTTGCTGTTTTTGAGCAATCATGCATTGTCTCACTTTGTGGCTTTTCGCTTCCATGTCCGATGTGTAACCACACATATGGCATACCATTTGATTCAGGACATTGGGGGATTGTATTTGGTAACTTTTTTACATTCCGTGAGGTTTTGGCATGATTTCTACTACCCTTTGAAGTTGTTTTTTGTTCATATTTTCAGAAAAGTGCGACATTCTATGAAAAACTGCGCCCACACTATTGATGGTATGAATGAACGAACTACAGCATTATGTAGCTGAACGTGTGAGATTTCAGGATATATAGTTTGTGGGGTATTTTCTGAGTTATGGGGGTGTTTTTGTGGTAAAAACTGCAGACTGTTCAAATTTGGATTTGGCTGAATATTTTCACTGGTTTTGAGCCATGTGCATTGTCTCACTTCGTAGCTATTCGCTTCCACGTGTGTGTGTGTAACCACACATATGGCATACCGTTTGATTCAGGACATTTTGGAGATGGACATTTGGTACTTTTTTTTACATTCCATGGGGTTTTGGCATGATTTTCCAAAACTGTCTGGCACTGAAAAGGTTAAAGGTCTAACGGTCCTTCTTCCTAAGATGACCCCACATGCTTGAAATGTTCCTAACAGTAATTTCTACTGATTGGCTGTTGGGATCGGTCAAAGATGCTCAATGTCTACTGAGCAACTGAATCAACCAGGCGCTGGGTCAAGGGCAAGACTATAAGGGTCCTGCAAAACAGAAGTCAGTATTTCGGTTGCATTTATTTATACCAGACACAATGCTGAATTGGCAGATTAAGTCATTGGGATGAAAAATACTGCTCTTTTTTTCTGAAAAGCATATGTATTTGCACTGAACTTCCCCTTTAAAGGTTAGTAGCTGGGCACACCAGTCTTAATGCTCAGACAAACCTCACCATAAATATTGATTCACTTAAGACTGGTGTGCCCAGCTACTTTTCTTTCATATGAATAAGCTGTTGGCTACAGCGCCAGAGCACCTAGCAAACTATTTTTGCTGCTTGGTTTAGGTGTGCAGGATCCTAACCTTCTGCATTCTACTCTTAAAGGATAAGTACGCTGTAAAAGCAAGTTAAGTTTAATTGTAAACCCCCCCCCCCTTTTTTTTTTTTTGCTAGGTCCCTCCTGAGTTACCTTGAGATAGTTGGCGGCCACGTCCCTGTGTGCATCCACACATATAGCATATCCGTTTGATTCAGAACATGTGGAAGATTGACATTAAGTGGGTTTTTTTGCCTGTCAAGGTGGTTTAGGTAGGATTTCAACCCTTGAATCATCTTACTTTATTTTTCACAAACCTTCTAAAAACACGGGTTCTTTGGATTACTGGGTCTGGAATTCTTCATGTATTTTTTTACATTACTTGGGATTTTGGCATGATTTCTACCTTTGAGAGTGTTTTTTTTAAATTTTTTTAGAAAATCTCTAAACTGAAAACTGCGAACTTCTACGAAGAACTGCGCCCACACCATTGATGTCCGAATAAACAAACTACAGAATTTCATAGGTAAAGGTGTGTGGATTCGAGAAATATATGGTTTGTGGGGGTTGTTTTGTGGGGAAAAATTGCAGACTGTTCAAATTCAGATTTGGCTGAATATTTTTGCTGTTTCTGAGCCATTGTGCATTGTTTCACTTTGTGGCCATTCGCTTCCACGTGTGTAACCACACATATGGCATAACGTTTGATTCAGGACATTTGGTAGATTGATATTTAGTAACTTTTTTTACATTCCATGAGGTTTTGGCATGATTTCTACCTTTTGAAGTTGTTTTTTTGTTCATTTTTTCAGACAATGTGAATTTCTACGAAGAACTGCGCCCACACCATTGATGGTATGAATGAACAACTACAGCGTTACGTAGCTGAAGGTATGTAGATTCTGAGAATATATAGTTTTGCGGGGGTATTTCCAAGTTAGAGGGGTGTTCAGTTTGAAAAATCTGGGAAAATGCTGTTATTGGCTCACTGCGCATTGTTTTACTTTTGACTAGTCGCTTCCACGTCTTGTGTGTAACCACACATATTGCATACCATTTGATTCAGAACATTTAGGAGATTGATATTTGGTAAGTTTTTTACATTACATGGGGTTTTGGTGTGATTTTGTAACTTTGAAATGTATTTTTCTCTATTTTTCCAGAAAATTGTGTAGAAATGCAAAATTCTACGAAGAACTGCGCCCACACCATTGATGGTATGAATGAACGAACTACAGTGCTACATACTGAAGGTGTGTAGATTTTAGGAATATATAGTTTGTGGGGGTATTTCTGAGTTATCAGGTGTTTTGTGTGAAAAAACTGCAGACTGTCCAAATTTGGAGTTGGCTAAATATTTTCACTGTTTCTGAGCCATCATGCATTGTCTCACATCGTGGCTTTTCGCTTCCACGTCCGAGGTGGTAACCACACAAATGACATACCGTTTGATTCAGGACATTTGAGAATTGATATTTAGTAATTTTTTTTTAGATTCCATAGGTTTTGGTGTGATTTTTACCTTTTGAAGTTGTTTTTTGTTCATTTTTTCAGAAAAGTGCTAACTTCTACGAAGAACTGCGCCCACACCATTGATGGTATGAATGAATGAACTACAGTGCTAATAGCTGAAGTGTGTAGATTTCAGGAATATATAGTTTGTGGGGGTTATTTCGAAGTTACGGGGGTGTTTTGTGGAAAAACTGCAGACTGTCCAAATTCGGAGTTGGCTAAATATTTTCGCTGTTTCTGAGCCATCATGCATTGTCTCACTTTGTGGCTTTTCGCTTCCACACATATGGCATGCCGTTTGACCGTAAAATCCTGCGGGTGTGTAGTTTCTAAAATATCTCACTTGTGGGGATATTTTAGTTAATTTGGTAGATATTCATGTTAACCGTCAGTAGTGGTTATACATTTTAATTTGGTGTAATATTCTAGAAGGTGCAGTTTTAGTTTGGGGCGGTCTCCTGTACAGGAAAAGTCGGGTACCTACATATCTGGTATCGTTGTACTCTGGAGAATCAGAGCTTTTAAAAACAGTAAGATTTTTGTGTGTAACCTTAAGATAACTATAAGTAAAAATGGGAAAAATCCATGAAAATTTGCAATTTTTCATTTTTTTATCTCCAATTATCCCAAATTATACTTACAGCCTTTGATATACCATACCTCTCCCTTCTCTGGCTCTCTGCTAACCGGAACAGCAAGAGGGGCTGGACCGGCAGCTGCATCGTGACACAGATCTGGCGGCCGGCTGTGAAGATAGCCACAAGCAAGGGGCTGTTGTTGATTCGGGACATTTAATTAGAGATCTAACACAGCGGTTGGGGGTGGGCAGGGTGAGGTACAGTATATCAAAAGATTTAGGCTAGGTGAAGGGCAGCAACATAGATCTGCAGGGGGGGGGGGGCTTCCCTGCACATGTCACTGTCCTCTCAGAGGACAGGGAGGAGGCGAAACCTTAACACACAGGAAGACAGCTCCTATTGTTAAGGGCATCTATAGTGAAAAAAACACATTGCCCCTTTGCAAAGTTAATTCATGTACTCTGTGCTGCCTTAATCCTATATCTGTCACTGACTCTGTTTAACCACGGTGTCAGATCTATGTGCAGCATTCCCCCTTGCAAAGGGGCAATGTGTTTTTTTCACTATAGATGCCCTTTAACAATAGGAGCTGTCTTCCTGTGTTAAAGGTTTCCGCCTCCTCCCTGTCCTCTGAGAGGACAGTGACATGTGCAGGGAAGCCCCCCCCCCCCCCCCCCCCCCCCCTGCAGATCCCTATGTTGCTGCCCTTCACCTAGCCTAAAATCCTTTTGATATACTGTACCTCACCCTTGCCCACCCCCACCGCTGTGTTAGATCTCTAATTAAATGTCCCGAATCATACATACAGCCCCTTGCTTTTGTGGCTATCTTCACAGCCGGCAGCCAGATCTGTGATCACAGATGCAGCTGCCGGTCCAGCCCCTCTCTGCTGCTTCCGGTTAGCAGAGAGCCAGAGAAGGGAGAGTATGTATATCAAAGGGCTGTAGTATAATTTGGGATAATTGGAGATAAAAAAATGAAATTGGCAAATTTTCATGGATTTTTCCCATTTTTACTTTAGTTATCTTAAGGTTACACACAAAATCTTACTGTTTTTAAAAGCTCTGATTCTCCAGAGTACAACGATACCAGATATATGTAGGTACCCGACTTTCCTGTACAGGAGACCGCCCCAACAAAACTGCACCTTCTAGAAATTTACACAAATTAAAATGTATACCACTACTGACGGTTAACATAGAATATCTACCAAATTAACTAAAATATCCCCACAAGTGAGATATTTTTAGAAACTACACACCCGCAGGATTTTACGGTCAAACGGCATGCCATATGTGTGGAAGCGAAAAGCCACAAAGTGAGACAATGCATGATGGCTCAGAAACAGCGAAAATATTTAGCCAACTCCGAATTTGGACAGTCTGCGTTTTTTCCACAAAACACCCCCCTTACTTCAAAATAACCCCCCACAACTATATATTCCTGAAATCTACACACCTTCAGCTGTACACTGTGTTCATTCATTCATACCATAAATGGTGTGTGGGCGCAGTTCTTCGTAGAAGTAGCACTTTTCTGAAAAAATGAACAAAAACAACTTCAAAAGGTAAAAATCACACCAAAACCTCATGGAACTAAAAAAAATTACTAAATATCAATCTCCCAAATGTCCTGAATCAAACGGTATGTCTTGTGTGGTTACACACTCGACGTGGAAGCGAAAAGCCACGATGTGAGACAATGCATGATGGCTCAGAAACAGTGAAAATATTTAGCCAACTCCAAATTTGGACAGTCTGCAGTTTTTTCCCACAAACACCCCTGATAACTCAGAAATACCCCCCACAACATATATTCCTAAAATCTACACACCTTCAGCTATGTAGCACTGTAGTTCGTTCATTCATACCATCAATGGTGTGGGCGCAGTTCTTCGTAGAATTTTGCATTCTACACAATTTCTGGAAAAATGAGAAAAATACATTTAAGTTACAAAATCACACAAACACACCAAAACCCATGTAATGTAAAAAAACTTACCAAATTCATCTCTAAATGTTCTGAATCAAACGGTATGCAATATGTGTGGTTACACACACCGACGTGGAAGCGACTAGTCAAAAGTAAAACAATGCGCAGTGAGCCAATAACAGCATTTTCCCAGATTTTTCAAACTGAACACCCCTCTAACTTGGAATACCCCCGCAAAACTATATATTCTCAGAATCTACATACCTTCAGCTACGTAACGCTGTAGTAGGTTCATTCACCAATCATGGTGTGGGCGCAGTTCTTCGTAAATTCACATTTGTCTGAAAAAATGAACAAAAACAACTTCAAAAGGTAGAAATCATGCCAAACCATCATGGAATGTAAAAAAAAGTTACTAAATATCAATCTCACAAATGTCCTGAATCAAACGTTATGCCATATGTGTGGTTACACACGTGGAAGCGAATGGCCACAAAGTGAAACAATGCACAATGGCTCAGAAACAGCAAAAATATTCAGCCAAATCTGAATTTGAACAGTCTGCAATTTTCCCCACAAAACAACCCCCCACAAACCATATATTTCTCGAATCCCACACACCTTTACCTATGAAATTCTGTAGTTTGTTTATTCGGACCATCAATGGTGTGGGCCGCAGTTCTTCGTAGAAGTTCGCAGTTTTAGCAGATTTTCTAAAAAAATTTAAAAAAAACACTCTCAAAGGTAGAAATCATGCCAAATCCAAGTAATAATAAATCATGAGAATTCCAGACCCAGTAATCCAAAGAACTCCGTGTTTTTAGAAGGTTTTGTGAAAAATAAAGTAAGATGATCAAGGGTTGAAATCCACCTAAACCACCTTGACAGGCAAAAAAACCCACTTATGTCAATCTTCCACTGTTCAAAAACGGTATATGCTATATGTGTGGTGCACACGGGACTGGCCGCCAACTATCTCAAGGTAAACTCGGAGGGACCTAGCAAAAAAAAAAAAGGGGGGGGGGGTTTACAATAAAACTTAACTTGCTTTTACAGCGTACTTATCCTTTAAGAGTAGAATGCAGAAGGTTAGGATCCTGCACACCTAAACCAAGCAGCAAAAATAGTTTGCTAGGTGCTCTGCGCTGTAGCCACAGCTTATTCATATGAAGAAAAAGTAGCTGGGCCACCAGTCTTAATTGCATTCAATATTTTGGTGAGGTTTTGTCTGAGCACTTAAGACTGTGTGCCCAGCTACTAACCTTTAAAGGGAAGTTCAGTGCAAATACATAGCTTTTCAGAAAAAAAGCAGTATTTTCATCCCAATGACCTTAATCTGCCAATTCAGCATTGTGTCTGTGTATAAAAAATGCAACCGAAATACTGACTTCCTGTTTGCAGGACCCTTATAGTCTTGCCCTGACCCAGCCCTGGGTTGATTCAGTTGCTCAGTAGACTCTGAGCATCTTTGACCGATCCAACACCATCAGTAGAAATTACTGTTAGGAACATTTCAAGCATGTGGTTCATCTTAGGAGAAGGACCGTTAGAACCTTTAACCTTTTCAGTGCCAGACATTTTGGAAAATCATGCCAAAACCCCATGGAATGTAAAAAAAAGTTACCAAATGTCAATCTCCAAAATGTCCTGAATCAAACGGTATGCCATATGTGTGGTTACACACACAGACGTGGAAGCGAATAGCTATGAAGTGAGACAATGCACATGGCTCAAAACCAGTGAAAATATTCAGCCAACTCCAATTTGAACAGTCTGCAGTTTTTACCACAAAACACCCCCATAACTCAGAATACCCCACAAAAACTTATATCCTGAAATCTAACACTTCGCTATAATGCTGTAGTTCGTTCATTCATACCATCAATGTGTGGCGGCATTTTTTTCATAGAATGTCGCACTTTTCTGAAAATAGAAACAAAACAACTTCAAGGGTAGAAATCATCCAAAACCTCACGGAATGTAAAAAAAAAGTTACCAAATATCAATCCCCCAAATGTCCTGAATCAAATGGTATGCCATATGTGTGTTACACATCGGACATGGAAGCGAAAGCCACAAGTGAGACAATGCATGATTGCTCAAAAACAGCAAAATATTCAACCAACTCTGAATTTCACAGTCTGCAGTTTTTCCCACAAAACACCCCCCTAACCAGAACAAACCCCAACAAACTATATATTCCTAAAATGTACACACCTTCACTATGTACCACTGTAGTTAGTTCATTCATACCATCAATAGTGTGGGCGCGTTTTTTGTAGAGTCTCACTTTTCTGAAAAATGAACAAAAAACAACTTCAAAGGGTAGAAATCATGCCAAAACCTCACGGAATGTAAAAAAAAGTTACCAAATATCAATCCCCAATGCCTGAATCAAATGGTATGCCATATGTGTGGTTACACACGCGGACATGGAAGCGAAAAGCCACGAGTGAGACAATGCATGATTGCTCAAAAACAGCAAAATATTCAACCAACTCTGAATTTCAAGAGTCTGCAGTTTTTCCCCCAAAACACCCCCCTACCACCCGAAACAACCCCCACAAACTAATATTCCTAAATGTACACACCTTCACTATGTACCACTGTAGTTAGTTCATTCATACCATCAATAGTGTGGGCGCAGTTTTTTGTAGAAGGTCTCACTTTTCTGAAAAAATGAACAAAAAACAACTTCAAAGGGTAGAAATCATGCCAAAACCTCACGGAATGTAAAAAAAAAGTTACCAAATATCAATCCCCCAAATGTCCTGAATCAAATGGTATGCCATATGTGTGGTTACACACGCGGACATGGAAGCGAAAAGCCACGAAGTGAGACAATGCATGATTGCTCAAAAACAGCAAAAATATTCAACCAACTCTGAATTTCAAGAGTCTGCAGTTTTTCCCACAAACACCCCCCTAACCAGAACAACAACCCCACAAACTATATATTCCTAAAATGTACACACCTTCAGCTATGTAACACTGTAGTTAGTTCATTCATACCATCAATAGTGTGGGCGCAGTTTTTTCGTAGAAGTCGCACTTTTCTGAAAAATAGCAAAAAACAAATTCAAAGGGTAGAAATCATGCCAAAACCTCACGGAATGTAAAAAAAAGTTACCAAATATCAATCCCCAAATGTCCTGATCAAATGGTATGCCATATGTGTGGTTACACACGGGACATGGAAGCAAAGCCACAGTGAGACAATGCATGATTGCTCAAAAACAGCAAAAATATTCAACCAACTCTGAATTTCAACGTCTGCAGTTTTTCCCACAAACACCCCCCCTAACCACAGAAACAACCCCCACAAACTATATATTCCTAAATGTACACACCTTCAGCTGTAACACTGTAGTTAGTTCATTCATACCATCAATAGTGTGGGCGCAGTTTTTTGTAAAGGTCGCACTTTTCTGAAAAAATGAACAAAAATCAACTTCAAAGGTAGAAATCATGCCAAAACCTCACGGAATGTAAAAAAAGTTACCAAATATCAATCCCCCAAATGTCCTGAATCAAATGGTATGCCATATGTGTGGTTACACCGCGGACATGGAAGCGAAAAGCCCGAAGTGAGACAATGCATGATTGCTCAAAAACAGCAAAAATATCAACCAACTCTGAATTTCAACAGTCTGCAGTTTTTCCCACAAAACACCCCCCTAGCTCAGAAACACCCCCACAAACTATATATTCCTGAAATGTACACACCTTCAGCTATGTAACACTGTAGTTAGTTCATTCATACCATCAATAATGTGGGCGCAGTTTTTCGTATAGGGTGCCCTTTTCTGAAAAATAACAAAAAACAACTCAAAGGGTAGAAATCATGCCAAAACCTCATGGAATGTAAAAAAAAGTTACCAAACATCAATCCCCAAATGTCCTGAATCAAATGGTATGCCATATGCATGGTACACACACGTGGACGTGGAAGCTACTAGCCATGAAGTGAGACAATGCACGATGGCTAAAAAACAGCAAACATATTCAGTCAATCCAAATTACCACAAAACAACCCCAAAACTCGAAATACTCCCCATAAACTATATATCCTTGGAATCTACACACCTTCAGGTATGTAATGCTTTATTGTTCATATCAACTTATGATGTTGGAGCATGTCTCGTCGTAGAAGTTTGAATGTTTAGCCGATTTCTGAAAAATTAAACAAAAAACACTTTCAAAGTTAGAAAAGCACATAATCCAAATCCCAATAATGTAAAAAAAATTACCAAATATCAATCTCCCAAATGTCCTGAATCAAACAGTATGCCATATGCATTGTTACACACGCAGATGTGGAATCGAGTAGCTACAAAGAAAGCCAATGCACAGTGGTCCAATTACAGCAACTTTTCAGATTGTCAGACTAAACAACCCTCTTTATTAGAAATCACCCCAAAACATATATTCTGGTACACACCTTCAGCTAGCAACGGTGCCATTCTTTTATGCATACCACCATGGTTGGGCACCGTCTGCATAGAATTTCACATTTGTACCAGATTTTCTGGAAAAATGTACAAAATAAATTTCAAAGTTAAAATCATGTCAAATCCCATGCAATATAGAAAAAAACTTGTCAATATCAATCTCCCAAATGCCCCTGATTCAACGGTATCCATAACATGGTTACACACATGGACGTGGAAGCCCTAGTCACAAAGTGAGCCATGCACAAGTGCCGTTACAAGAAAAAAACAAAGAGCTCTGTAATTTGAACAGCTTACTCTTTTCAAGAAACGGTCCAACACTTGAAATGCCGCCCAATAAAAACCCACTAAATGTCAATCTCCCACAATTCCTGAATCAAACGGTATGCCATATATGTGAGTGCAAACAGAGATGTGGCACCAACTAGCTCAAATGGGACGCATGCACAAGCGCAAATACAAGAAAAGTGCTCTGTAATTTGACATTTTACCCCTTTTCAAAGGAACACAGCCAAATTGGAATACCCCCCCATGGACATATATTTTTGGAAACTACTCACCTTCAGCTACATAATGGTGCCATGCTTACATACATACATGAAGAATTCCAGACGCATAATCCAAGAACTCCATGCTTTTTGGAATGTTGTGAAAAAATAAATAAGATGATCAAAGGTTGAAATCCTACCTAAACCCCTTGCAAGTAAAACCCCCACTAATGTCAATCTTCCACATGTCTGAATCAACAGTATGCCATATGCATGGGTGCAAACAGACACGTGGCAACTAACTAACTCAAATGGGAAGCATGCACAAGTGCAATTACAAGAAAAAATCTAAGTGCTCCTTTCTCATAGGAAACAGACCAAAACGTGGAAATACCCCTCGCAAACTATATATTTAGGAAACTACACCCCTTCAGCTACATAATGGAGCCTGCTTTCATACATACATGAAGAATTCCAGACGCAGTAATCCAAAGAATTCTGTGTTTTTAGGTGATTTGTGAAAATTAAGGTTGAAATCCTACCTAAACCTACTTGACAAGCAAAAAAACTCACTAAATGTGAATCTCCCACATGTCCTGAATCAAACGGTATGCCATATGCGTGGGTGCAGAGGTGTGGCCACGAACTAGCTCAAATGGGATGCATGCAGAAGTGCAATTACAAGAAAAATCAGTGTTTCTGTAATTTGAACAGCCTATTCAACTTGGAAATACCCCCCAAAAACTATATCTTTTTGGAATAACACACCTTCAGCTATGTAACGGTATCATGCTTTTGTATATATATGAAGAATTCCAGACGCTGTTATTCATAACTTTTTGCTTTTAGGAGATTTTGTGAAAAAAAAAAAAAAAGAGGTCTCAAAGGTTGAAATCCTACCTAAACCCACATGGCAAGAAAAAAACCCCACTAAATGGCAATCTCCCACATGTCCTGAATCAAACAGTATACCATATGGGTGGGTGCAAACAGAGACGGGGCCATCAACTAGCTCAATGGAACCCATGCCAATTGCAATTACAAGAAAAAAATTAAAAACCGCCACAACCCACCCCCACTCCCCTTTTTAGTGGTATTTTAGTGAAAACCGGTTAGTACGGAGATCACACAAGTTTTTGCACACTTTACTGATCCTAAAACTTCAATCCGGTTTTTTGGTTCTACTCTACCTCTGCAAAAATTTCTACTAAAATAGGCTTAGTTTCCCTTGAAATCGGACAATAATGATGACTGCGTTTACTTTACCGATATCACCGGGGGCATTGGGAAGCTAGGAAAAGACAAAGTTTTTGCTAATTTAGAGTTTTAGGGTAAAAAAAAAAAAAGGGGGTGTGTATCACTTTAAGAATTTTTTTGTGCGCATTTCCCCTTTTTTTGGGCTCATTCCCATAGATGATCATCAGATCATCTTAGGGAATGATAACGAACTTGGAATACGGGCATAAATGCCCGTTTTCCAATTCGAAATCCGATCGGAAAAATCACTTCCCGGAAATCATTTCCAGGAAGTGATTTTTCATTCATTGGCAAAGATCAATATTGGTGATCAAAGTGATCACCAATTTTGATCTCTGTCCCATTTTTTCTATAGTCTTTGCTAAGTACAAAGACTTAGAAAAAATCCTATTTGTGAATGGAACTTTGAGTTCCATTCACAAAATGTATAGTAAAGGCTATCAGCATGACAGCTTTTACTATACAGGTACTGCAGCATGATCTTATGAGATCACACTGCAGTACCTCCACTAGACCACTAGGGGGCATCAGAGCACTTGCAAAGGGAGACCCCGGTGAAGGGGAAAGTGTCACCGGGTCTCCCTTACCGATCTTAGCAGAGGCAGAGAGGGACCGAATGAGGAGGGGGCACCACTTCAGGCACTGCTATCTCCCGATCCCCCAACGGATTTTATGAAATCAAGGGGGGATCGAGGGGGCTAGGGGGCACCTGAATGCTGCCCCCGATTGCCCCTAGCAATCAGTATAGCAGTGCCTGCTGCTATACTTCGGTAGTAAACGAGATCTGAACGATCTCAGTTTACTAGTCCACTAGACCACCAGGCAATATGGGGATGGACACCAAAGGGAAGCCCCGGACGTTCCTGGTGATTTCACGGACTTCCCTTTCCGCTGCGGCTCTGCAATGAATGAAGTACGGGAGTGGGGAGGGATTCCCTATACGATCCAGCACTTTAGGGGTTAATTTCTTGAGATCCCCCATCGGTGTGGGACCACACCGATGGGGGATCGAGGGGAGAGGAGGGCACTTGATAGTGCCCTCCGATCACACGGGGGAGCCTGCGGGAGGGATTTAAAGGGCCATTGCCACCAATCATAAATTTTACCATGCTTGGCAAAAAAGGAAGGAAATAGGCGCCGTAAAATTTACCATTGGTGGCAATGAAAGTTTTAAAGATCCGAAATCCCAGTCGATTGCGTATCGCAAACAGATGCGCAATTGCATCACCCCCAAAATGATGATTTTGGTGCATTGCCGCAATTGCAATGTGAAAAAAGCGCATGCGCAAATGCATAGTCCTAAGGTAGGTTACAAAAGGAGGGTGGAAAGTTTGGACTTGATGGACTATAGGGGAGATTCAATAAAAGTTCTTATTAAAAAGGTGCTAATTTTGCCACAACTAATCAGATCTTATTTAACATTTGAAAGCTAACACTGTATTGGTTAAAGCAAAATTAGCACCAGTTTTAACAATAAGAACTTTTATTGAAAACCCTGAGTCTTTATTCAACCTCAATGACTATGTTACTATGAATTACAGTGTATAACCAGCATATGGAGTTGCAGGGACAGAGTTTAAGGCACACGTTGACAGATACATTCTATGGATTAACAATAATAAGATGTGAAAAAAATTATGAGTACGGTGATACTTTTTCTATGTGCTGCTCGTGACCTGGTATAGCCCTCGAAAGCTTGTCAACTAAATAAACTGTTAGTCCATAGAAAAAGTATCACAGTACCGTTTTTTCACTCTTTATATTGGACTAATACGGCACTACAATAATAAAACTCTCTACCTGGAAACCGTCAAGAAACAAACAAGCTACAAACAACACTTTTCAGCCTTCTATCCACCAGTCGCGTTCAAACAATTGTGGGCCAATGGAGCGTTCAAGTAACCACATCGTCACAGACCATGCGGGATGAAAATAACCAATCACGATGCACGTATGAAATCTTTACATGTGCGTTTTTGCGTCAATCGTCCAATAGGAGAGATCGTATCATCTATCCTCCAATACCCAATCAAATTTGCCCTTTAGGTTTGCTCGAATTTTGAATGTGGGTGATGGCTGCTTGTGTGCAGTAGAATGAGGTCTGGCAGTAGGGCGCTTCAATCCTTCGTGCCAGTCTCGCAAACCTGCATTTATCCCTCAACGGCGGATCGTTCCCCTCCCCGGCTGGTACCGGCTGCTTTTCATAGGACGGGTAATAACTCATGAAATGACACAAACCTGTCCGGGGCCGCGGTAGAAGAGAGAGGGCTAAGGTGGTTGTTGGATTGTATTGGCCGCCGTCAATCGGGAGAGCCTGGGATTGGTAGTAGGGCTACAGGCTGGTAGTTTCCATTGTCAGCGAGGATTCCACCCACCTGGATAAGGGGATTGGGAATGTGTGATTACTAGGCCTCAGGCAGAAATACCTGGTAGTTAGCGGACCCCTATAACCGTGGAATAGGTCCCATACATATGGAACTCGCTAACCGTGGAATAGGTCCCATAGATATGGAATCACAATTCTGTTTGTAGTTGCCTATAGGCTCATTACTGTCTATGGTATTCATTATGTACAAGTTCCATACTATGGTGTCACTATGGCACCTGTGCTTAGACCTGATGCATTCCATCCATGGATGAAGCCCTCATTGTTGCAAGATTAGATAGCTCTGGTCCCCATACCCAGGAGTATGATCCTTTTTGTTTTGGTGTTTTCACACATATTTACATTATAAAGGAAAGTTTAGCGGTAAATATCATTATTTTCTTAGTTTATATTATGCATACCTATTTATTCTACATATTCTCTTCTATTCTGAAAAATCTGTTGAATTTATACTCCTTGCTATTTCCTGCTGGAATGTTTATAACGGTAATTTCTACTGATTCGCTGTTGGATGGGTCAAACATGCTCAGATCTCTACTGAGCAACGAATCAACCCGGTGGCTGGGTCAAGGGCAAGACCATAACAGTCTCTATTAGGGGTCATGCAAACAGGAAGTCAGTTATTTCAGAAGCATTTATTTATACACACACAAAATGTGGAAAATGCAAGTTAAGGTCATTGAATGGAAAAATACTGCTCTTCCTCCCCCCCCTTAAAACTATATGTATTTGCACTGAACTTTCCCTTTAATATATATCTTTTTTGTTACTGATTCTCTTAATGTACCTTATCTACAACTATCGTAGTATGTATAGGGTCAGTATTTCTACCTGCAAAGATTATTTCTGAAGAGCCACAATGTAGAAAATAACTACAATAACTGCAATTTATAGCTACCTGGCGGTTTACTGGCTTTCTTATTCCTCCACGTGCATGACATCTGCAAATCAATGCATGTCTGGGAACAGACTGGGCAGCAATGAAGATGAACTGCGCTAGATGTTGTAGACTGTATCATTCTAAATTTAAATTATATTGTGAGGTAGAAATATCCCAAACTATAAGGGCTGCATCACATGGACCAGTTTTGACACTCATCCTGCATGGGGACAGCCACTTAAATAAACTGATTGTTATCTGCCTGTCAGGAGAAAAAGGTTATAATATTTTGTTGGAACAGTGCACCCAGCCTTTTAAAGACCACATGATTGGTCCAAATTTACCCACATACATGATATTTTTCATTAATCTTGACAAAGTGTCTGTTGTGGTAAAGTTATTTTAACTCGTTACGTCCCGACCTACTGAAAAATAGCACCATAGAAACCACAAGAGGTCTTTCGCACTACTATTAGAAGTAGATAAATCTGGGTGCTACATCCTGGTACCGTAGCCAATGGTAAGTTGATTCAAACGATAGATCCAGAGTGCTACCAGACTGAAAAAATTGTGTATTAACACGTTACTTTTCGGTGTAACTGTGGCACACTATTAATAGAAACTTATCGCACAATCCACCGCAGCAGAACGGACAGGTCCCAACTGCTTCCTGGTTCTGATCCACTATAGCGCGCATGCGCACAATAGTTGATTAGAACCAGGAAGCTGACTGCTGTGTTGGATCGTGCAAAAGGTTTCTGTTATCTTAGTCCCTGGTCTCTGAGATATTGATTGAAAACGGAAGGTAAGGCATAGCACCTAAAACCTTGTATAAGCAGTAAGTAAAGCATTAGGGAACTGGTCCAAATTTCCCGAGAATTTCTGCAATTTATCTTCATTGTTTATTTTGCAGTTATTTATATATTCACATTTTTGTGTGTGATATGGCAGCAGCACACCATGTGTGGCCAGACAATTGGCCTACACTAATGACCAGGCTGTGTGGCTTAGCCCTTACTACTCATTGCTGCCCTGAAAGATGCAGTCACTTAAAGGGCATGTCCACCCCAAAACTATAATCCCCCCCACTACTGGCCCCACCATGTAGTGTAGTAAAATCCTTACCTCACATCCCATCCATAAGGTTCTCCTGTAGTCCCCCCCCCCCCCAAGTCCCAAAAACTGCCCACCAGGAGGATAGCATATAGTACATATAGGACTCTGCCTCCTATCTGGCCTCCGGGAGTAGTTTGGCATGCGGACTGCAGCCCTTCTCCCCCTCCCTCCGCCAATCACGGACGCGGCTGCCGGACCGCCCCCTGCTTGCATTGTCTTGCAAGCAGAAGGCCGGGTCGGCTCGTCGGAGGAGAGAGGGAAGTAAGTAAATATCTGGTCACTTTCTTAAATTAATTTTATAGCGGTTGGGCTGGGGACTGTATTCTATTATGGGGAAAGTTGATAATAAGGGTGGACATGCCCTTTAAGTGATATGGAAACTGCTTCATTCAGGGTAACAATTAATGCCACAACAAGGTAAAGAAGATACATTTTATCTTCCTTTCTTCATTTAAAAGGAGCCAACAGGAAACCTTTAAACTTGACCGTGATTGTGCTCCTCCACTATCTACTCTGACGTTTCCTGACGCATCTTCGCTAATTTATACTATATAAATTTGTGGCTGAACAAAAAATAAAAAAAAACCTTCTAAAATTATCTTTTGCATAGCTTCAGAAATCATGGAATTCCTGCTTTCTCTTTGTACCATCACCATTGTCAGTGTGCTATTTTAGTATCGTTGGTTCCTTTATATTTTCTCCACAGACAAAATAGAAATAATTACTTTTAGATAAAGTATTCCTTTTGATTGACCTGCACAGTCCTAGTCCTTGCTAAGTGTGTGACTTCATCAGTGTTGTAGATGGCGATTAACTAGTTTCACAGCTGGAATCTCTTAGCAGCAATTTAAAGAAATGATTGTTGTCCACCACAGTCAATATTAAAGGACATCTATACAGAAAAAAAATGTTTTAAATTTCCCATCGCTGGAAACTATTATTTTCTTCCCAACCTCCACAGTATCCTTTTTATGTTTATCTGCCCCCTATTTTCTTTAGATATCCAATCTAAAACAATTTAAATATCAGCTGTCAAACAATTCTTTAAGCAGTTTTGCTGTAGCTGGAATAGTGGCAGTTGGAATGCTGTGGGCAAGTTTGGCAGTTGGTTTTTGGGGGAAAAGTCAGGTCGGATGAGTGGGAGTGGTTAAAAGAGGGAGGCGGATACTGCTCCTAAATAAAATGTGTGCTGGATTAAAGGTATGTAGCAACACACCTCAGAGTAAGTGCTACTTGCATGTATTTAATTATAGATTAAGATGAGGCAAATGTATTTTTTCAGTATAGTGTCCCTTTAACTTATGAAGTGACTGAATCTTTGCACGGGGGGACAAAATCTGACTTTAGTAGCCAGGGAATATGATCTCCCATGACATTAATGAAAAGTTAATAGCTAATATTTGGCTACCTGCTTTTGAGGTTTCCCAACCCTTGCTTTAGTTTGTAATTCGTATCAATGCAATTTTTCAATATCACTTTTTTTTCTTAAACTGTTACTCTAATTCAATGAAATGTTTTTATAATATTACTATTATTGTAGAGTCTATTGGATATAAGGGGGGAAACTATATTTAATTTTGTCCATTTCCATTAGATTGTAAGCCTGAATGAAAAAGCATGCTGGCACCTTCCACAGGGAGGAGTTTTGGCAGACACTTCTGTTTTCGACTCTAAAATTACAGAACTTCCAAAGATAACTTGTTTGTTGATCTGCAGACATTGATGGTAAATAAATATAACTTTTTTTCAGCTCTTGTGCTATGTGTTTGTTGTAGTATTAGCTGCTCTTCATGCAAATAAAGCCAATGTCTAGATACCCTAGTTGGATTACACATGATTTAATCTTAGTTGATTATTGCAGGTAGTTTAGCAAGCATTTAGGAAACCATGTTTGGTCAGGTCAAATTATTGTATGGCGGCTCCGATCGATTGCCAACTGTTCCTTTGTCCGAATCGGGCAAAAGCGCAATCGATGGGTTAGAAAACCATGACCGATCGTGATGTCTTCTATGGACCGCATGATCACTTTGCGGCTAAATGTCAGATGGGGTTACTTATGCCGTGACTGACAGTCCTTCCTCCTGGCCCCCCTGAAAGCCTCACATTGGCCTGCCAGAGGGAAGAGTTGTATGGTTTGTATCCACCTTAAGGCTGGGTACACACAAGCAGATTTTCAGTCTGACCAATATTTGAGGATCGGTCAGTCTGTTGTCTGCCTTGTCGCTCGGCCCTATATGTATAAATGAAGCTTAAAGGATAACCATTTTTTTTTTAAACTGGTTAAAATTAAATTACTTGGGGCATGTAGGACTGGCAATTCCTACCTAACATGTTTGTTTCTATGAAAGCATCAGCCCAAAGAAACTGATTCTGCCAGTATTCCTCCTGGTTTCTTACTATCTTAAATACAGGAATAGTCCAGGACTACCTGGCAAATGAAAACTGTACATGCTCCTATTAACGAAATGACATTGGTAGGTAGGAATAATCAATCCTACCTCCCTACCACAGTACTTTCCATTTTTAAAAAGTACCTCTAGTGTTAGGTATCCTTTAAGAGTGCGTATGTAAATCTTGCAGAAGCAGCTCCATTTTGGTTTAATGCAATTGTGTAAGTTTGTTAAAGGAGTGTTGTTTCTAGACCTTTCTTCTGAGGAACAAATGTAGACAGGCCTTTATTGGCTTTTGGCCCAAAATTGGCTTTCAAACAATTTATATTATATTAGACTTTGTATTATTTACCTGGTTTACCTTTTACATTTTGCAGAAGAGATGCCCCAGATTGAAACTAGAGTGGTTTTAGTTGAAGATGCTGGAAAAATGAGGCATTAATAAGGCTCTACAGGTATAAAATATTTTTTTGGGAGGTATTTTGTTCATACCACTTTAAAATTATATCTTAATCTTCTATTTGACAGACGATTAAAGTAATGGAAGTTCCAGTTATAAAGCTAAAGGAAAATTGTCCTGAAAAATCCAGGGAATCCTTTATAAAAAGTATTGTTATATGGTATGGTAATCTTCATCCCAAACTTTGCATGCTGCACACCAAATTTTTTTATTTGCCACTAACATTTTTTTTTTGTTTCATGACACTGGAGGCACTTATTGTTTTTTTCCCTAAAATTTGCCAAAATGGGAACAAAAGGTTTAAATGGGTTGTATCATCTTCACAAAACAGACACTGTTGCTGGTTACTAAGGGGGTCTGTCATTTTATAGGCTGTGTATACACCATGCTATTTTTTTTTTCATGATGAGCCGTTATATCTGGGCAAAAAAATTGCATGGGTTTTTTTGCAGACAGTCACTGTTCGCTCATCCAAATGAACGATCAAACACGTTGAAAACCCACGGTTGACATGTGCATGGGCTGCATACTTGGACATGGGAACTGTTAGCCGGCTACTTTGCCGCGACAGATAGTCCTTGGTCCTGGCCAATGGGTTGGAAGTGCGGTCGGTCAGGGTGCAGGAACTAATAGAGATGCTTTATTCAAATTTTATTGCATAGGCTTTTTTGAAGAAAAAAATTATGTAAATAGTTCGATGCTACAAGTTTTCAAGACGAAAAATTTGGTTTGGTTAATACAGTTAATCGGTAGCTTTTTTAATATCCTTTAGTCATTAATACAGAACCTCATCTAGCTATTGTCATTTTGTATTTAAAAGATGGCACAACCCTTTTACTGTGATCCCGTCAAGCCAATTTGGTGGATAAAAGTAATTTTAACAAAGTAACCTTTTTGGGGTTTTTTTCCCCTTCGGTGAAGATTTTCTGTCTGGGTAGGTCTCTTTCAAAACATGTCACTTGTGCATATCTTGGGAATATTACTGCACTAAATACTTTACATTTCCTATTACTGATGCATTTGTGACCACAGTTCTGGTCACAACCAGAACTAAACACTTAAGCATCTTTAATATTTAAGCTATCTTGTGTTTTTTTTTTCCAGTAGTAATTAATTTTACTTAGTAAATTCGCTTTTTATAAATCACTAGTTTGTTTAATTTATCTTTTATATAATTTGGAACAGGAGATCAAGATTCCCTGCATCAAAACAGATTCAGTGGAAGAATTTATTGAACTGACACCCCAGAATTTGAGTCTGTGTTTGTCATATCAACTTTCAGAACCTTCCTATCGAATTCTATACAAGGCAGACTGCAGAATGATTGGACCTCCTATAGTTTTTTTACTGTTCTCAGAAAGGAGAGGTATGATAATCTGTCTTCTTGAGACCATAAATGGAATAAGAGAGAAAAACATGTTTATCCTGAATGAAATGGACTTATCTTATGTTTGCAGAGCTGAGAACAGTGTGTGGTTTCATTCCACCTTGCTTCATAATAATCCTTACAATACACTTTATCTTTTTGCATATAAACTTAAGGGGATCTAAACCCAAATTGTATCCTCTTTAATCTCTGTATCCCCCCCCTAAAAACGCTTAAGTAAGGCACTTTAAATATTGGTACCCGACCCCCCACCCACCCACCCCCACGCAGCCATATTGCTTGCTTTTTCAGTACACCTTGATTTTCCCAAATTAACAATGTGTGCAAATGCACCTTCTGGTCACATTCTCCCTTATGAAACGTGCAATATTCCTGCTGTCACTGTAAAGTATTGGGACTGGACATGCACACAAACTCAGCAGATGTTAAGATGGCTATACACAGGACCGAACACCTGCAAGGTGTGGGAGCAGGAAAAACAAGCCACAATACTGACAGATTACTGCTGCCCATTAGATACAGAAATTGGACTTGATGGACGTATGTCTTTATTCAACTTCAATTACTATGTTACTATATTTGAATTGATCGTATGGGTATAGGGAGCCAATACAATGTTCCGTGTATGGGCGCATGACCGACCAATCCCCATACTGTGAATGTTGCAACAGATTTCAATGTAATTGTCTCAGGGTGGATATAATCAATGATTTATTAAAAAAAAAACCAGATTTTCTTGATTTAAATCGGATTTTTTTTAAAATAAAATGTTTTTTGAGGAAATATATTCCATCCAAGGTTATTCCCTCATGAAATAGATATTTTTAATTTGTTGAATAAGGCAGTATATGTTTAATTATTTGGTAATAAATTCCATTAATCCATTCACAATGTTATGCTCTGCCAGAGGTTTTTGGGAAGTTTCTCTGCCTACAAAATATTACCACAATGCTGGTTTACTTTGTCAGTTTTCAAAACTGAATCTGACTCAGCAGAGATCACATGCCTCTTCTCACAGCAAAAATGTTATAACATGAACAGAGTTGAGAAAAATACCTTAATCCTAGTGTCCCAAACCTAGGAATACAGAATCAACCCCTTCAGTGCTAAGTTACAAGAGTTCAGTGAATAGAACAGAAACAATATTTTTCTGATTGTTTGGAGTGGAATAGATCGGGATGTCATAAAATAACATATGCTGTAATGTTATTGTTTCAGTTGAGTAAATCTATTTTAAATTGTTGTTGTTCTACTTGCATATTAAAGTTATACCAGCAAGAATTAGTCTTTATGTAGAAACTATGATTTAAATCAATTCTTACCTACTATTGATTTAAATCATATGATTTAAACCAAATCCACCCTATGTCGCACACATGATAGTAATTGCATGTAACGGTTACCTTTAAACTAATTGTAGGTGGGGCTGTGACACTGAATACTGGGAAATAAGACAAATGTTATTGGTAAAATTCCCGCAAGAAAATGTGTGTTTAGCGTTTACATGGTCCTCTTTCTTTTTAAAGATGGAGATGATCCAGGGATATTTCTGATTGCACTTGGAGTCAGCCCCCCCCCCCCTCCCCTCATAATTGTTTTGTGTTTTTTGATTTCTTTTTTTTTTTTTTTTTCCTTCCTCTGGATCAACATTTAGGCAAAAATATAGGAATTGCTGAATGGGTTTTGGACTGGATGGACCTATGATGCCGTTATTCAACCTCAAATAAAAACTCTAGTTTTATTTGAAAACCTATTTTTTTTTCTTTTAAATATGCATTACACTTATAAGTGTTCAGTGCCTACTGTTGGAAAATGTTTCTTATGCTGGACTAACTTACACATTGGTGGTCAGGTTTATCTTAAGAACGTGCGTTGTGCATTTGAATTTAGTGACTGTTTTAGCTGGGCCAAGCACATTTATTAGACTTTGAATTCTGTGTCTATTGCAGTAGAATGTGATCCAGACTCCTAACAAGCAAAGTTCTTTGTGAGTCATAAAAAGTCTTTCATCAGACACCGCTTGTGTGCATTCAGCAGAATGAAATGATTTAGAGGAATTAGAAGAAAGTGAGTTGTTGTGTTTTTCATTACAGTACATGCACAAAAAAGAACTACCTCCTTTTTGGTTTATCTGCCACAATAAAGGTTTTACCCCTATCTGTTAATATTGGGGACTGGACATCCCCTCTCTATTTTTGTTGATGCTTTCTACCTGTATAATGAGCGACGGTCGATCCGCGCCCGCATCCTCTGCCTTCTGGATGACGTCACTACTCTGATAGTGAAGTCATCCAGAAGCGCAGAGGATATGGAGCAGTCGCGGCGCTGCCGGATTACTTCAAGTGTACTTCCAGAATTTTTTTCCCAGCCAAGTGGCATAAAAAAGTAGCCGGGTGGGGAATATGGGGACCCATGCAGGTTTTTGCTGCACCACCCTTTCGTGGAATGGAAATTTTGCAAGAGTTAGTTTACCACGCTCCTAACATTACCTTTTGCAAATGTTAGAAAGGGGTCGACTGGGCAGTTGTTGTCTGGCCTTGGTGCTGGCGCGCGCCTATTAACCCTACTTCTACATTCTTTAGTAAATCACAACAATGTTCTCTCCAGAATTTTTTTCTAGCCGGATGGCATGAATAGCTGGGTGGGCCATCTGGCTAAAATATTCTAGGGAACACTGCTTAGTATAAATTGAGGTTCGGTTTTCAGCTGTTTTTAAAGCCTGAAAACTCTTGTTTATACTAGAGTATATCAGTAAAAAACTCATAAACTATTAGTCTAGAGTGGGTGTACAAATTTACTTTAGGTGGTGAATTAAATTTCAAAATCTTATAATAGTATTATAAAATTATAACACAGTTGGGCAAGGTCTATGCATTTCAAACAAGTCTATATGTGTACAATAGAGAAGCTGGTGTAAAATAAACTTTGCAGAGAGCCTTTTAGAAAAGAATATACCCTGTCTGCAACTAGAAATGCCTAATGAATGTTTTTTTATTTCAGCCTTTGCCCTTTACAATCCAGACCTCTATATTGTGCTATTATGTTAAATCTGGTTTTGTGCTTTACTGGGTTCAGAAGAAAAGAAGAACTGGTAAGCATTTTAAATACTATTTTAAAGATTTTATTTCTATGGTTTTTACAATCGTATAAACAGATCTGTTTTGAGACAAAATTCTTTTGTGTGATGGAATGCAACATGAATGTTTTTTTATGTACATTTTAGCTTGTCTGCACTGCAGTTTGGTTTAAATGCATTAACAAGTAATTTTAGGTGCTTGTCTGAATGATAGGAAATTGAAAAGACAGTGAAATGTTATTCTTTGATACTTTTTGTTTAAAACATGGTAGCTCCCCAAACATATTTTTGTGGTCATTTTGTTTTTATGGTGCCAATTACCTGTTTGGTCTTTTAACCTGCATATTTTTTCAATTCATCATCCTGCTTATTTTAAACTTTTGATATACTGTAGGGCATGCGCCCCCATATTCTGACTTAAAAATCGATCACAACTCTACGTACAGCACCTCTCTGTTCTGGTCTGGCTCCCCTTCCTCCTGGAACTACAAGCAGGGAGCCGGACCGGCAGCTGCGGCTGTGATTGCTGAGAGGCAGCAATCACAGCCGTGCTACCATCAATGCAGAACACGCTGTGAACAAAGTGCTTTAAGTCGATTTTTAAAGTCAAAATATAGCGGTTGGGAGAGGAATAGCAGCCAGGGAGGGATCAGGAGGGGGGGGAAAGGGCTCCACGGGCGCATGCCAGCAGCAACTGAGAGGACACAACAGAGGCAGAGACTTTTGGATAGGAAAAAGCTCCTATCTTAGAGTTTCCTGGACTTTGAAGAGGCATTCAGAAGACCCATAAGAGCAGTGATGGATTTTTTTAATTGTACAGTGGGGCCAGTAGTTGGTGAATTTTTAGTTTTGGGGGGTGGACATGCTAGCATAAACCCCATTTACCCTGTCATATAGCCCAAACACTGTGATTAATCACTGATGTATCACACTTGCTTTTAGTCAGGGGGGGATACAAGTAACTGAAGAATTACACTGGCTTTAACAAAGCTCAGTGGTGGAGGCAGTTACTGCAGAATTTCTGTACTGAAAGTTTTTTGTAACTGTTTGCCATTTTTTATAAGAGGGGATAACCGGTATTGATATATCCCTATCAAGGAAGTAACTGCATACGGACACCGTGCTCATTCTTCCTCCATTCAAGGAGACAAACTTTATTAACAACATAGCAGACAAACACATGTTACATAACATTGAATCTGCAGCTGTATGATAGCACACATATAAACATCTTAAAGGACATGTACACCTTAATTTTTTTTTTTTAAGTTCCTCCTCATGGTAATGGCATCTACACTCTGCCACAACAAAATCGCCTGGCTCATCCTGCTTCCTCCTTGGCTTCCAAAAGTAAGCTTCGCACCACATGCACGCGACGGGACGTCAATGCACGCATCATCGCAACCACGCGTGTGTATGTAATTGCGCCGCGACCAAACACGGCGCAGTGCAATTACGTTAGTGGTGCATGTGTGACGTAATCGCGCCATTTTTGTGGCCACAATGACTTTACATACAGCCACGGTCACACTAACGCGGCGCATGGACGTCGCGTGTGTTGGGCAACCGGAACTTACCTTTGGAGGCCGAGGAAGCAGGATGAGCCATGAGATCTGTCTGGGCAGAGCTGCAGATGCCATAATCCATGAGGAGGAAGCCAGGGCGTGTTAAGGGCGTGATTGCATACCTGGCTGTGAATACTAATTGGGATTTCCAGGGTACATAATAGCCACAGATTCTTGTACAAGTCATTCTGAATTGAGAAACCATCGGATGACTAGCGAAACGTCTTCAAGAACTACATTTCAAGTCCAGTTGATCTAATTGATACAACAGATATACCATGACCTGGATGAATGAGAACCTTCACAAGCCTATTTTAACCAACTTAGCTTTTAAGCAACATCTTACCAAACCTATTTTTTTTTTTTTTTTTTTTTCTGTAATCTCCTTTAACAGTAACTCTTGTGACATGTCCTTTAAACTTCTAAATCTGTTTAAATGGCAGATAATTTTAGGCTGGAATTGTTTGCTGCTATAACCTTTTAGGTCAATAAATTCATACTGAAAGTTTTGGCAAAATTATTTTGTGACCTGTCTTTAATCTGTTTCTGTAGCTATAGTAAGTATTTTGAGGTGGAATTGTTTGCAAATGTTAAAGGGCATGACCACCACCACACAAACTTGGGTTTGGCGGGGAATAATAATTACAATACCAGTTTTTCCCAATACCATAATTATCCACTAGATATATTCTTTGAACTCTTGTGCTGCTCTCTACAAACTTCTTTCTGCCTTTTGTGAGTTCTAAGTTAGCCAACGATTTACGATTCGCAAGCTGAGACCTTCACCATCATGGTCTGTCCGGCAAGGGAGTTCAAAGTAAGATATCTGGACTCGGGAGCACATGGGGTAAAAGGATGAATGAGAAGCCATTGAACGTCTGTTTTGGCCGATAATCGCACGTGTGGCTACTCTGTCTGGCGTCGTGGGGGTTGATCCAACCAGCTTACCTAAGAATGCCTACCAAGTGTCCACACGTTCTGTTATTGGGGCAATATGCAATACAAGCCCTCATTGGCTGGGACACTTAAAATGAGGGGGCAGTACCCCAGACAGGACCAAAGCCGATTGGTTATCCTCATAATTCTTGGTCGAATGTTAATTCAGAGATATGCATTTAGTCTGCTGCCTGGATAAAACATCAGTATCAATTTCCTAACCTTTAGTTTTCAATGCATTTTTATTGGTTTTGAAATTTTTGTCTCATCATAATACATATTTGTTGTCTTTCACAAATATTGACTTGTATTAACAATAATAATCAATTAATATTCAGAATTAAACTAATTTTTTCATACATTGTATGATAAACAATTTTAAATAAAAATAAATATTGGCATGCATTGCTTTGTTTCTTGTTCTTATTTTTCTGGTTTTCTTACTTTCCACATTACAACAACACCGCTACTTTATCTTTTATTACAATTTTTTGCTTTTAACTGTTTAGTTCTCTCTTCATCTGGTTAGAGAGGTCAAATTATAATTATTCACTGGTGGTCCCAAGGTGTCCCACTCTGGTACATATGAAGTGTATCTTGGAGCACAATGGAAAATTCTTTCGTTTTATCTTATCAATGTTGATTCTGCTAATTATCTTTGTTAATTCTAATGTTTTTTCTCCATTTGCTGGCCAATATGTATTTGGCTGCTAACTAATTATTGTATTAGTTTAATGCTTTGCCTGTCAATTCTGAATGTTTTTGTCCCAGTAGAGCCACCAATGGGGAATGGTTCAATTTGTTTGGAAAATATTTTAGATATAGCTTGAACACCTCTTTCCATATTTGTTTGTATTTGTCTGCATTTCCACCACAACATGAAATATCTATCTGGTTACAATTTCTAAAACACAATGGGATATTGCTGAAATAATTTTTTTGCTAAATACAGTGTACCCTATATTGTTCTATACATAACTTAAGGATGTTTCCCTCAATGCTACATTTAAACTTCCTTTATTAGATTTTCGTAAGTTTCCACTCCATTGTTCTGGGTGATCCTTACCTTCAGATCACCTCCCACGCAGCCTGAAATTGTAGTTATCTGTTTTGTTTTCATATTGCCAGAGGTATATTAATGATAAAGTGTTTCTAGTGAATTTGTTGTTTGAGACAAAAGTTCTCAATTTGTGAGGGCGGGTTTTTTCTTCTCTGGTTTTCATTATTTTGTTATGATGTTAATATTGTAATATTTGAAGTGATATCTAGGAGGTATTGCAAATTTGTTCTTGTAGTAGGTTGAATGTCTATTCCTGTGCCGTGTTATGAAAATGTTATCAGTTTTGTAGATACCTATATCTGTCCACCACCTATATCCTTTCGTGGTATGCTGTATGAAAGTTGGGTCTTGTGTGATATTGGGCATTAGTGAAGGTTTGAGATCCAGTTGTATTTGTTTTTGGTGTTATGCCATAGTGTGCATGTGATCTGTGTACATGGTGCTGATTGTGAGTGTATTTGTTCTGGGGTTATGAGATGTTTATAGCTATTGAATCTAGTGTTTTGGGGATTTGCTAAATCTGATTCCAATTCCAACCATCTGGTTTGTTTTGTTGTTTTGTGCCATGTGACTAGGTGAGGTTAGTTTGGCCGCTAAGTAATATTTGTATAGATTTGGGACCCCCATTCTCCTTGTGATTTTGGTTTGTATAGATAGTTTTTGGCTATTCTAGCTTGTTTGTTCTGCCAGATGAATTTTATGATTTGATTTTGTATGGGTTTGTAGCCATACTTTTGTGATCTTTTATTGGTAGAACTCTGAATAAATAGAGCAAACGGGTAGGATATTCATTTTGAAGGTATTGATTTTTCCTATCCATGATATTTGTAATTTGTTCCATTTTATTAAGTCTGATTTTTTTATTTAGTTAGTATAGGTGGAAGGTTTGTTGTGTTGTATATGTTTTATGTGGGTGTTATTTGGACTCCTAGGTTTTCAATCCCTCATCTTTCCATTTCAGATTGAATTGAGGTAATTAGTTGCTTTTGGTATCCTGTTAAATTAATTCCCATAATTTCTGTTTTATCTTGATGGATTTTTGAGGCCTTGTGATTGAGATTTCTGCATGAGGTTGAATAGGTTTGGGAGTGCTATAAATGGGATGTGGAGGGTAGGCTATGGTCATTAGCAACATTACTGATTTTGTATCTTTATCTGCGATTGTGATACTCTGTATGGTGGTGTTGGTGCGTTTGCTTGGGCTATTTCCATTGCTAGAACAATAGCAATGGTGATAGGGGGTATCCTTGCCTGGTACCCCTTTCTATGTTTATTAATTTGGAATTTGTGTGGTAGTTCAGTATGGCTTTTGGGTTATTGTAGTAAACTTCTATTATGTGTAGAAATGTTTGTGGGAATTGAAATGCCAGTAGCGTTTTTTCATATATTGCCAGTTTAAACTGTCAAAGGCTTTTTTCTATGTCTAGGGTTGTTATTCAGCTTTTGTGTGTTTTTTTTAATTTAAGTAGGCTATTATGTTATATAATCTCCTAGTATTGTCTGATGCTTATCTTCCCTGGATGAAGCCACTTGATCGTTGTGTATTAAATGTGGCATGTATGGGTTCATTCTTGTTGCTATATTTTGGTTAGAATTTTGATGTCCTGGTTGATGAGGGATATGGGTCGGTAATTTTGTGGTACTGTAGTTTGGTTTTGCCTGGTTTGGTGAAGTGTAAATGTTGCTGTATTCATTTTTGGTGGCATATGTTCTCCTTTCAGAAGCAATTGACAATATTTGTTAGATGTGGTGTTAGTTGGGTTTCGAATTTTTTATTATATTCCCTGAAAATCCATCTGTAACCTGGTGCCGCTTGTGGTGCCTTTAATTGAATTTCCTAACCTAGTTAACCTTTCCATAAGACTGTAAAGGTGGCCATACACTGGAACGTATCTTAATGTAACTTTTTCGCAATCTCTCTGGAGCGGGAAAGGTAAGTAGTTGGAGCAGGAGAGGAGCAGGATCCAAGGCAGGTGAGTACAAGGAGCCAGGGGTAGCTAACGCTACTATCGGGCACCGGGTCCAGGAGGACGCTGGCTTTTAAATTCTCACACCGCCCGGCGTGTCTGCGTCATGATGTCACCGCCCACCCAGAAGTGCAGAACGGCACGGGACCGGAGCAGCAGGTAAGTTCGTGACAGTATAGTCTAAGGCATTTCTAAAAGCTAGTTTCTACAATGAACTGCAGCCACAAGATTGATGGTATGAATGAACAAACTAAATACAGGGTTATGTAGCTAAAGGTGTGTAGATTCCAAGAATATATAGTTTGTGGGGGGTATGTTTACCCCAACTTCACATCAGGTCTAGTGCATGCAGCCTATCAGGTTGCCCTTGCTGATGTGCCCAATGGTGGAATTGAACTCAGGACTTTGGCATTGCAGGGTGGTGTTGTTAACCACTAAGCCAATGTTCTGCCCCACATTTTTAATGTTTTTAGATGACATGATGAGCAGGATGAAAGAAGTTGGGGTCAGTGTATAGTCTAAGGCTTTTCTAAAAGCTAGTTTCTACAAAGAACTGCAGCCACAACATTGATGGTATGAATGAACTCAGGGCTAAAGGTATGCCATATGTGTGGTTACACACGCGGACATGGAAGCGAAAAGCCACGAAGTGAGACAATGCATGATTGCTCAAAAACAGCAAAAATATTCAACCAACTCTGAATTTCAAGAGTCTGCAGTTTTCCCACAAAACACCCCCCTAACCCAGAAACAACCCCCACAAACTATATATTCCTAAAATGTACACACCTTCAGCTATGTAACACTGTAGTTAGTTCATTCATACCATCAATAGTGTGGGCGCAGTTTTTTGTAGAAGGTCGCACTTTTCTGAAAAAATGAACAAAAACAACTTCAAAGGGTAGAAATCATGCCAAAACCTCAAGCGAATGTAAAAAAAAGTTACCAAATATCAATCCCCCAAATGTCCTGAATCAAATGGTATGCCATATGTGTGGTTACACACGCGGACATGGAAGCGAAAAGCCACGAAGTGAGACAATGCATGATTGCTCAAAAACAGCAAAAATATTCAACCAACTCTGAATTTCAACAGTCTGCAGTTTTTCCCACAAAACACCCCCCTAACCCAGAAAACAACCCCACAAACTAATATTCCTAAAAGTTACACACCTTCAGCTATGTAACACTGTAGTTAGTTCATTCATACCATCAATAGTGTGGGCGCAGTTTTTTGTAGAAGGTCGCACTTTTCTGAAAAAATGAACAAAAATCAAATTCAAAGGGTAGTAGAAATCATGCCAAAACCTCACCGGAATGTAAAAAAAGTTACCAAAAATCAATCCCCCAAATGTCCTGAATCAAATGGTATGCCATATGTGTGGTTACACACGCGGACATGGAAGCGAAAAGCCACGAAGTGAGACAATGCATGATGCTCAAAAACAGCAAAAATATTCAACCAACTCTGAATTCAACAGTCTGCAGTTTTTCCCACAAACACCCCCCTAGCTCAGAAACAACCCCCACAAACTATATATTCCTGAAATGTACACACCTTCAGCTAGTAACATGTAGTTAGTTCATTCATACCATCAAAATGTGGGCGCAGTTTTTCGTATATAGGTTGCACTTTTCTGAAAAAATGAACAAAAAACAACTTCAAAGGGTAGAAATCATGCCAAAACCTCATGGAATGTAAAAAAAGTTACCAAACATCAATCCCAAAATGTCCTGAATCAAATGGTATGCCATATGCATGGTTACACAGGGACGTGGAAGCTACTAGCCAAGTGAAGTGAGACAATGCACGATGGCTAAAAAACAGCAAACATATTCAGTCAAATCCAAATTAACACAAAACAACCCCAAAACTCAGAAATACTCCCCATAAACATATATCCTTGGAATCTACACACCTTCAGGTATGTAATGCTTTAGTTTGTTCATTCATACCTTCAATGATGTTGGAGCGAGTTCTTCGTAGAAAGAAGTTTGAATGTTTAGCCGATTTTCTGAAAAATTAACAAAAAAACACTTTCAAAGTTAGAAATCATGCCAAAATCCCAAGTAATGTAAAAAAAAGTTACCAAATATCAATCTCCCAAATGTCCTGAATCAAACGTATGCCATATGCATTGTTACACACGCAGATGTGGAATCGAGTAGCTACAAAGAAAGCCAATGCACAGTGGTCCAATTACAGCAACTTTCAGATTGTCAGACTAAACAACCCCTCTTATTAGAAATATCCCCAAAACTATATATTCTGGAATCTACACACCTTCAGCTATGCAACGGTGCCATTCTTTTATGCATACCACCAATGGTGTGGGCACCGTCTGCATAGAATTTCACATTTGTACCAGATTTTCTGGAAAAATGTACAAAAATAAATTTCAAAGTTAAAAATCATGTCAAATTCCATGCAATATAGAAAAAAACTTGTCAAGTATCAATCTCCCAAATGCCCTGATTCAAACGGTATGCCATATACATTTACACACATGGACGTGGAAGCCTAGTCACAAAGTGAGCCAAAAAAAAGTTACCAAATATCAATCCCCCAAATGTCCTGAATCAAATGGTATGCCATATGTGTGGTTACACACGCGGACATGGAAGCGAAAAGCCACGAAGTGAGACAATGCATGATTGCTCAAAAACAGCAAAAATATTCAACCAACTCTGAATTTCAACAGTCTGCAGTTTTTCCCACAAAACACCCCCCTAACCCAGAAACAACCCCCACAAACTATATATTCCTAAAATGTACACACCCCCACAAACTATATATTCCTAAAATGTACACACCTTCAGCTATGTAACACTGTAGTTAGTTCATTCATACCATCAATAGTGTGGGCGCAGTTTTTTGTAGAAGGTCGCACTTTTCTGAAAAAATGAACAAAAATCAACTTCAAAGGGTAGAAATCATGCCAAAACCTCACGGAATGTAAAAAAAGTTACCAAATATCAATCCCCCAAATGTCCTGAATCAAATGGTATGCCATATGTGTGGTTACACACGCGGACATGGAAGCGAAAAGCCACGAAGTGAGACAATGCATGATTGCTCAAAAACAGCAAAAATATTCAACCAACTCTGAATTTCAACAGTCTGCAGTTTTTCCCACAAAACACCCCCCTAGCTCAGAAACAACCCCCACAAACTATATATTCCTGAAATGTACACACCTTCAGCTATGTAACACTGTAGTTAGTTCATTCATACCATCAATAATGTGGGCGCAGTTTTTCGTATAGGGTTGCACTTTTCTGAAAAAATGAACAAAAAACAACTTCAAAGGGTAGAAATCATGCCAAAACCTCATGGAATGTAAAAAAAAGTTACCAAACATCAATCCCCAAAATGTCCTGAATCAAATGGTATGCCATATGCATGGTTACACACGTGGACGTGGAAGCTACTAGCCATGAAGTGAGACAATGCACGATGGCTAAAAAACAGCAAACATATTCAGTCAAATCCAAATTACCACAAAACAACCCCAAAACTCAGAAATACTCCCCATAAACTATATATCCTTGGAATCTACACACCTTCAGGTATGTAATGCTTTAGTTTGTTCATTCATACCTTCAATGATGTTGGAGCAGTTCTTCGTAGAAGTTTGAATGTTTAGCCGATTTTCTGAAAAATTAACAAAAAAACACTTTCAAAGTTAGAAATCATGCCAAAATCCCAAGTAATGTAAAAAAAAGTTACCAAATATCAATCTCCCAAATGTCCTGAATCAAACAGTATGCCATATGCATTGTTACACACGCAGATGTGGAATCGAGTAGCTACAAAGAAAGCCAATGCACAGTGGTCCAATTACAGCAACTTTTCAGATTTGTCAGACTAAACAACCCTCTTTATTAGAAATATCCCCCAAAACTATATATTCTTGGAATCTACACACCTTCAGCTATGCAACGGTGCCATTCTTTTATGCATACCACCAATGGTGTGGGCACCGTCTGCATAGAATTTCACATTTGTACCAGATTTTCTGGAAAAATGTACAAAAATAAATTTCAAAGTTAAAAATCATGTCAAATTCCCATGCAATATAGAAAAAAACTTGTCAAGTATCAATCTCCCAAATGCCCTGATTCAAACGGTATGCCATATACATGGTTACACACATGGACGTGGAAGCCACTAGTCACAAAGTGAGCCATGCACAAGTGCCGTTACAAGAAAAAAATCAAAGAGCTCTGTAATTTGAACAGCTTACTCTTTTTCAAAGGAAACGGTCCTGAACCTTGGAAATGCCGCCCACAAATAAAAAACCCACTAAATGTCAATCTTCCACAATTCCTGAATCAAACGGTATGCCATATATGTGAGTGCAAACAGAGATGTGGTCACCAACTAGCTCAAATGGGACGCATGCACAAGCGCAAATACAAGAAAAAGTGCTCTGTAATTTGAACAGTTTACCCCTTTTCAAAGGAAACAGCCCAGAAACTTGGAAATACCCCCCATGGACTATATATTTTTGGAAACTACTCACCTTCAGCTACATAATGGTGCCATGCTTACATACATACATGAAGAATTCCAGACGCAGTAATCCATAGAACTCCATGCTTTTTGGAGATGTTGTGAAAAAATAAAATAAGATGATTCAAAGGTTGAAATCCTACCTAAACCCACTTGACAAGTAAAACCCCCCACGAAATGTCAATCTTCCACATGTCTTGAATCAAACAGTATGCCATATGCATGGTGGCAAACAGACACGTGCAACTAACTAATCTCAATGGGAAGCATGCACAAGTGCAATTACCAGAAAAAATCTAAGTGGTCCTTTCTCATAGGAAACAGACCCAAAACGTGGAAATACCCCTCGCAAACTATATTTTAGGAAAACTACACACCTTCAGCTACATAATGGGCCATGCTTTCATACATACATGAAGAATTCCAGACGCAGTAATCCAAAGAATTCTGTGTTTAGGTGATTTGTGAAAATAAAATTAAGGTGATGAAACCTACCTAAACCTACTTGACAAGCAAAAAAACTCACTAATAGTGAATCTCCACATGTCCTGAATCAAACGGTATGCCATATGCGTGGGTGCAGAGGTGTGGCCACGAACTAGCTCAAATGGGATGCATGCAGAAGTGCAATTACAAGAAAAATCAGTGTTCTGTAATTTGAACAGCCTATTCAACTTGGAAATACCCCCCAAAAACTATATCTTTTGGAATATACACACCTTCAGCTATGTAACGGTATCATGCTTTTGTATATATATGAAGAATTCCAGACGCTGTTATTCATAGAACTTTGGGCTTTTAGGAGATTTTGTGAAAAAAGAGGTCTCAAAGGTTGAAATCCTACCTAAACCCACATGGCAGAAAAAAAAACCCGCTAAATGGCAATCTCCCACATGTCCTGAATCAAACAGTATACCATATGGGTGGGTGCAAACAGAGACGGGGCCATCAACTAGCTCAAATGGAACCCATGCGCAATTGCAATTACAAGAAAAAAATTAAAAACCGCCACAACCCACCCCCACTCCCCCTTTTAGTGGTATTTTAGTGAAAACCGGTTAGTACGGAGAGTCACACAAGTTTTTGCACACTTTACTGATCCTAAAACTTCAATCCGGTTTTTTTGGTACCTCTACCTCTGCAAAAATTTCTACTAAAATAGGCTTAGTTTCCCTTGAAATCGGACAAATAATGATCTGCGTTTACTTTACCGATATCACCGGGGGCATTGGGAAGCTAGGAAAAGACAAAGTTTTTGCTAATTTAGAGTTTTAGGGTAAAAAAAAAAAAAGGGGGTGTGTATCACTTTAAGAATTTTTTTGTGCGCATTTCCCCTTTTTTTGGCTCATTCCCATAGATGATCATCAGATCATCTTAGGGAATGATAACGAACTTGGAATACGGGCATAAATGCCCGTTTTCCAATTCGAAATCCGATCGGAAAAATCACTTCCCGGAAATCATTTTCCAGGAAGTGATTTTTCATTCATTGGCAAAGATCAATAATTTGGTGATCAGAAGTGATCACCAAATTTTGATCTCTGTCCCCATTTTTTTTCTAAGTCTTTGCTAAGTAGCAAAGACTTAGAAAAAATCCTATTTGTGAATGGAACTTTGAGTTCCATTCACAAAATGTATAGTAAAGGCTATCAGCATGACAGCTTTTACTATACAGGTACTGCAGCATGATCTATATGAGATCACACTGCAGTACCTCCACTAGACCACTAGGGGGCATCAGAGCACTTGCAAAGGGAAGACCCCGGTGAAGGGGAAAGTGTCACCGGGGTCTCCCTTACCGATCTTAGCAGAGGCAGAGAGGGACCGGCAATAGAGGAGGGGGCACCACTTCAGGCACTGCTATCTCCCGATCCCCCAACGGATTTTTATGAAATCAAGGGGGGATCGAGGGGGCTAGGGGGGCACCTGAATGCTGCCCCCCGATTGCCCCTAGCAATCAGTATAGCAGTGCCTGCTGCTATACTTCGGTAGTAAACTGAGATCTGAACCGATCTCAGTTTACTAGTCCACTAGACCACCAGGCAATATGGGGATGGACACCAAAGGGAAGCCCCGGACGTCCTGTGATGTCACGGGACTTCCCTTTCCGCTGCGGCTCTGCAATGAATGAAGTACCGGGAGGTGGGAGGGATTCCCTATACGATCCAGCACTTTAGGGGTTAATTTCTTGAGATCCCCCCATCGGTGTGGGACCACACCGATGGGGGATCGAGGGGAGAGGGAGGGCACTTGAATAGTGCCCTCCGATCACACGGGGGAGCCTGCGGGAGGGATTTAAAGGGCCATTGCCACCAATCATAAATTTTACCATGCTTGGCAAAAAAGGAAGGAAATAGAGCGCCGTAAAATTTACCATTGGTGGCAATGAAAGGGTTAAAGATCCGAAATCCCATGCGATTGCGTATCGCAAACAGATGCGCAATTGCATCACCCCCCAAAATGAGTGATTTTGGTGCATTGCCGCAATTGCAATGTTAGAAAAAAGCGCATGCGCAAATGCATAGTCCTAAGGTAAGGTTACAAAAGGAGGGTGGAAAGTTTGGACTTGATGGACTATAGGGGAGATTCAATAAAAGTTCTTATTAAAAATGGTGCTAATTTTGCCACAACTAATCAGATCTTATTTAACATTTGAAAGCTAACATCTGATTGGTTAAAGCAAAATTAGCACCAGTTTTAACAATAAGAACTTTTATTGAAAAACCCTGAGTCTTTATTCAACCTCAATGACTATGTTACTATGAATTACAGTGTATAACCAGCATATGGAGTTGCAGGGACAGAGTTTAAGGCACACGTTGACAGATACATTCTATGGATTAACAATAATAAGATGTGAAAAAAATTATGAGTACGGTGATACTTTTTCTATGTGCTGCTCTGACCTGGTATAGCCCTCGAAAGCTTGTCAACTAAATAAACTGTTAGTCCATAGAAAAAGTATCACAGTACTCGTTTTTTCACATCTTTATATTGGACTAATACGGCACTACAATAATAAAACTCTCTACCTGGAAACCGTCAAGAAACAAACAAGCTACAAACAACACTTTTCAGCCTTCTATCCACCAGTCGCGTTCAAACAAATTGTGGGCCAATGAGCGTTCAAGTAACCACATCGTCACAGACCATGCGGGATGAAAATAACCAATCACGATGCACGTATGAAATCTTTACATGTGCGTTTGCGTCAATCGTCCAATAGGAGAGATCGTATCATCTATCCTCCGAATACCCAATCAAATTTGCCCTTTAGGTTTGGCTCGAAATTTTGAATGTGGGTGATGGCTGCTTGTGGTGCAGTAGAATGAGGTCTGTGCAGTAGGGCGGCTTCAATCCTTCGTGCCAGTCTCGCAAACCTGCATTTATCCCTCAACGGCGGATCGTTCCCCTCCCCGGCTGGTACCGGCTGCTTTTCAATAGGACGGGTAATAACTCATGAAATGACACAAACCTGTCCGGGGCCGCGGTAGAAGAGAGAGGGCTAAGGTGGTTTGGTTGGATTGTATTGGCCGCCGTCAATCGGGAGAGCCTGGGATTGGTAGTAGGGCTACAGGCTGGTAGTTTCCATTGTCAGCGAGGATTCCACACCACCTGGATAGAGGGGATTGGGAATGTGTGATTACTAGGCCTCAGGCAGAAATACCTGGTAGTTAGCGGACCCCTATAACCGTGGAATAGGTCCCATACATATGGAATCTCGCTAACCGTGGAATAGGTCCCATAGATATGGAATCACAATTCTGTTTGTAGTTGCCTATAGGCTCATTACTGTCTATGGTATTCATTATGTACAAGTTCCATACTATGGTGTCACTATGGCACCTGTGCTTAGACCTGATGCATTCCATCCATGATGAAGCCTCCATTGTTGGCAAGATTAGATAGCTCTGGTCCCCATACCCAGGAGTATGATCCTTTTTGTTTTGGTGTTTTCACACATATTTACATTATTAAAGGGAAAGTTTAGCGGTAAATATCATTATTTTCTTAGTTTATATTATGCATACCTAGTTATTCTACATATTCTCTTCTATTCTGAAAAATCTGTTGAATTTATACTCCTTGCTATTTCCTGCTGGAATGTTTATAACGGTAATTTCTACTGATTCGCTGTTGGATGGGTCAAACATGCTCAGATCTCTACTGAGCAACTGAATCAACCCAGGTGGCTGGGTCAAGGGCAAGACCATAACAGTCTCTATTAGGGGTCATGCAAACAGGAAGTCAGTGTTTCAGAAGCATTTATTTATACACACACAAAATGTGGAAAATGCAAGTTAAGGTCATTAGAATGGAAAAATACTGCTCTTCCTCCCCCCCCTTAAAACTATATGTATTTGCACTGAACTTTCCCTTTAATATATATCTTTTTTTGTTACTGATTCTCTTAATGTACCTTATCTTACAACTATCGTAGTATGTATATGGGTCAGTATTTCTACCTGCAAAGATTATTTCTGAAGAGCCATACAATGTAGAAAATAACTACAATAACTGCAATTTATAGCTACCTGGCGGTTTACTGGCTTTCTTATTCCTCCACGTGCATGACATCTGCAAATCAATGCATGTCGTGGGAACAGACTGGGCAGCAATGAAGATGAACTGCGCTAGATGTTGTAGACTGTATCATTCTAAATTTAAATTATATTGTGAGGTAGAAATATCCCAAACTATAAGGGCTGCATCACATGGACCAGTTTTGACACTCATCCTGCATGGCTGACAGCCACTTAATAAACTGATTGGTTATCTGCCTGTCAGGAGAAAAAGGTTATAATATTTTGTTGGAACAGTGCACCCAGCCTTTTAAAGACCACATGATTGGTCCAAATTTACCCACATACATGATATTTTTCATTTAATCTTGACAAAGTGTCTGTTGTGGTAAAGTTATTTTAACTCGTTACGTCCCGACCTACTGAAAAATAGCACCATAGAAACACAAGATGTCTTTCGCACTACTATTAAGAAGTAGATAAATTCTGGGTGCTACTCCTGGTACCGTAGCCAATGGTAAGTTGATTCAAACGATAGATCCAGAGTGCATACCAGACTGAAAAAATTGTGTATTAACACGTTACTTTTCGGTGTAACTGTGGCACACTATTTAATAGAAACTTATCGCACAATCCACCGCAGCAGAACTGACAGGTCCCAACTGCTTCCTGGTTCTGATCCACTATAGCGCGCATGCGCACAATAGTTGATTAGAACCAGGAAGCTGACTGCTGTGTTGGATCGTGCAAAAGGTTTCTGTTATCTTAGTCCCTGGCTCCTGAGATATTGATTGAAGAACGGAAGGTAAGGCATAGCACCTAAAACCTTGTATAAGCAGTAAGAAGCATTAAAGGGGAACTGGTCCAAAATTTCCCGAGAATTTCTGCAATTTATCTTCATTGTTTATTTTGCAGTTATTTATATATTCACATTTTTGTGTGTGATATGGCAGCAGCATCACCATGTGTGGCCAGAGCAATTGGCCTACACTAATGACCAGGCTGTGTGGCTTAGCCCTTACTACTCATTGCTGCCCTGAAAGATGCAGTCACTTAAAGGGCATGTCCACCCCCAAAACTATAATCCCCCCCCACTACTGGCCCCACCATGTAGTGTAGTAAAATCCTTACCTCACATCCCAGCTCCATAAGGTTCTCTTAGTCCCTCCCCCCCCCCCCAAGTCCCAAAAACTGCCCACCAGGAGGATAGCATATAGTACATATAGGACTCTGCCTCCTATCTGGCCTCCGGGAGTAGTTTGGCATGCGGACTGCAGCCCTTCTCCCCCTCCCTCTCGCCAATCACGGACGCGGCTGCCGGACCCGCCCCCTGCTTGCATTGTCTTGCAAGCAGAAGGCCGGGTCGGGCGTCGGAGGAGAGAGGGAAGGTAAGTAAATATCTGGTCACTTTCTTAAATTAATTTTATAGCGGTTGGGGCTGGGGGACTGTATTCTATTATATGGGGAAAGTTGATAATAAGGGTGGACATGCCCTTTAAGTGATATGGAAACTGCTTCATTCAGGGTAACAATTAATGCCACAACAAGGTAAAGAAGATACATTTTATCTTCCTTTCTTCATTTAAAAGGAGCCAACAGGGAAACCTTTAAACTTGACTGTGATTGTGCTCCTCCACTATCTACTCTGACGTTTCCTGACTGCATCTTCGCTATATTATACTATATAAATTTGTGGCTGAACAAAAAATAAAAAAAAACCTTCTAAAATTATCTTTTGCATAGCTTCAGAAATCATGGAATTCCTGCTTTCTCTTTGTACCATCACCAATTGTCAGTGTGCTATTTTAGTATCGTTGGTTCCTTTATATTTTCTCCACAGACAAAAATAGAAATAATTACTTTTAGATAAAATGTATTCCTTTTAGATTGACCTGCACAGTCCTAGTCCTTGCTAAGTGTGTGACTTCCATCAGTGTTGTAGATGGCGATTAACTAGTTCACAGCTGGAAATCTCTTAGCAGCAATTTAAAGAAATGATTGTTGTCCACCACAGTCATATATTAAAGGACATCTATACAGAAAAAAAATGTTTTAAATTTCCCATCGCTGGAAACTATTATTTTCTTCCCAACCTCCACAGTATCCTTTTTATGTTTATCTGCCCCCTATTTTCTTTAGATATCCAATCTAAAACAATTTAAATATCAGCTGTCAAACAAGTTCTGTAAGCAGTTTTGCTGTAGCTGGAATAGTGGCAGTTGGAATGCTGTGGGCAAGTTTGGCAGTTGGTTTTTGGGGGAAAAGTCAGGTCGGATGGAAGTGGGAGTGGTTAAAAGAGGGAGGCGGATACTGCTCCTAAATAAAATGTGTGCTGGATTAAAGGTATGTAGCAACACACCTCAGAGTAAGTGCTACTTGCATGTATTTAATTATAGATTAAGATGAGGCAAATGTATTTTTTCAGTATAGTGTCCCTTTAACTTATGAAGTGACTGAATCTTTGCACAAGGGGGGACAAAATCTGACTTTAGTAGCCAGGGAATATGATCTCCCATAGACATTAATGAAAAGTTAATAGCTAGATATTTGGCTACCTGGCTTTTGAGGTTTGCCCAACCCTTGCTTTAGTTTGTAATTTCGTATCAATGCAATTTTTCAATATCACTTTTTTTTCTTAAACTGTTACTCTAATTCAATGAAATGTATTTATAATATTACTATTATTGTAGAGTCTATATGGATATAAGGGGGGGAAACTATATTAATTTTTGTCCATTTCCATTTAGGTAATTGGTAAGCCATGATGAATGAAAATAGCATGCTGGCACCTTCCACAGGGAGGAGTCTTTTGGCAGACACTTCTGTTTTCGACTCTAAAATTACAGAAACTTCCAAAGATAACTTGTTTGTTGGATCTGCAGACATTGATGGTAAATAAATATAAACTTTTTTTCAGCTCTTGTGCTATGTGTTTGTTGTAGTATTAGCTGCTTCCATGCAAATAAAGCCAATGTCTAGATACCCTAGTTGGATTACAGCATGATTTATCTTATGTTGATTATTGCAGGTAGTTTAGCAAGCATTTAGGAAACCATTGTTTGGTCAGGTCAAATTATTGTATGGCGGCTCCGATCGATTGCCAACTGTTCCTTTGTCCGAATCGGGCAAAAGCGCAATCGGATGGGTTAGAAAACCATGACCGATCGTGATGTCTTCTATGGACCGCATGATCACTTTGCGGCTAAATGTCAGATGGGGTTACTTATGCCGTGACTGACAGTCCTTCCTCCTGGCCCCCCGTTGAGAAGCCTCAATTGGCCTGCCAGGAGGAAGAGTTGTATGGTGTGTATCCACCTTAAGGCTGGGTACACACAAGCAGATTTTTCAGTCTGACCAATATTTGAGGATCGGTCAGTCTGTTGTCTGCCTTGTTCGCTCGGCCCTATATGTATAAATGAAGCTTAAAGGATAACCATTTTTTTTTTAAACTGGTTAAAATTAAAATTACTTGGGGCATGTATAGGACTGGCAATTCCTACCTCACAATGTTGTTTCTATGAAAGCATCAGCCCAAAGAAAACTGATTCTGCCAGTATTCCTCCTGGTTTCTTCACTATCTTAAATACAGGAATAGTCCAGGACTAACCTGGCAAATGAAAACTGTACATGCTCTCTTATTAACGAAATGACATTGGTAGGTAGGAATAATCAATCCTACCTCCCTACCACAGGTACTTTCCATTTTTAAAAAGTACCTCTAGTGTATAGGTATCCTTTAAGAGTGCGTATGTAAATCTTGCAGAAGCAGCTCCATTTTGGTTTAATGCAATTGTGTAAGTTTGTTAAAGGGAGTGTTGTTCTAGACCTTTCTTCTGAGGAACAAATGTAGACAGGCCTTTATTGGCTTATTGGCCCAAAATTGGCTTTCAAACAATTTATATTTATATTAGACTTTGTATTATTTACCTGGTTTACCTTTTACATTTTGCAGAAGAGATGCCCCAGATTGAAACTAGAGTGGTTTTAGTTGAAGATGCTGGAAGAAATGAGGCATTAATAAAGGCTCTACAGGTATAAAATATTTTTTTGGGAGGTATTTTGTTCATACCACTTTAAAATTATATCTTAATCTTCTATTTGACAGACGATTAAAGTAATGGAAGTTCCAGTTATAAAGCTAAAGGAAAATTGTCCTGAAAAATCCAGGGAATCCTTTATAAAAAGTATTGTTAATATGGTATGGTAATTCATTCATACCAAACTTTGCATGCTGCACACCAAAAATTTTTTTATTTGCACAACTAACATTTTGTTTTGTTTCAATGACACTGGAGGCACTTATTGTTTTTTCCCTAAAATTTGGCCAAAATGGGAACAAAAGGTTTAAATGGGTTGTATCATCTTCACAAAACAGAACCTGTTAGCTGGTTACTAAGGGGTCTGTCATTTTATAAGGCTGTGTATACACCATGCTATTTTTTTTTTCATGATGAGCCGTTATATCTGGGCAAAAAAATTGCATGGGTTTTTGCAGACAGTCAACTGTTCGCTCATCCAAATGAACGATCAAACACGTTGAAAACCCACGGTTGACAGTGCGATGGGCTGCATACTTGGACATGGGGAACTGTTAGCCGTGGCTACTTTTGCCGCGACAGATAGTCCTTGGTCCTGGCCAATGGGTTGGAAGTGCGGTCGGTCAGGGTGCAGGAACTAATAGAGATGCTTTATTCAAATTTTATTGCATAGGCTTTTTTGAAGGAGAAAAAATTATGTAAATAGTTGCGATGCTACCAAGTTTTCAAAGCAGAAAAATTTGGTTTGGTTAATACAGTTAATCGGTAGCTTTTTGAATAATCCTTTAGTCATTAATAGCAGAAACCTCATCTAGCTATTGTCATTTTTGTATTTAAAAAGATGGCACAACCCTTTTTACTGTGATCCCGTCAAGCCAATTTGGTGGATAAAAGTAAATTTTAACAAAAGTAACCTTTTTGTGGGTTTTTTTCCCCTTCGGTGAAGGATTTTCTGTCTGGGTAGGTCTCTTCAAAACATGTCACTTGTGCATATCTTGGGATATTATCTGCACTAAATACTTTACATTTCCTTATTACTGATGCATATTGTGACCACAGTTCTGGTCACAACCAGAACTAAACACTTAAAGCATCTTTAATATTTAAGCTATCTTGTGTTTTTTTTTTCCAGTAGTAATTAATTTTACTTAGTAAATTCTGCTTTTTATAAATCACTAGTTTGTTTAATTTATCTTTTATATAATTTGGAATCAGGAGATCAAGATTCCCTGCATCAAAACAGATTCAGTGGAAGAATTTATTGAAGCTGACACCCCAGAATTTGAGTCTGTGTTTGTCATATCAGACTTTCAGAATCCTTCCTATCGAATTCTATACAAGGCAGACTGCAGAATGATTGGACCTCCTATAGTTTTTTACTGTTCTCAGAAAGGAGAGGTATGATAATCTGTCATTCTTGAGACCATAAATGGAATAAGAGAGAAAAACATGTTTATCCTGAATGAAATTGGACTTATCTTATGTTTGCAGAGCTGAGAACAGTGTGTGGTTTCATTCCACCTTGCTTCATAATAATCCTTACAAATACACTTTTATCTGTTTTGCATAATAAACTTAAAGGGGATCTAAACCCAAATTGTATACCTCTTTAATCTCTGTATCCCCCCCCTAAGAAACCAGTTAAGTAAAGGCAGCATTTAAATATTGGTACCCGACCCCCCACCCACCCACCCCCAGCGCAGCCATATTGCTTGCTTTTTCAGTACACCTTGAATTTCCCAAATTAACAATGTGTGCAAATGCACCTTCTGGTCACATTCTCCCTTATGAAACGTGCATATTTCCTTGCTTGCACTGTAAGAGTATTGGGACTGGACATGCACACAAAACTCAGCAGATGTTAAGATGGCTATACACAGGACCGAAACACTGCAAGGTGTGGGAGCAGGAAAAAAACAGCCACAATACTGACAGATTACTGCTGCCCATTAGATACAGAAAATTGGACTTGATGGACGTATGTCTTTATTCAACATCAATTACTATGTTACTATATTTGAATTGATCGGTATGGGTATAGGGAGCCAATACAATTGTTCCGTGTATGGGCGCATGACCGACCAATCCCCATACTGTGAATGTTGCAGACAGATTTCAATGTAATGTGTCTCAGGGTGGATATAAATCAATGATTTATTTAAAAAAAAAAAACAGATTTTCTTGATTTAAATCGGATTTTTTTTTAAAATAAAATGTTTTTTGAGGAAAATATATTACCATCCAAAGGTTATTCCCTCATGAAATAGATATTTTTAATTATGTTGAATAAGGCAGTATATGTTTAATTATTTTGGTAAATAAATTCCATTAATCCATTCACAATGTTATGCTCTGCCAGAGGTTTTTGGGAAGTTTCTCTGCCTACAAAATATTACCACAGATGCTTGGTTTACTTTTGCAGTTTTCAAAACTGAATCTGACTCAGCAGAGATCACATGCCTCTTCTTCACAGCAAAAATGTTATAACATGAACAGAGTTGAGAAAAATACCTTAATCCTATTGTTCCACAAACCTAGGAATACAGAATCAACCCCTTCAGTGCTAAGTTACAAGAAGTTCAGTGAATAGAACAGAAACAATATTTTTCTGATTGTTTGGAGTGGAATAGATCTGGATGTCTATAAAATAACATATGCTGTAATGTTATTGTTTCAGTTGAGTAAATCTATTTTAAATTGTTGTTGTTCTACTTGCATATTAAAGTTATACCAGCAAGAATTAGTCTTTATGTAGAAAACTATGATTTAAATCAATTCTTACCTACTAGTGATTTAAATCAGTATGATTTAAACCAAATCCACCCTATGTCTGCACACATGATAGTAATTGCATGTGAACGGTTACCTTTAAACTAATTGTAGGTGGGGCTGTGACACTGAAATACTGGGAAATAAGACAAATGTTATTGAGGTAAAATTCCCGCAAGAAAATGTGTGTTTAGCGTTTACATGGTCCTCTTTCTTTTTAAAGATGGAGATGATCCAGGGATATTTCTGATTGCTACTTGGAGTCAGCCCCCCCCCCCCCTCCCCTCATAATTGTTTTGTGTTTTTTGATTTCTTTTTTTTTTTTTTTTCCTTCCTCTGGATCAACATTTAGGCAGAAAA